>JAFIRS010000436.1:242500-733216 GCA_018342105.1 Gonioctena quinquepunctata
GTCCAGTCCGTGGAAGATATCAACATGTGTTTTTGGTTGTTCTGATATATCCTGTAAAGCTCAAGCTCCTCCTTCCCCTCTCTCATTATGCATTGATTTTCATGTGTAGTATTTAAGGCTGCCATCAGCCGTGATGCCTGTTGTTTGTTATGCATAGAATGAATATGTTTGTTATGCATAGATTTCGAGTTGGTTTATTTCATCTACTCAGTTCAGTGCTTTGAGTAGGAGTAAGAATTGCGCAATCAACGTCCAGGTACCAAGCCCAGTAAAGGGCAAGTGAAGTCTGCCCTTCTGGCCTTGGATTTGTCAATACTATAGGGATCCCTGGAGAGTTGTTTTTCTTCACTGGGGCTGCCTAAAGCAAGTGGCCATCCCACTACAAACAGAAGATGGCGCCCGAGGCAACCGTAGAACCCTAATTAAGCGTCAAGATTGAAGAGAGAAAAGACACTCACACGATGATTCCTTCAAAATTACAAACCTCTGACAAAATATTTCATCGACTTCTATGAATCTCTTGGAAAGATCCTCTCTTCGAGTTTTTCGATTTCACGAAACCTCCCAAACCTCACTGAAGATGGCACCAATGTACCTCTGGGGGGCAGTGTTTTATGGGGGCCTTTGAGAAATGACCTGACTATATCCCATGAAAGAAAAAAACTATTCAGTAATTGTTGGCAAAATTCCAGTCATAATTAGATTACTGAATATTTTAACCACAACTTTGGTTGTAAATTTAATATTCAAGTGATTATTTTTGCTCAAAGATCCAAATCCAAGATTTTCGAGCTGGCGAATCAAATTACGACTATAAAATAATTTATTGCAAACAAAACGGAATACAAATATGGGGACATTATGTCATGTGTACACATTAAGATGTCTAAAACCCTGGTGAATGAACTGATTCGATATTGTTTAGATTTTCGAGGGGACACCACCTGTTACTCTCTGTGGTAGATGGCACCGTCCAAAAATGTTTGTCCATATTCTCCCTTAATGTCAGAACTTAATTTCTGACATCTGCAGCATCTTATATGAAATTATTTTCAGTGTTTTGTTGGTATCTATGCGTTTTCCATCTCTTCGATTTGAAATCTTGCTTAGCTTATTCCTGACTTTGTTCTTTAAAAATCACTCGTTCATCATTTCATTAGTGCGTGAGGAATTGTTTACTTTCAGGTAGTGTAGTGTGTAAGGATACTTTTTGTATAATGGGCTACATTTGTATTTTGTATGGACAGTATTTTCAGTACCAGAAGCAAGTACAAATTTTGACGAATTGACTAATTATGATATTTCCATAGTTCATCATATTGTATACATTGAATTTTATATTTTCTGAAATTTAATGACAATTTCATTTCTAATTCACCGTCTGTCAAAAGGCAGTTAACTTCAAATTCAAATGGTACAAAATACGAAAAACAACACGACAGTGCTTTCTTTGTGCAATGTTCGGGGGCTTCTAATTCTAGCTTTGGTATTGGTGAAGTTTGACAGATGTGTCTTTTCAACCAATAGCAAAGCTAAAATCAGAACCCGAGAACAGTTCGCCTCAAGAAGAAATCTGAGGAAATAAATTTACCCTGTTACTGAATTGAAACTAAAACGAAATTGGCGCCATCTGACACGCTAGTAATCTCTATTATCAAGTAGGCCAAGTGTCGCCAAGTCGATCCCAAACTTCTACAGGTATAAGTGCAAGCACCAGGGTTTTTATACATCTTAGTACACATTCACACAAAACAAAATAAATTCTACTGCATGGATTATACTTGGAAATATACAATCAGCAAATCAGTTCACCACTTTCCGAACAAACCCAATCAATCTACAGGTACCTCTCAACACCCCCATATCAACCTTCATATAACAATACACACAAATGGAGAACTTTAATATGATCATAAAGCTATATTTATGGAGTTGAATATTAATGAATATGATTCTGATAACAAATGATAATTATAAAATTTTCCCGAAATACGGAGTGAGACAGATTCAATCAACAAGGATACCACGGGTGAAGTTTTAGCCGACAACGAAACACAAAATATTCATTCAATACAGGATATTAATCTATAATATATAATAGTGAAATAATTGAAAATGTCTCATTTCTCGAAACTGCTCGCTACTACCACCTGTAGAACGGTTTCAGGGTATTTGGTCCACATTACGGAATGGGTCAAGCAGATAATGATGAATGTCTGCGAGCCCGAAAGGAATCATCAATAATTCATCCACTTAATGGTTTCCGTGACTATTTCGTTGACCTAATGGATACCACCACTACTCAAAGCCAACTCGCCTTCAATTATTCCAAAAAACATAACGCTTGAAATCACATCTTGAATATCAAGATAGGAATATACTGACATCATGAGCAAATATCCTAAATCGGTAATTATAAGATCGGAAAATCGTAATCATAAAATACCGGTCCGCGCAGGAGTGAAAAATAGTAAGTAGAGCTCCACTTTGGGCTGAGATAGGAAGATAGGAAGATATGTACCGTGTTCAATGAGCTAGTTGTGACTACGCGGACAGAATTAATAGAGTCGACTCCTTCCAGTGCATAAAACCGGTGGGAAAAATATTTTTGTTATTGTTACACTTCCAGTTTTTCCAGAAGTGACGTCATCTTTGTTGTTTTCAAGGAATATCCTCTGTTTTATAGAATTTTTGAATTTCTCCTAAGATTCAGATTCAAATTCATGTATCATACCATATACCCATACCCAAAATGAAACGTTTTCGAGTTATTCGAGTTTTTCTAGAAAAAGTGACAAATGCAGCTTATTTTCATATGATTTACTCTCTCAAGTGATATGCACTGACTGACTCCCAGACAGCACTGGATATTCCATGAATATTCATAAAATATTCTTTTTGGGATATTGGAATTTTCTTGAATGTGCCAGGAATATACATATATTTTTTAGAATATTCTGGTGCTGGTGGGGAAGATTTCAGATATTCCTTGAATATTCCCTGAGGAATAGTCCCGGAATATCCAGAATATTTCATGAATATTCCAAAAAAAATACTTCTGGAATATCCTCTGGGAATATTTCTTGTATATCCAGAATATACCTACAATATTCCATGAATATTCCAGAATGGATATTCCTAGAATATTCCATGAACATATTCTATGAATATTACGAGAATATTCAAAGTTATTCAGGAATATGATAGTTATATCCCCTAAATATCCTGAAGGGTTTTCAGAACAAAATAACCATATCCTGAAATTTCAGAAATTAAGAAAGTACAGAAAAATACAACTGTTTCCCCACATGAGTATCCTCAAATATAAAATCTTGAATGGCACTTCTACAATTATGCCTGACAATTCAAGCAATGTTTTTGCTTACATTCGCCAAGAAACAAAACTTCATTCCAAAAACTATGTAGTAGTGCAATACGTAATTGTTTTCCTCAGAGTATTTGTGGATTGGGATTGCAGGTTCCACTCACAAAAAAAAACATTCGATTTCCGCAGACTGCGCACCCCTTCCCTACAATGAAATGAAACAACATTAATTTTAACAGGTCTATTTCTATATAGTTATAATAATAATAATAACACATATTTTATCAACCCGTTTCTTCTATCACTCCAGGGATGTCTCTGGAAAACAAGAATTGCAAGATCGTACTACTGGTATCTGAATCAGAAAAACTTGAATCCATTCTATCACTAATAGTTTCAACTTGATTACGGTCCTTTTGCATGAAGTGACGGAGTTTGTGTGAAAATTGTATTAAGAATATTTTCAGTTTTTTGGTGTACTTCCTCATACCAAGCACTGCTTCTTTTTCTTCTAGGCATTTTGTAGAAAACGCCTTGAAAATGAAATGATCAATGGATACAAATGAAATTTTCATGGAATGAAATGAATGGAAACATAAAAGTGTACTCACCACACTGTGGTGATTATTAAGAATATTTGTTAAACAATTCCAAACAAAGTAGTTTCACATACAAATATGCAAAAGTAAACCATGCCAGTACAAAAAACAAAAGATGTCAAATGACAATTTAAAATGCATTCAACTTAGCAGCTCTGATATCGGGTTAAGCTACGACTACCGGATAAACAACAGACGCTGACGCGCGCGGAATGGTTATGATTGGTCGTGAAAGTGTACCTCGATATTTTCCGACCAATTATAATTTGGTCAGTATAGTAGTTCTGAACAAAAACTCTTTTTCCAAACAAATAGATCTATTCGCACTTTTTCCCATATTTTACACATTATCTTCAACTTCCAAGCACTTTTCACATCTCGTCTTATCATTTCAGGTGGAATGAAACTCATTTTCTAAAAGACACGAAAAAAAAACTATTGGAGTCAAATCGGGAGATCATGATGGCCATAGGTGTGGACCGTCGGATCCAAACCATTGGGTAGAAAAAGTTCCATATAAATAGGTTTTTATCATCTACCAATTATGAGGGGGTGCTCCATCATGTTGATACCATATTTTTCTATGGTCGCTATATATTGCTAAATAATCCGTATCGAGATTCCTCAGGATTCCTAGGTATTATTCACCTGAAAATAAAACAACCCTGTGAATTTTTTCTTCGTTTTTTATATGCTTCTATATGCTCTGGTGGTATTTTCGGAAGTAACTCATCTACCAAATAATCTCCTTGTTTATTGTGCTATTAGAAATATCAGTATTAGTATAAAGTATTTGTATTATACGGTTATACTAGGAATGAATCAACCAATGATTAGAATATGCTTTTGCATCATCAATAAACGTTAAACAATAGGATATTCTATCCGTTGGTTAATTTATTCCTAGTATAACCGTATAATACGAATACTTTATACTAATACTGATATTTCTAATAGCACAATAAACAAGGAGATTTCAACAGACCTGAAATAAACGTTCCCGAACAGAATGTGGTTTGCTTTCACTCCAGTAGTGAGAGTTTCGCATATTGAATATTCTATTTTTGGTAATGTCACTCACAAATTGGTGATTTTCGGGAATCTTCATAATGATGAATTCCGCAAAGTTTACCCTCCTCTCATAGTCGGATAGCTTAAGGCCATGAACTGAACTATGAGAAAAAGAATGCGATTCGTGTTCCGTCAATATCCTCTCCATGGACATTATATTTAATTCCAAATCTCGTCAAGCATATTTCAAAGATGCTTCTGGAAGAGCACTGTAATTCATTTTTCTTCGTTGTCCACCACCGTTTTTGTTTTAATAATCTCCCTCTTGGACGATCCATAGTTCGAAAGGTTGAATATTGTTTTTCTGATGATGTACGAAGATAGTTTTGGTTTTCCTAGATATCTTGTAGCGAAAGTATCACATGTTCTTGTGAAAACCATTTTACATTCGCCATAAATCACTAATAAATTGAAGAAATATTGATTATTTTACCCAACACGGGCCATATTGCATTTTCTCATATGACGAATCTCACAGTGAACTTTAATTCATTTGTCGGCAGATATACTCAGCTTACTGAAAAAATAAAAATTTCGGGCAGTTAATATAAATGTTGAGAAGGGAAGCATTATCAATTGAATATTGATATGTAATATTTTTCTGTGAATTGGAAAATCCACGATGAAAATGAAGTTATTTTTTGTTATATCTACCACACCCCATGACAGGTTTTGATATCAATAATAACAAATCTCAAAGTGTCTCTCCAGAAGAAATGTTTCCAACATTTTTCCATTTTTGCAAAGTGAGATTGCTTCTTGGAAATGTGTTTCCCATTTCTTTTGGTCTTCCTGATGATCGTGGAAGCGTGAAATAGATTTTCGTCTACCAAAATGTATGAGTGCGATGCCTCTCTTTACAAATGATTTCTGGTGAGTAGGGACTCTCTTTTGGAAGACCTTTTCCTTTGCCTCATTTATCTATATGAGTTCTTAATCAAGACTGGAATAGAAAATCAAATAACTATCTGAACAAAAATGCAAATTTTCACATTCATATTTTCTTTTTTGAGTAAGGGCCCCTTCTCAATATCTATCGAATGAAGTTCAATGTCCAGCGTGGCTGTGGCCGAGGAAGTTGTTGTTTTCTGTTGAATAAAATAACTTAATTTTTATCGTGGATTTCTCAATTCACAAAAAAATATTTCTATAATATTCAATTAAGAATGTTTTCTTTCTCAACATGAATACCCCATAAGAGGTTATTTCGAACGATGGAACGCAGATGATTTCACATTGGATTTTATGAACATCCTGTTCATATTTCAAACAAATCAGTTAATCAATTAATAGGCGGAATTAATCAATATTATGGAATATCTCTGAAATTATGGGTATTGAGTACAGGGAAGTGATAGAACTAGTGCTCATTTTCATAATAGAATCGAATTAAGAGAAGATTAAATGTGGTTTCTAGTTGAAAATATGGAGATTTTCATTGTTTTTCATTCACTTTCTGTGCGAACTTCTTTGCGCACACTGTAAATTATTCACTGGATGTGAGTGATCCGTTCAACCCTCAATATTCATTATTCAGTCACTCCATAGCACTAAAAATTATAATTCATATGAAAATGCCATATGTTCAATTGTGAATTCAAAATAACGGATACTCCCTCTGGTGGCGATTTCTGAAACTATACATAAGTACATCCTTTACTTTTTGAAACATTAATGTTCATTTTATTTCAGCCACTGTATACTTAAAACTTGTCGAATTTCTTGTGACTGTTGACATTTGATGAAATTCTGGTTTACCTGGTGAATGTTCTGTTGACTGTTGTATGTCCTCGGGTGAAAAAATGAGTGGTTCAAGTTCAAATCATTATTGTTGTGTACCTCAATGTGACTTTTGGACAAAACGATCCCGTTGTACTGGAATAAGTTTTTCCGTGAGAAAATGAACGTAACGTTCTGGTTTAAAATGATCTAGGATTGAGTGAGTCTATAGACGGGCTCTTGGGATCTTGGAGAAAAATACAGTCCCTTTCCAAAATCTTCCTGAATCGTCTGTGGTGAAAAAAAAGTGAAAAGAGAACCTTCAAAGAGTGTTGAGAAGAAAGAGGGTTGAGAGAGAGTTGAGAGAAAAAATTGATATTATCCAACATACCGAAGATTATTCATGGAGTATGGAAAAAGAGTGACTATATTTGTATATCTAGGAGATAAGTGTCATGAATTCACTGAATGGAAGACACGACTCACTGTCTCACCAACTAGTGATGGGGCATTGTTAACTTATAATACTTACACATGACATTCTATGATAAAACATTCACAAAATAAGGACACATTTTCACACCATCTTGTTTGTTTCAGATGAAATTAAAAAAAAATTGTTTGTTGGTTTTATTCCAGGTCAAACATTCACAAATGGTGTGTGAATTTTCTTCGAAATAATTCTCAATAATAACTCCAGATAACCTCACTAAGCTGTCCAGAAACTACGGAAAATATATTTTTTTGCAAGTAATTCAGAACATACTTTGTCTCCTTCAAAGTGAGTTTTTGCAAATGATATTACCTTAAGATTTGAATACAACACTTCAATGGAGTCTTGAAATGAATAACACTACACAAAAAAAAACTGGAAACGAATACAAAATGGAAATATTCTAAGAAAAACTCAAAACGAGTGTATAACCTCTAAGAAAACAGACAAACAATGTACTTATGTCTAGTTTGCATTTTTGCCACTCTGGCGTTGGCTAATTTTGAATTCCCAATAGGTTGCATTTGTCACTTTTTCTAGAGAAACTGGAATAACTCAAAAACGGTTTATTCTTGGTGAAGGTAATGATGAATGAATTTAAATCAGAATCATGGGAGGTTTTCAAAAAAATTCCAAAACACAGGATGTCCTATTGAAAATAAAAAAGATGACGTCACTCTTGGAGAAATGGGTAAGTTGGATTCTCAATGTTTCTTCGCCGCCTCTATAAATGTTCAGATTCATGCTACTTTCAGTTCTCTATACAGTTCTTCTCAAAAGTCCCCTCCCCCTCTTATTTTTGGAACGATTATACATAAACAAGTGAAATTTGGGAACTGAATATTAAAGGTTGTAAACTTCCATACTAGTGATGATAGATGACGAAATCGTCAGAGATGACGTCACAAGGCCAATGTGACCGATAATTTTGAATGGAACCCTACGGCAAGCGACACTTCTTTCAAAAGGTATCGAAAAATCCTATTCAATGTGATACTAATTTTGTTTGTGACAGTTTTGGTAACTCGCTTTTGAAAAACGCGAAGCTGTGATAAATTAAATCAGTTAATACTGAAATTCCAAATTCAAGCTCCGCCTCTGGATAGTTGTCAAATGAGCTGACGTTTTTGTTAGTCTCCCTAATTCGACGTTTTTGTAATTGCCCAAGTTTTTGTACATTTAATAATTTGTGTATTGTTGATCGAACGTTCAACTATTTCAGCATTTTTTGGTACTTTTAATATTTTTGTACATTTTAATAATTTGTTGAACAATTGTGAGCCAAACGTTTAAGTGCTTCAAGAAGCGAAATGGTTCGTGCTTTAGGTAATAAAGTAGCAGCGATCCTGATTCTTGGTGAAACTGGACAAAGTATTCATGCAGAAAAACGCATTTTTAATGAGAGGTTTCCCGATCGCCCCGTTTCGAGGACTTATTTAAGGCAGCTTCTCCGTAAGTTTGGAACAACGGGTAGTATTGATGATGCGAAACGATCTGGCAGACCACAAATTTCTGATGAGAAAAAAATTGATATACTGGCAGAAGTAATAGTCAATCCTACTTCTTGAACAACTCACGTTGCATCTACCTGTGAAGTCAGTCGAAGTACAGAACACAGGGTGTTGAAAAAAAACAAATTTCATCCATACAAATTAAAAATGGTTCATCAACTCTCAGACGACGACCCAAACCGAAGACTAGAATTTTGGGAAAATATGGAAACTAAAATTAACCAACAGCCAGACTATGTCAGAACAATCTGTTCTAGTGACGAGAGTAATTTCTATCTAAATGGGCATGTAAATACACAGAATGTGAGGTATTGGAGTGACGAAAATCCTCACCTGTTACGTGAAACACATACCCAATTTCCCCAGGAGGTGAATGTTTGGGCAGGTATCCTGGAAAACCACATCGTTGGGCCTCTTTTTCTAAATACTAATTCAACTGGTGAGGTTTATCTGGAGCTGTTGCAAAACGCCATAGAACCGTTAATCCTTGAAATTTTGGAAGATAATCCAGATGAATTCGGCAATTTGGAAATAACATTCCAACAGGATGGTGCAGCAAGACATTTCTATTACGGTGCAGCAAGACGGTATTTGGATGAGGAGTATCGTGGTAGATGGATTGGACGACGAGGTTCAACGGAATGGCCAGCTCGATTACCAGACCTCACACCTTTGGATTTTTTTCTGTAGGAGTACCTCAAATCGAAGGTGTACGCCACTGAACCTGACAATATTGACGTTTTCAAACAACGTATTGCTGCAGAATGTGAGGCTGTTTCCGCAGACACATTTGCAAAAGTACGAGAAGAGTTTAGAAATAGGATATTTCACTGTCAGGAGGTCAATTCGAGCAATTTCTTCGAATAGATACTGATTCTTAAATCTGTAATTAATATCATACTGAATGGAATTTAAATTTTAATGTTTACTAATGAGCCATTAAAACTGTCATAAACACAAACAAAATTAGTATCATTGAATAGGTTTTTTCGATACCCTTTGAAAGAGGTGTCGCTTGCCGTAGGGTTCCATTCAAAATTATTGGTCCCAATGGCCTTGTGACGGCATCTTTGACGATTTCGTCATCTATCATCACTAGTAGGGAAGTTTACAACCTTCAATATTCAGTTTCCAAATTTCACTTGTTTATGTATAATCGTTCCAAAAATAAGAGGGGGGAAGGGGTCTTTTGAGAAGCACTGTATATAGATCGCTTGAACTCATGAAGTAATATATTATTCCTCAAGACTGCTTCATACTTCTACTTATAAAAATAAGTGCATGTTGAGTCAAATGTCCATCGAAAAACAACTTTCCTAACTCAGGTTCCATGGTTTCGGCGAACATTGAATTACATCCGATGGATTATTGTGCAAAATCTTACAAGGATACATTGAAAATGTTTGTTGCAAAAAGTACTGGTTTTGGAGTATTTGCCTCCATGAGTATAGGGTAGGACAAGCAGACAATGATGAATGTCTGCGAATACGAATGAGACGATCAGAATTCATACATTTCTCAGTCTTCGTAGGGACGTCATCAACCAAACGGAAAAAACCAACAAACTTAAAAATGATGTTTGGAACATAATAAATAATAGTTTAAAAAAACTTAAAAACACGCTTTTATAGAAAACCAGAATAAAAAAATAGAAAATAAGAAAAAAATTTATTTTATCTCAAAAGAAGCGTGGGGTGCTTGGTATCGCCATGGCCAACAATTACCTGTGATCGTAGACATTTCTTACTTTACTGTCCTAGGTGTGTAATGTACTATATAATTATTGATACCATGCACCCCACGCTTTTTTCAAAATAAAACAAATTATTTCTCTTATTTTCTATTTTTTTAGTCTGGTTTTCTATAAAAGCATGTTTTTTAGTTTTTTTAAACTATTATTTATTTTCAACTTTCCAATTTAGTTTTCTATTAACGCGTGTTTTTAGTTTTTCAAACTATTATTATCATTATTGAATTGTTTCAACCATTATTCTCCAATATTGAATAGAATCGGACCATAATCACAAAACTCGCGGCCATTTTGGAGCTGCCATCTTGAATCCTTCAATTTTGACAGAATAATCATGATGTTTGACCCCAAAAACCCTTACATACCAATTTTGAATAGAATCAGACCATAATCACAAAACTCGGCCGCCATATTGGAGCCGCCATTTTGTTTTTTCTCTACACAAAAAAAAAATCATAATCTCCGACCACGAAAACCCTCAGACACCAATTTTGAAGCGAATCGGACCATAATCACAAAACTCGTACGCCATATTGGAGCCGCCATTTTGTTTTTTCTCTACACAAAAATTTTTCAATGCATTGTCACCGGAATTATGTACACCTGTCAAATTTCAAATCGTTCAGACGTCTGGAAGGGGGTCAAAATCGCGCCCAAAGGAGTCGGTTACAAACAAACAAACAAACATACAAGTGAAGCTAATATAAAGCGTGTAAAAATAGAGATCCGCGTACAGAAATCTATGACACATTATAAAGAACTGATTTCATTGACCATGAAGAGTGTGTAATTCCCCATTCGGGTTTGCATATATTCATGCTTGACCCCCCCTGTTTAAATGAGGCGCAAATACAACAAAACCGGTCCACAGGTGGCCGGTTTGAATGAGGTGGTTAATATTCATCTATTTGGCAACAAATATTTGGAAAGTATCCTAGTATGACTCTGAACGTGATCCAATGTTTGTCGAAGCATTTGCCAGAGAAGTAGTTGTTTTGTGATGGATATTCGTCTCAACATACACCTATTGTATAGGTAGAAGTAGTGAAGTGTCTCGAGAAATGGAACATTTCTCATGATCTATGGAATCTGCTCTCTATCATGAGTCAGAGATATTTGTCATTCAAATATGTAATACAGAATAAAATAACATGATACATGGTAGTGAATTAATTTTATAGTAAATGGAAATGTTGGAAAAAAAAACATTTTCAATTGATTATGGAATACAAATTTTTTTCTGTGAATTGAAGGATCCACGATGAAAATGAAATTATTTTTGTGAATATCTAACAGAAAACAACTACCTACCCGGCCAAAACCAGGCTGGACATTGAACTACATCTGATAGATATTTCGAAAGGACCGTAACTAAATAAAAATCGAATTCCTGTTAGATATTCACAAGAATAATTGCATTGTTATCGTGGATTTTTCAATTCACAGAAAAAAAAATCCCATTCAATATTCAATTGGAAATCTTTTTCTCTTCAACATGAATGCCCTACAAGATATTATTTTGAACGATGTAAGATAGTGACTTGAGTTTATCTTCGAGTCGTAGATGATTTCACATCTGATTTTATGACCACTTTGTTAATATTTTCGAATATACGACCCATGGCCGGGAAATGCTTGGGTAAAGTGATGCTCCAGCTTTCTGTGCCCTACAGTTCATCCATTTTTCATATTTGGTATGAGTCTTTTGGTCCACTGTCCTTTCTCCGTTTCCCTGTCTCATCTGTTCTGCCATTCTTGTCTGCTCCTGGGGTTCTCGTGGAAAAAATTTCCCTCCATAACTTGGAGGACAATTGGTATTATATATCTTATCACTTGGATGGACTCGTTTGAGGCGGTCCTATATGCCGATGCTACTTTGAGTAGTCTTTTTCTTTGTGTCCAGGTGATCATTCCTCTGTACTTATTTATCTGCCCCATAGCACCGATGGTACTACTCTCTTGATACTAGATGGTTTCCCTATAGTAGGCATAAGGTTTGTTAGGTTCGCTGTTCATTTCTCTGCCTTCATGACTACTTCTTCGATATGATTACCGAAAGTTCCTTGGTTTTTCATGTGGACTCCCAACTATTTTACTTTTTTTTATGCTCATATCCAGGCCATCTATTGTATATTTCATGTGTTCTCTATTCCTTTTTCCTTCCAGGATCACTGTCTCAGTTTTTTGGGGTACCAATGCTAGGTGGTTATTTTCGAACCATGTATGTATTTGTCTTATACTGTCGTTGGTTTTCCTGATTAGTTCCGTATCTTTTGACGCCTCCACTATAAAGGTCAGCTCATCAGCAAAGCCGATGGTCTTGGCTCCTTCTGGAAGATCCAGGCGTAGAACTCCGTCATACTGTATGTCACACCCAGAACTGATCCCTGTGGGACTCCTGCCGTAGCTTTCATTTCCTTTCCTTTGTCGAACCTATTTTTTTTGCCCAGGTATTCTTGTACGATATTGATTAGATATCTAGATGTCCCTTCTAGTTTGTACGCCCTCACGATTTTTTTGTGGTTAGCGGTGATGAAGGCATTTTCAACGCGTAGAGTTAGCAATACGCTCCATAACTTTGTGGTTTTTTTTGCCATATCTTTCTCTTCGCGGAATCCAAACAGATTTTTATGCAGCATTTCTCCATCCTCAATTCTATGTTGATTTTTTTCCTAATCTTGGCTTCGTACAATTTGCTTATTGCATTCAGTGAGCTGATAGGTCCGTTGGATGACTGGAGCTCCGGGGGTTTCTCATATTCGAAGATCAAAATAAATTTTGCTATTTTCCTGTAGTCCGGAAATTTCTGTCGTCTCAACAGTTCGTTTAGCATATTGAGCAGCCACTGTGGTTTCATTCTGCTGATCTCTTCTTTCTATTTTGCTGATCTCTTTCATAGCCTATGGTGTGATTCCGTCGATTCCCGATTTTTCATTCGTTCGCTGGCAAGCATCAACTGCCCCATAGTGAAGCTTTCCACACCCTCCATGATCTCTTTCATTTCCATCCTTTCTGGTGTTTGTGGAAGTGGTCCCGACGCTATTTCCTTCTCCTTCTTGGCATGTAATCTGCAGTCCAATGGCTTTGTTTGCGATCCGTATAGGTTTTCCCAGTAGGGTGTGGTTGTTTTTTCTATTCGGTTAGTGTTTATGCTATCTTCATAGGCCTCTTTGATTTTTTCGGTTATGTCAACATGGTTAGTATTGGTCCCCACTTCTGCTGCTTGGTTTATGTGTGTTCGGAAGGTCTTCCAGTCAACTTGGATTATTTTCCTCTTTTCCTATTTGACTTTTGCCCCAGCTTATTTCTTAGTAGATATATTTATGCTGTCGTGCGTCCTGGTTGAGCACTGTCCAGTTTCTTCTCTTGATATTCCCTTAGTGGAACAGATTACATCTAGATATGAAGTGCTACCCCTTCTCTCAAATGTTGGTCTTTTCCCATTGTTATAGTTTCATGGGTCAAATAATCACCACCCGAAGACAACGATACATACCAGATTGTATTGGATTTATAACTAGGGGATTGGGTCTTCGGCCTGATCTACTACGTCCTTTGCACATCTATCATGAAAATACTTTTGTAGTTTAGAACTATATATATATATATTTTTATGTTCTGGTTCCCACGGAAAGGGATATCCTGTAATGTTCAGAGAACATCGTGGGAACCAAGGGAAAGAAGGTAGGAGTTGGTGTTCTTCCTAAATTTCTGGAGGTTGTATGCCTCGATGAACACCTCCCTAGGCTATGAGTTCCAAAGCCTCGCTGTTCGTTGGATGAACGAGTCTTTGGAAAGTGATGTTCTGCAGGTCTCCAAAGTGACCACGAAGGGGTGTGATGACTGAACTTGACGGGTTAGTTTCGAAGAGACTGCCAAAGCAGCAACGATTGTTGATATTTCAGAAGAGCATCGCCCATGAAAATATCTATAAAATAGAGACAAATCGCCAACTTTTCTACGGTGTTCCAGACAAGTGAGCAAGTTTGTAAGCGAGGCATGACCGACGAGACGAATTGCCCTTTTTTGGACAGAATCCAATAGCCTCAGGATATGTTTAGGTGCCGCACTCCAAATATGGGAACAGTATTCCAGGACAGGTCGGATCTGTGCCTTATAGATCATAAGCAGCTGAGTGGGGGTGAAATAGCTCTTGGCACGAAACAAAAAATCAAGTTTTTGGATGCACTTTTGACAATGGACCTCACGTGATTTTCCCAGGAAAGGTTATTGCTGATAGTGATACCAAGCATCGATATGGATGACTTCAGTGGTATGGTTACTCCTGACAAAGTAATGTTAGGCACAGTGAGATCGGCTTTTCTATAGAAAAGACCTGCTTGTGTTTTGTTTGCATTGAATTCTACCAAGTTATTAGATCATCACTCGAGAATTGTTGCTAAGTCCATATTTATATTACTAACATTTCTTCCTCGTTCATTTCTGGTTTCACGGGCTGATATAGGGGCCCTGGAAGAGAAAGCGGTATGGAGGGTTCTATCAACGGCAAAGCTGTGTACTGGACATGAAGTTGCTTTCAACAGGTCGTTGATGTGAAGTAGAAATAGTGTTGGTGCGAGAATAGATCCTTGCGGAACACCAGCATTTATGAGTAGAGTGTCAGATGAAACTCCATCGACCACTACATGGAGAGACCTGTTTGAGAGAAAACTAGCAAGCAGAGAACACAGCTGAGGGGGCAAGCCATAAAACGAAAGCTTGGCGAGGAGTCCCTGGTGCCAAACTCGATCGAACGCCTTGGAGATATCTAATGCCACAGCTAAAGTTTCTCCATACTTCTCAATAGATAGCTGCCATATATGTGAGACGTAAGCGAGCAGGTCACCAGTTGATCTCTGATGGCGGAAGCCATATTGCCTATCGTTGACAATTCCTGAGTCTTCCAGATATTTCATGAGCTCGATGTTGATGGCTTTTTCCATGACCTTTGAAATAATAGATAGCAGTGCGATAGGTCTGTAGTTGCTAGGTAGGGCCTTTTTGCCTTTTTTAGGGACTGGCTGTACTCTTGCAATTTTCCAATTGGACGGAAATACCCCCAAATCGTAAGAGTGGTTGAACAACTTGCAAAGAACAGGTGTTAGTTCGGGGGCACATTTCTTGAGAACAATCGGCGGGATTTCGTCAGATCCACAGGCTTTGTTGGTGTTTGGGTCTCAACACCAACGAAGCCTGTGGATCTGACGGAATCCCGCCGATTGTTCTCAAGAAATGTGCCCCCGAACTAACACATATATATATATATATATATATATATATATATATATATATATATATATATATATTTGGGGTTCATTGGGTTTTGGATTCTTGGTCAATGAGAAAACGTGTTGAAAACAAACACGTTTCGTCCGCGGCCGAGGACTTTTGCAATTTATTCTAGGCAAATATAATGGGCTAGTGATATGTAGTGGATCACTTGCATTATGTGTATCTTTGTTTGTTTTTTATTTTCTCCATTTTTATTGTTCGGCTTATTGAACCCTTCATTTTGGATTTCTGTCGACAAAAATCCTAAGACCAAAACAGGTCCGTCCCATACATGAGCGGTTTCTTTGGGAAGCTTGTAACTTTCGGTTTCTCTTCTCTTCACTGTCCTGTGTCGACCACTCTATCGAGCCATTCACAATCATGGGTTTTGCGAACCCTGTGTGAAGCCATACCAAGAAAGAATGAAGCACTGATGAAGTCATACCTATATCACATTCAAGAAAATACTATTGTCAGATACTGGAGTGATGTTGATTCATTCGTACATGAAAACTTATTCACAAACCCCCCATATTGAATGGAATATTCGAGCTGGGATTTTGGGAAATCATATTGTAGGTCCATAATTCATTGATGGTAACCTCAATGGAAAAAAGTATCCTGAACTTCTTGATACAACTGTAAGTCCCGCAATAACTCAGGTTCTTGAAGGCGATGATGATCTGTCCGAAGGTCAGATCACCTTCCAACAAGATGGAGCTCTTCCACATTTTGTTGCACATGTTGCACTACTGTAATTTTTCAATGATAATTTCACATGGGGCTGGATTGGAAGACGAAAACCAATAGAATGAAATGTTTATATCAGACATCCCAATTCCCTTTTACATATATATATATATATATATATATATATATATATATATATATATATATAGTGACTCCAGAAATGTTGAGAAATGTTGGGAACCAACAAATAGCATAGAAATTATTTTTGTCAGCACATATTCTTCAATGATTTCAGAATACTGTGAACTGTGAAAATCGTAATGTATGTATTTAGGTGATGAGAGGGGGTTGATAGCACAATGATGACGTATTTGGTGGAAGAATTTTCCCTCAAAATGAATATCGGCGGATCTAGCGGAGCTGGGACGCACTGTATATTAAGTTTTGTGCTTTCGGCATAACAACAATATGGTTGAAAGTGTTGAAAGAAGGCTTTTCTGGGAGATTTAGAAGCAAAACCTTTCGAATAATTCAAGAAACGGTTGCCACAAATCTTTTTTCAATTGTATAGTGACTATTTGAACTGCGGTGTGTCGCCGATGTTGTTAATTAGTAGTTAGGAAGTCATAAATTCAGCCGATAGGGTGGAATGAACAGCCGATTTAATAGCTGAGTTCTTTTAATTTTCGAACTTTCAGAGTTTGGTGTTTTTTTTTGTAGATTGTGAACGAAAGATCAATGGATACAGAGTTTTTGTTACCACAAATTCGTGATGCTTGAAGTAGAAGAAAAATGCATGATGAATACGACAAAAATACACCCTGTAACTGACGATACGTGAATCAATATCAAGCAGCGGTTAGAGAAAAAAAACATGGGGGTGATGGTGACAGAGGGAATAAATATTTGAGAAGAAGTGGTTTCAGACAAAAAACACAAGGGTGGAAAAAAAAAAAAAAAAAAGGAAAGGAAGGGAAAAAAAGGAAAAAAAAAATTAAAGAACGATTGCAGAAAAAAATCCAGAAAATTGTTGAAGAACAAAATGGAGAACATGAAAAACGGGAACCATTTCTTTCATGGATCGTCCATGAAACTGACGAGCAAATCGTTTGCCCTCGAAATTAAATTGTTGAAATTGACTCAGAACTCAGCGTAGTCTGGAGTATGATAGACGGAATCCGCGTAAATAAAAAAGTTACTGCAGTTTGAGACAAAGGAAAAGATGAAATGTCGTCGATAATAGGAGTATATAGGAAAATGATGCAGCATGCGGAATACCTAGAAAATCAGATTGCTTGGCAGGTTTGCCATATAGAAAAATTGCGTGAATTAACCAATGTTTTTTGGGGGATTGCGCCATGGTCCCTATACCGTAGATTTTCCGAAGCTGCGGCGAAGGTCAATAGATGGAGAGACTAAGAAAGTTCAATTGCATATTGTCCTGCTTTAGCAATGTTATAGGTCGTCCCAGGAGAGCAACACTATGAGTATGGAGACCTGATTGCTTCTCTAGAATGGAGATTTGTCGTCATTGGACAGAGACGAAGACACAGGAGAATCTGCAGATGTGTCGAACAAACATACAAAGGCTAATTCAGATTGCCCACGGTTGATTAAAAGGAATGAATGAATATTTATGGTTGGAATACAATACAAATATTCGTTAAAATGTTGAAATACATAGAACCCTGGGACGGGGAACCCTCCAAGAAATACGGTCACATCTTCGTGAAGCGTAATATTGAAATTAACCACAGTTTATTTATTGATTCATTTGGACATATTACAACCAACAGGCGTGAGCCTGATTACAAGACTACGTGATACAAAAATACATTGAAGTAAAGAGTAGGAAAAAAAAATTGAAATAATAGGTACAACCAGAAATTCAACAAAAAAACAGTTTTGTATAGGAGTGAATTCGGAACATCTATTCCAGGAATTGAGTTTGACTTTGACGAAATCCGGTGTGAATTGAAATTCAGTAGAGATAGTAGTGATGTCGAATGTAGGTGATCTCTTAATTTTTCCAAGATAATGGACTGAACTAAACTCTTCCAACAGTCAATCATATTCATAATGATGTTCAAGATAAATGTTGTGTTTCTTGAACAACAGAAATTTGAAGATTTTTTTTTCACTGTTCATGTGGATGAATCAATCGAAGAGTTTTCCTCCCGTAGTCTTCCCTAGTCTCCTGTAGCAATATGGACTAAAGAGTTAAAAATGAAATTATAATTTGAAAAAACTGAAGAAACGCGCATATATGGCAATAACGACTGAAAATGTCAAAATAATGAGAATAAAGTCATTAACCGAAAAATTTCCTTTTTATCCTTTTGTACATAGGAGAAAATTTTTTGGTCAATGACTTTATTCTTATTATTTTCAACTTTTTAGTCCTCATTGCCATATATGCGTGTTATTTTAGTTTTTTTAAACTACAATTTTATTTTTTCTTGATTACCGGAAATCCAGTCTTGAAGATGACATGATGTTTTTCCGCTGGTTTATAGTTGAATCCGGATTTATTTACATATTTCCGTGCCAATTTATACCAAACAATCTGTTTTTGTTGTTCAACAATAGCAGAGCATGATCATCAATCGAGAAAGTTATTTTTACTGGACGAGATTTATTGGCTTGTTGTTTCCCTTATCTATTTACCCGAATGCAACTGACATCTAGGTCAGAAATAACTTTCGTTCAAGCATTCATAACGGAGTCAGCTACATCGAGAATATTTTCGGGAATACCAAACATCAAAATATTATTTTCACTTTGTTTCAGCTCATTTGCGAATGAAATGGTTGAGGATTTGTTATTGCAATCAAACACTTTTTTCTTCAGTCCAACGACCTCATCAGATGTTTTATTCATCTCTTTTTCGCATTTTTGTTCGAGAATCACTAGACTTGTTTTCACCCCGTCAAGTTTTGAATATATTCAATTCTTCATCCAATATGGTCTGTATATTAGTCAATACCTGATCTACCAATGTTTTAATGATGTTATCATTTAGATAAATTCGCTTTTTTTATTTCGATTTCTGCTTGCTGATCACATGAAATATCTGATAAACGGCTAACCTACTTTCAACTATAAGGGAATATGTCCAATACCTCACTCGGTAAGTTGAGTCACTTCAGAAAAAAAAAACTGTGTAAGAGATGAATCGTAGAAGTACAATACTATCAAACATTTTTTGGGTTGGGTTGTTTTGGTTGATAGTTGGGTTCTTTTGGTTTATAGTTCCTGCATTTCTCTAGGTCATATCATTCTGCAATAAATCCTAACAACTAAAGAATCATTCACTTCAAATCTTCCATAAGAATAATATTTATTTTGGGAATATTCATAATAATATTGAGGAGGGATGTTGGAATTTGGATCAATTTTGTTGAAAAAAAACTATTGTTTCCTTGCCAACGTTTCGAATTTCAATAAGTTCATCATCAGGGCTCAAAAATTTGTTTTTTGGAGTTGGATGTAAACAAAAATAATACATAAACAGATATTCTAGATACAAACGAAAAACACTTTCACGTGATAACAGGTTAAACATCAAGTGCGAGATGGCTTAAGACTATCTCTGTAGGGACGCAACCCTCCTGGCGGTAATAGTTCGACCAAATGGCATTGTCATCCTTTTTAGGATTTCATTTTTCCTAACTTAAGATTTTAGGATTTCGTTTTTCCTGGATTAGAATATTTTAGGATTTCATATTTTCATGGATTGATTATCCCATGAAATCATTGAGGTTTGTGGAATTTTCCTGCAAAAATAAACGAGGTTTTGAAATTTTCCTGAAAAAATTGCTGAGGTTTTGAAATTTCCATTTAAAGATTTGACTTTCAAGATTTAATGTTAACTTTGAGGTTACTTGAAAATTCATTTCTTTTTCAAATATGGGCAGTTGATGGCTCAAGATCATCTCTGTACAGTAAATGTCTGTATAATGGGAAATTAGTTTTGGGGATGGAGGATATTGGTTTATATTTTGTAGCTGCACAGTAGACGGCTTAAGACTGTCTCTTTAGGGGCATGTACCATCCTGACGGTAGAATTTCGATCAATTGGCCACTTTGTGTTTCGACATTTTTTTTCTTGAGAAATGTATTTTTGGAATTGCATGCCAAGTAAAGGAAACTCAAAACTCAATTGTAATATAACAGAAACTTTTTTACATACTGTTTTGTAAATAGACTAGTACAAATTTCGTACTTTTTTCATTGTTGTACTGATTTACAGAAAGAAACATTATTTGATTTGTAATTATTATTCGTTTATCTCACACTTGATGTTAAACCTGTTGTTCCGTGAAAGTATTTTTCGTTTGTATCTAGAATGTCTGTTTATGTATCATTTTTATCTACATCCAACTCGAAAAAACTAATTTTTGAGCCCTGAATTTATTATTCATTGAAATTCGAAACGTTGGCAGGGAAACAATAGTTTTTCTTCAACAAAATTGATCCAAATCCCAACAAACCTTCTCAATATTATATGGTTAATTGTATCACTAAACTTACTAAAATTCATAATAATATTCATATGAATATAGAATGATTCTTATAAGAAAATTGGTTGAGAATTAAAAACTAAAGTTGTGATTTGTTGCCCTCTTGCTCATAGAAGAGGACGGATGCTTCTCCACTTCAGGTGATATCGATGGAACTCTGGAGTCATTGTAGTTATGCCACGTTTCTGCATAGGGGTGCCTACAGTAAGCCATGTAGTGTCCGCTATAGGTAGTTCCACTACGATTGGATACATCATTCGAGTTGAAGCGATACGTAGTTATATTATCTGCTGCGTAATTACTCATATCTATTCCCTCGAGAAGACAGTTGATGGTGACATTCAATTTTTCCCTGAATCTCTCCATCGACGAGAATGAATAACTGATATTTTGTGAAATTTATGTATAGATTTTGTGCATTTTATCCTTTCCTTACATTCATAACTAGTTGGATTCTCTTCGCCGTCCAAAGTTCCTTGCCTAGTCAACGAGTCTGAACATTGTGACAGACTGAGCTGGCCAGTTTTGTGTGAAATATAAAGTGAAAGGTCCCAGAAGAGGTAAAAAGAGGCAGAACAATGGCCGCAGGAAGTACAATGGTGTTCGATAAATATTGTATGACGCTGTTTATGAAACAAGTAATTCCAATGTTTTTCAGAACATTTGAATCAGGAATTTTGACGTTTTCGTGTACTAGAAATTCGATGGTGTTGTAACTATTAGAACTGCGCTTTCCAATACGATGCTTTTCACTAACCCTAGTTTGATATGATAGGGAGTTGAGGCTGTTTGATAAAGAATCAGATAAAGATATAGAAGATCATGTTGTATTTGACAAATCATCATCAAGAACTGCACCAAGCAATCTATTCGACTTTTCCGTAGAAAAAATAGATCTTTGAAAACAACTCATTCGATTGTCGAGATAAAGGAATAGTTCCCAATATAGAAGCGGCATTACCCCTCTGGATCGCAATGCGGATTTCTTGGAATAAAAATGGAGTTGCTCTTTTATCACTGGTCACTTTCTATTCCTTCAATGAATTCCGAAGCATTAGAACCGAAAACTCCAAAAATTTCAACGTCAACAGGATAAAAATATAACACTTAGAGAAAGCAACTGAGTGTGATGTTTCAACCGTGTCCATAATTCCGGTGACAATGCATTATGCAATTTTTGTGCATAAACAAATTGAATTGCGGCTCCCATGTGGCGGGCCATTTTTGTGATCATGGTCCAATTCCATTCAAAATTGGTATCTAGTGGTTTTCGGGGTCGAAGATTATGATTTTTTGTCAAAATTCAGAAATAAATCAGATAGAAATTACTTAACTAGTCACTTAACATTGGAAATACCAAGAAATAAAAATTATGAATTAAAAACTATATTTTTAATGAAAATAAAAATTAACAAAAATAAAAAAATTGAAGACAAGCTTTTATTTATAAAAATACACTAAAAAAGAAAAAATCATTTCTTTCTTTGTTTGATCTAGGTTATTCTGTGAGTAACAGATTCAAAAGTTGCCGCAGATACAAAATAGGCAATCCTGCGCGAAAAGATTTTGAATCTGTTACTCATAGATTAACCTAGATCAAATAATGAAAGAAATTATTCTTTCCTTTTTATTGCATTTGTATAAATAATAGCTTGTCTTTAAAAAATAAATATAATTTTTTCATTATTAAAATCGGCTGACCCTCCGCAGGAAAAGACACATTCGGCCGGCAATGTTGAACCGGTTGTATTCAAGTCTGTACTTATTTTTTTACCTTTAACTGTTCTCGAGATTTCTCAATGGAATATTATCGTGTGTAGGAAGTCTATTCATTGAGTTTCTGCAATCAGAGAAAAATAGTCAAGCACTAAACTCACTTCGCAAGGCAAAACTTTTGAAACAATACTGATATCAACACTATAATCTCTAAAATATGCATAATATGAGGATACAGACGCGTTCAATATTTCTTGGAGGTGTCGCTGGCCACGTTTTCATGTTTCGAAAACATTTATAGATTCATAGGTGAGGGAAGGCTTAGTGCTTATTAACCCCGAGTAGTGCTCCGGGAGCACTATTTGGGATAACTTAGCATTAAGCCTCTTCGTAAAATGCTCGTAGCACTGAGTCCTAAGCACTGACTCAAAAAAGTGCTCGGGAGCACAGTGCTTGCGAGCACAAAAGGGCTTTGAGTGCTTTCACGAACACTAAGCACAGGCCTTGGGACAGTTCTGCCAGGCAGTCAGTAATTTTTCCTATTTTTGCTGTGAGTACTAACATTTTAAAAACATTTCATTCTGTTACTCGATTGGCCAGGTTTTCCGCAGCCCGCTCTTGGACTATTACTGAATAATGCCAGAATAATAATAACCTACGAAATAAAATATTTTTGATGAAATTCGTTTAACAAATGGCTCTGAAAATGGCAAAAATCCATTAAAATTAACTATATCTCATAAAATTATTATTTTACGAAGAGTGAAAGTTCGGATTCGCAGGTTCGGAATTATCCTCATCAGTTAACTATTTCCCACGATAAATTTGGTTAACGTTTCCAGAAGTTTTGGTGTGGAAAAATTGGATGTGATAGGGTGACAACTTGCGCTACCGGAAAGCGGGACAAAATTGTTCCTAAGAATTTATGATGTCTTTCATGCGAATAGAATGGCTTCGCACGCATTTTCATTGATTTTGTTTCATATCTTCATGTCCAGGTCAAAAAGCCCTTTCTTGAAAAAATAATTTAGTTCCAAACTCACATGGAAAAATTCCAAATATCATTCCCCCGCAAAATAAAATATGTCATAGGATCCTATATTTTTTTCTGTTTTGTGATTACTCCTTACCTCATAGTCAAAATAATAAGAAGGAAATCAACGCTGAGAAACATAACGAACGTGTTGAATAGCATTCATTATAATTATTTCATCATGATTATGTTCTTCTAATAATTATACAAAAAAAAACTGCCTTTATTATTCTGTTATTCAATTCCCCATTGAAAAACGAAATAAATGAAGAATCCAGAATGAAATAAATATTTGTAAATTATTGCCATTCAAGCAATGTCATAAAAAAGCAACGAAATATTTCAAACTAGTTTCCACTCACCATCAGCATTTGTTGTGTCCTCTACAGTCTGCGTGCAATTCCACCTTTTGAGTTCAACTATAGCGTTATCCAGCAAGGTTTCTTCCTCACTCATCTTCAAGAATTCATTCAGCTACTATTCCGTGGAAACGTGATCTAGGTACACGCGAATAATTTATTGTTCTAAGAGGTTTTTCCGCTTCACAGCAATACCGGAGAGAGACACACGTATTCACATGTAATCCTCATTCCCATTATCTCATCCAAACAAGTTTTTTCGCTCCGTAACGCTTAGTATTCCTGGCTACGCCGCAGGACACTACAAGAACGTTTTGTCGGGATTCGTCATGTCATCTGTAACAAAAACACATGTTGCATGAGGACGGAGCTTCTGGCCTGAAAATGTGCCTGTTACCGATATATGCTGAAGAGGGTTGGAATGTATGAAGCGATTCGTGTTATGTTACTCTAAATGCATGTGTTATACTGGTATTACTCTTTTGAGTAGATTTCAATACAAATACTACCTTGGTCTCATCATTACAATAAGACTTTCAATGAATTTTACGATATTTTTACCGATCATGGTTCCCAGAATTCAAAAATACCATCGGTTCAAATGTTTATATATCTATCTATATATAGAGGGTGTTTTTCAATGATAAAGGTTGTTATTGGGTCCATTTTGAGAAAAAAACTCTATATGAACATATGTTTTAACGATATATCTGTTACATTTCTTATTGATATGCTCGAAGATACAAAATAATTAAGAGTAGCTCAAGTTATCTTATTAATTTCAATATATATATATATATATATATATATATATATATTTTTAATTTCTTGACCACATATGTTTATATTCTTTATTTTCTCGGAATAAGGGCCTTAGTCAGTCTATATATTTTTTTATTCATTCGACGTTTCGACATTGTTTATGTCATCTTCAGGTAACTTTAAAATAATGTAAAACATGTGAAGGTTGAAAACATAATACGTTACATAACATCAAATACGTTTAAAAATTGAAAGAGACATTAAAAACTTACAATATAATTCAACTATTATTCTTTCATTTCATTTCATGTTTCATGATTGAATGAACGTTGTTGAATGTCTCAGATTGCTGGTATCGGGTTTGTTTTATCTGTAAATAAAATACATTGGAGTGTTCGACATATTCAGTAATAGTACGAGGGCTCTATAGCTATAATTCATTCAAGACTTTTCCTTGTAGAGATGTAAAGATCTTTACTATTTTTTTATTTTTTTATTTTAATAAATTTATTGTTGTGGAGTGAGTGTTCAAAATAAGTTATTGTAGACTTGATTGAGATTTTTTATGTCGTTTCTATTGTTAATACTGTTTGTATCTTTTTTATATGAATCATTTCGACGAAATTTCCATGTTTTGGATTTTTTTCTTTTGTCAAAATTTTGACCTTGTCAAAATCGAATTTATGTTGGTTTTCCTCTGTGTGTTTAGACAATGCTGTGACCTCCGTTTTTGAGGATTTGTGGGCTTGAATTCGTTTCTGTAGGTATTGTTTGGATTGACCTATATATGTACTTTCGAATTTTGGTTTTTATACGGTGTGGGTTTGTTTATTTTTTGGAATTTCAGGTTTTAATTTTGAGTATAAAATGTTATTTGTATTTTGTAATCGATGTGTATTTTGTATTTTTCCACCGTTTTGTTGATTTCATTGGATAATTTTTGTACGTATGGTAAGGGTATATATTCTGTTGTTTTTTTTTGTTTTATTGTTATCATTATAAATAGCATGTATCCTTTTTCAATGATCGTTTTTTCCACGAAGTCATCTGGGTAGTTATTTTCTTTTAGGATATTTTTTATTT
Organism: Gonioctena quinquepunctata; assembly: GCA_018342105.1. Lineage (NCBI taxonomy): Eukaryota > Metazoa > Arthropoda > Insecta > Coleoptera > Chrysomelidae > Gonioctena > Gonioctena quinquepunctata. Next base: position 268,406 of record JAFIRS010000436.1, read on the forward strand.
TTTCTAAATTACTTTTTCTGAACTTTGGATGAGCCAGTTTTATGGCTCGGTCAGTTAAGTTCTGAATAACTTTTTTTTAAGCTAAGTGGTGCATTTAATAAGTAGTTCGCGTAGCGATGTGATGAGTTGGGTTAAGTGAACCAGTTTGGGAATTTTTTTTCCAAATTGTCGTATATTATAGATGTATCAAGAAAGTTCATTTGTTGGTTGGTTTCTTTTTCTACTGTAAATTTTAATCTGGGGTGATAGTTGTTAAATTTTTCTAGAATTTCATCCAGTTTGTCAAAAGGTATACAAGTTAGGCAATCATCTACATATCTTTTGAAGAAAACTGGTTTAAATGTTAGTGAACTGATGACTTTTTTTTCCACAAACTCCATTACAAGATTTGCTATGGTTGCAGCAATTGGAGAACCCATTGCTATTCCAAATGCTAATGTTAATGGAAAAAATGACTTCTCCTTGAAAAACTCCTGGGAATTCGTAGAATTCATTAAAAATACAACAATTCCAAAAAACCATATGTTATATAGCATAAATTACTAAAATTGAAACAAAAAAAAATGGCACGAAATTGAAAACACATTAACATTGGAAGTTTTAAAATAGCAATGGGTTCTCCAATTGCTGCAACCATAGCAAATCTTGTTATGGAGTATGTGGAAGAAAAAGTCATGAGTTCACTAACATTTAAACCAGTTTTTCTCAAAAGATATGTAGATGATTGCCTAACTTGTATACCTTATGACAAACAAGATGAAATTCTAGAAAAATTTAACAACTATCACCCCATATTGAAATTTACAGTAGAAGAAGAAACGAACCAACAAATAAATTTTCTTGATACATCTATAATATACGACAATTTGTGAAAAATTTTCACAAACTGGTTCACTAAACCCAACTCATCACATCGCTACACAAACTACTTGTCTTTGAAAAAAAATGTTATTCAGAACTCAACTGACCGAGCCATAAAACTGGCTCATCCAAAGTTCAGAAAAAGTAATTTAGAAAAAATATAAAATATCCTAAAAGAAATTAACTACCCAGATGACTTCGTGGTGGAACAAACGATCATTAAAAAAGGATACATGCTATTTATAATGATAACAATAAAACAAAAAAAAACAACAAATTATATACCCTTACCATACGTACAAAAATTATCCAATAAAATCAACAAAACGGTAGAAGAATTCAACATAACAATAGTACATCGATAACAAAATACAAATAACATTTTATACTCAAAATTAAAACCTGAAATTCCAAAAAATAAACATACCCACACCGTATATGAAATACCATGTAAAGATTGCGAAAATACATATATAGGTCAATCCAAACAATACCCACAGAAACGAATTCAAGCCCACAAATACTCAAAAACAGACATCACAGCATTGTCCAAACACACAAAGGAAAACCAACATAAATTCGATTTTGACAAAAGGAAAAAATCCAAAAGTTAGAAATTTCTTCGAAATGATTCACATGAAAAAAGATACAAACAGTATTAACAATAGAAACGACACAAAAAATCTCAATCAAATCTACAATAACTTATTTCAAACACTCACTGCACAACAATAAATTTATTAAAATAAAAAATAAAAAATTGTGAACTGATCTTTACATCTCTACACGGAAAAGTCTTGCATGAATTATAGCTATAGAGCCCTCGTACTATAACTGATTATGTCGAACACACCAATATATTTTATTGAAAAAAAATTATAACAGATAAAATAAACCCGATACCAGCAATCTGAGACATTCAACAACGTTCATTCAATCATGAAACATGAAATGAAAGAATAATAGTTGAATTATATTGTAAGTTTTTAATGTCTCTTTTAATTTTTAAACGTATTTGATGTTATGTAACGTATTATGTTTTAACCCTTTACATGTTTTACATTATTTCAAAGTTACCTGGAGATGACATAAACAATGTCGAAACTTCGAATGAAATAAAAAATATATAGACTGACTAAGGCCCTTATTCCGAGAAAATAAAGAAGAAGAATATATATATATATATATATATATAACTATATATATATATAACTATATATATATATATATATATATAACTATATATATATATATATATATATATATATATATATATATATATATATATATATATATTCAATACTTGGAATTTGGAATATTCTTTCATCTAATAGAAAACTTCATGAAGAAGTATTTGACGGTTGGTCAAAGATAATTCTTATACACTTTCTCTGAATATCATTGAAATTGAAGTCATTTTTGGATATCAAATTCTTCAAACTCAATTGTGCTGAATTCTGATTTTTATTCTTTGTAAAACATAGTTTCGGCTGATCAAGATCAGAACAACCTTCTTTTTTTCATATAGAGCAAAGATCAATTTTGTCTAAATCAAAATTTATTCTCGAATCTTCAATTTCAGTATTGAATATTAATGACAAATCTCAGCAGAAGCTAATTTGTATGTTCAAATATTTTCAAGCAACCATCTCTCAATGAGATACTCAACTGTAACAACCGTGCGTTGAAGAGTTTACTGATAAATTCCAAATTCCAAGAAGTTGAATGTTTCAGTAAAAACATATTCTGACACAAACAATATTGTTTCTCATGTCGTATTGCTGAAAACAATTATTCCATGGACAAGAAGATGATGCTTGTCTGTTCAACCTGATTGGTAGCCTAGCAGCCATTGGTACCCCCTGATTGCGATCCACACGACTACGCTAAGTCTAGCTACGAGCTACACAACTCCGCTCAATCAGAGGTACATTGTCGTCGATAAAACCGACAGGTTCAGCACCCTAAACAATATTCTTTGGAAACTCAGAATTGTCATACAGTAGAAACTTTTGTACATATTTGTTATACAGCAGAAACTCTTGTACATATTTGTTAATGGACTAATATAATTTTCGTATTAGTTTTATTGTTGAAGTGATTCACAGAAAGAAACATTATTTGATCTGCAATTATTATCGGCTAGGAAGTTTGAATTTTTATCCTTATTATACAAAAAATTCTGGCGTCCATTCAAATTTACAATTTCTTAAAACCTTTGCTTGAAACATAAATAAATTTGAAACTAGCAAGGCGGTCCAAAGAACTCCACACCGCTCTTCACTGGATAGCCTGGGCATTCTATCACAATAATTAACTTGTTATAATGTCCTAAAGGGCTCAACTTTTGAACTAAAAGGTGCTAAAATTTAAAAAAAAAATGATAACTTTGGTATAACCCCAGATATTTTTGGAAAATGTAAATAGAAGCTCTATGCATTGAAAGGCATTTTCTAGTGTACAAAATTATTTTTCATTCTTGCCTGTGAGTTCGTGCGGGATTTACACTGAATCATTTCAAAGAGAAAAGTGATATGCCACTGCTTCTTCTCAATGTAGAAATATTTTTTGAAATCCTCATTCCTTCCTGAGCAAATCTGGTCTACTGATTCTGATTTGAGATACAGTTGTGTGCATAAAAAAGTCGTACAAGGTTTGTATGATGTTCCAGATTTCATAAAAAAGTAGTACACGTACACATTTGACAAAAATAGTTTCCATTTTTGCACTTCTTGTCAAAGACTTGTCAAAATCGATAAGAAGTTTAATTAAGATTGACAAGCCTGACTCACAATAGCCTATAACTGCTGTACGACTTTTTTATGCACACAACTGTACGGTTTTCGTATATAAAAATAAATTTAGACCGCTTTCCAAATGGAAATATTCCGGATGCACGAACATTTTCAAACATGCATAGAAGGTTGTGCGAAAAGGAAAGTTTTGAACCAGACAAATATTTAAAAAGGTTACTGTAAGAATACTAGAAATTGAGATAGCGGTTTTGAATTCAATTCAGGAATATCTCGGATTAAGTACACGAAAAATTGGGAACAATTCAAATATCTCACATATTCTTTTTTGAAAAATTCTCCATGACTTTTTATTATATTCCTACCATATTCAACGGGTTCAGGTGCTCCTTCCTCGCGACTTTCCATTACGTATGAACTTGTGCCAATAGTTTTTTCAAAAAGTGCATTTTTATTCACCGATGAAGACAATTTTTCCAGAAGCGCCATCCAAAACTTTCACAATAATCATTTTAGGACTGAAGGAAACCTACATGCAATTTTGGAGCAGCTACATGCACCAGGAGCAGCTTTCCGTTAACGTGTGGGCTAGAGTATGCGGTGATTACTCAATTGGACCCTACGTGAGTCCATGAGAAAAATAGCAGAGTCATGCATATTTGCAGGAGGTTCACATTTTGAACATCTGATTCAATTGAATTCTTTGTGCGTTCAGGGTTATTTTGTGTAAGCATTCCAAAATCAATTTAGATTCCTTGAATTTTTAAAATAATTTCTCCTAAATACATTTTCGTTTAAAGTAACATAAATTGTTTTTTCTCGTAAGTGGTCTAGGAAATGAAATAATTTAATTTTTTTATACGAAAACCGTACCTCAAACGAAAAACAAATTAGGAGACCAGATTTGCGTGGGAGGAATAAGGATTTGGAAAATGATTTTTACTACTTTGGGAAAAAGCAGTGGCGTATGACTCTTTTTTTCAAAATGATTCACTGCAAATCCCACACGAATGCCACTGGCAAGAATAAAAAATCATGTTGTACAGCAGAAAATGCATTTTTGATGCATAGAACATGGGTACTACGTTTCACAAAAATAACTAGGGTTATACCCAAGAATAACCCTAAATATTGGCATGTTACTAAGAAACACCCTGTATGTATATATAAACAGATACAGCTACGAATTGCATTGGTTGAAATGTATCTGCTTCACAGCAAGCCTTTGCAAAGTAACCTCTCAATAGAGAGGTTTTGCACGATTATTCATAAGATGTCATCCAAGGCATTAGCCAAGGAAATAGTTGTTTTCTCATGGATATTTTCCCCACTTCACCCTATAACTAGGAGTTGGTTCACAGTGAGAGTGAGAGTGAGAGTCCCTGATTTAATCAGGACATCTCTGGGCACATGCAGAAACTCGCTAGACTATTTTCGCTCCGCGTTGGGAGACAATTTGCTATGAAAATGATGTTTATAACTGATTGTTAATTTCACCCCGCGTTGGGCGACAAATTGTAATGTAATAATAATTGTAAAAACAATAGTTGTTATGATATTAATTTTTTGTTATGAAATATTGATAGATAATTATTTTCGCTCTGTATAATATATTTTGCAATGTAATGATAATTGCTAGCTAACGTCACTGTTTTCTCGTCACGTTGCTGCCAATTGTTATCACTTTTTTCACCACAGCTAAACTCAGTTGGTACGCTTCTTGTCTCAGATAGCCGGTTCAGGCAATTGAGCCACTGCTCGATGTCAAATCTCAATCTATTCAATGTTCATAAATACGATTGCTGATAATTGTGGAAAACAAAACGACAAAGTATCAAAAAGCAATTATTCCCTATATTCAGGAAAACTTAGATTAACCTGGCCTACGATAGATAACTTATTCTATGGTCATTCTACGAATTTTCATGGACAATTATGAGAAACGGTCAAGGATAAATATACACAACCTCACTTTTACCTTAAAGGTTGAAAATTTCTTTAATAGTTCAGAATCAAAATGAAATAAAGTTCTTCTGATGTGATATGAGTCATTAGTGAGGTTATTCAGTTCGTGATGTGCACTAGGAAAGTTTATACCTGACGCTGGAACTGTCGCTGTTCAATACACACCCAGAATTTGGATCCCCTTTCAATCCACTGCTCTCAGGGATTTCCAATACCAAAGAAGGAACCATACAAATCCAGAAATCAGCTTTGGAGTATTTTATGTGGAGTACATAAAAAGGTAATGTCGTTTGCTGCTTATATTGTTGAAATTATTGAATTTCTCTTTTTCTCCATTCAAAAACGTGGCATTCTTTTTTAAATTATTTTCAATTTCCTCGTGGCTTTGTTTTTCGTCTCCTGGATACCATCTCTCCTTCTTCCCTATGATTCGAATTTTTGAATTCACGCACTTTAGTTGTCACACTTCCACTCTTTGGGGTTATTTGTCAAAACTTATTAACTAATATATTTTTCTTTTCTCACAAACTATGTACAATATTTAATGATAATTGATTGTCTCTGACACCTTTCCGTTCTTATTTTCTCACAATTTCAAATCTTACATCTGATCATACTGTTCCCTGATTGGCTATTGTCATCAAGAAGTTTGTTGTTCTCCCATTGGCTATTTTCAGTTAGGTACAATTTCATATACTGTATGTTTCAAGCTTATAATTTTGTTGATCATATCTTATTCAGGATGATTTTGTAAATCTAGACTTTTTTGTTATCTTTTGAACAATTATAGGTCGTAATGATCTTGACAATGTATAAAAATGATTGCATTATAGTATTTGTATATTTTTATCTATCAATATCATACAGAGGCTTCATAAAAGAAATAGAATCTTAAAAATATGTAACAACAATATCTTTTAAACTACTAACTAGTAAGTAATTATTATTTTTGTGGGTTTTTTATTGAAATTATTCCTTTTTTTCCTTTTAAAATAAATTTCTGGTCTCTCATAACATAACAATATATATATATATATATATATATATATATATATATATATATATTAAAAATAGTCCAGGGAGTTTCTGCATGTGCCCAGAGATGTCCTGATTGAATCAGTAACACATAGTCCAGGGAGTTTGTGCACCGTCACACCTTCATATATATATATATATATATATATATATATATATGTGTATATATATATATAGATATATATGGAGGTGTGACGGTTAGACGACTGTCTGAGTTAAAGAAGAATCCTTTTTAAATTCGGGTATGCAGTCAACAAGGGGGTGGAAAATAATACATTGCCACATATAGAATCTCTATATTATAAATTCAACAAATTATTTTCCAAGATTCCTGACATCAAAATTGTTTACAAAAACCAAATCATATTTAACAATATTTTTTCAAAATTAAAAGACAAAGATCTTCTATTAGACAATTTAAATTTAGTTTATTGTATCCCGTGTTCTCAATGTGAAAAAAAGTACATTGGCCAAACCAAAAGGCAATTGAAATACAGAATTAGCTCCCATGAAAGCGATATCAGAAATTTAAAAAAACGTGTTCATTAGCTCATCACACCATTGCTTTGAACCATAACCCAGATTATGATAATGTGACTATCTTGGAACATGAATCCAATGTTGATCAAAGTTTCAACTATATAGGATTATACCAAGACTGTTTTCTGTTGTGACATGTTATTTCATAAATTGCGACGAGTGAAAGGGATTTCAAACCTCACTTTCGTTAGTACACACATGCCAAATTGTTTTTCAAATCAAATAATGTTCAATTTTAATTCATTGTAGAGTTCCTGATGGAGATACAATGGATGACTCGAAAGCTTGAATAGAAAAATTCTGAAAGTACTTATTTCCGACAACGATAAATCAATAAAGAACACACAGAAGTCCTCATAAAAATCAATCCAAACGACCCTCCCAACCGATATTGCTGGTTAGAAACAACCAAAACAGAAAAATATTTCCAAAAAACCAAACGAATACAAAAAAAAATCAAAAACCAATGATCGAACAAACAATTTCTATTTAGTCAAAAACCCCACATTCTGACTTGAAAACAGAACCATTACCAATATACCAATAGAAATACAAAAATTATTTTCCCTCGGCCAAAATTTCGCAACTCAAAAACAAATAACAAACCAATCAATTCATGAAACTATATGTAGTGTTGAAACAAATTTAACACACCCAACAGAAAGCGACAAAAACGAGGTAAGATCCAAAGTCTGGAATGTTTTAACAAGCCACAACAACAGAAAAAATGGGGAAAAAATATGAAACAAACCAAAACTTTCCTAAAAAAACAACCCACAACTCAAAGTCCTAGAAACTGATAAGGCAAACAAAACCGTCATCATGGACGACACGGAGTACAATCAAAAGATGGTTGGTGAAAGTTACTAACTGACTCTCACACCTACAAAAAAACTAAAAGTGACCCTACAAACTCAATACACAAAAAAAACAATTACATCATAAACAGATAGGAAAAAAACAAACTAATGACAAAAAAATTGCAACATCTCTCAAAATGAAAAATGCCCACTCACCTGCCATATACGGATTACCAAAATAACACAAGGAGGGGGTACCACTACGCCCCATAGTATCCTGCGTCCAATCTCTGACCGAAGAACTGTAAAAATTCCTATCCCAAATCCTAACCAACATAACTTGGTAAAACCCACACTATGTAAAAGACTCCTGGCACCACATCCTCAGCTCATTAGATGTCAAATCAACATACACCAACATACCTAGCTAAAAACATGATCACAAAAAAATGGCCAGAAATCGAACCACACACATCCATAATCCTAGATGAATTCCTTATCGTAATAGAATTTACATTAACGTCCTCATGTTTCATATACAACAACACCTATGACAAACAGGAAACTTAGAAATACAAACAATCGCTAACCCAATTTCAATTTACCCTTTTTCTACAGATACGTGGATGACTGCATATTACCCAACCATGGAGAAAAATGCAACTATACTCAAGAGCAATTCAATACATACCATCGTTAACTCCAATGCACTATTGAAACTGAAAGGAACCAGCAAATCAATTTCCTAGACCTCAAAATACAGAAAAACGAAAAAAATTTTGAAACGGAATGATACACAAAAGAAACCTGGTCAGAAAAATACCTGAATTTTAAATCAAATCACCCCCTATCCGAAAAACAACGGCAATTATTGGTTTAGCTGACAGAGCAATGAGGCTATCAGTCCCGCAATTCGGACCCAAACCCTCAAAAAAGACAAAAAGGCACTAATAAAAAACAATTACCCCTGAAGTTGAAACACTCCATTTTCAAAAACCGAATCGACAAATTTCACAATGAAACCAAAAACACCAAAGACCCAACAAAAAATACATTCTACACATCCATTCCATACATGAAAGGGCTTTCCGAAAAACGATCTAATATATTAAAATCTTCTGAAATCAAAATCGGACACAAAAGTCGAAAACACTAAATTTTTTACAAATCCCCTACATAAGAAAACTCACGTCATCTACCAAATCCCATGCAAAGATCCTACCTGCGAAAAGTATATATCGGACAGACAGAACAACATTTTGAAAATAGAATTAAATCTCACGAATACACCCACCCACAGCCACAGCGTGATTTTGACCAAAACAATGAAACAATTTCATGCACTGAACACAACAAAATAAATAATAGTTTAAAAAACTTAAAAACACGCTTTTATAGAAAACCAGACAAAAAAAATAGAAAATAAGAAAAAAAAATATTTGATTTGAAAAAAACCGTGGGGTGCATGGTATTGCCTCGGCCAACAATTACCTGTGATCTGAGACATTTCTTACTTTACTGCCCTAGGTGTGTAATGTACTATATAATTATTGATACCATGCACCCCACGCTTTTTTTTAAATAAAATAATTTTTTTTCTTATTTTTCATTTTTTTAGTCTGGTTTTCTATAAAAGCGTGTTTTTTAGTTTTTTTAAACTATTATTTATTTCCTACTTTTGAGTGTGGTTTATTTATAAAAGCGTGTTGTTTTAATTTTTTTTTAACTATTATTTTTATTATTTTTTTGCAAATTAAAAAATGGAATAATCTTATCAAATTAGGTAATCATAATCTCCGACCCCAAAAACCCCCACATACCAATTTTGAAAAGAATCAGACCATAATCACAAAACTCGGCTACCATTTTGAAGCCGCTATCTTGAATTTTTCCATTTCTACAAAAGAATCATAATATTCGACCCCAAAAACCCCACATACCAATTTTGACTAGAATCGACCATAATCACAAAACTCGGCCGCCATTTTGAATCCTTCAATTTTGACGAAATAATCATAATCTGACCCCAAAAACCCCCACATACCAATTTTGAATAGAATCAGACCATAATCACAAAACTCGGTCGCCATTTCAAAGCCGCCATTTCGAATATTCCAATTTTCACGAAAGAATCATGATATTGGACCCCAAAAACCCCCACACACCAATTTTGAAAAGAATCAGACCATAATCACAAAACTCGGCCGCCATTTTGAAACCGCCATTTCGAATTTTTCAATTTTAACAGAAGAATCATAATCTCCAACCACGAAAACCCTCAGATACCAATTTTGAAGCGAATCGGACCATAATCACAGAACTCGTACGCCATATTGGAACCGCCATTTTGTTTTTTTTCCACACAAAAATTCCTCAATGCATTGTCACCGGAATTATGTACACCTGCAAATTTCAAATTATTCGGACGTCTGGAAATGGGTCAAAATCGCGCCCAAAGGAGTCGGTTACAAACAAACAAACAAACATACAAGTGAAGCTAATATAAGGCGTGTAAAAAAGGAGAAATTATGGAAATGAACCACATTAAGAAAACTTCAAATTGTGTGAATGACAAAACTGAAATCGGCCATCTGAGCAAAATTTACTATAACCTACTATCATTACCCTCTGAAACAAAAATACAGAAATGAATAAAATAGAAAAACTCAACGACATATGTTGACAATATCGACTAATCATCAACAGAACAATTGTCTCACAGAGAAAACGAGAAATAAAACCACTGAAAATGGAAACAAACATGGAAAACGATAAAAGAATGAAGTGCTGGTACAATCTTATTCCGAAGAAACTCAACCTCCAAGCTGTGAACCCCTCCACCTCCTGATGAAGACGAGGGCACCGCCGTTGAAACGTTGACATCAACAATGAAAAAAAACCGTCATATTTATTACGAAGTCATTAATCTAGGAACCATAATTCCCAAGAAAAACAACCCGAATATATATTTTATATATATATATATATATATATATATATATATATATATATATATATATATATATATATATATATACAGGGTGGCTCAAAAAAGTGTGACATATCAAAGTTGTGTTTTTTTAAACGAAACACCCTGTATTTCGTTACACTTTTGAATAGCTCATGGAAACATAATATGATTTCATATGAGGTACTATGTATTTAACTATAACCGTTCTCGAGTTATTGATTTTTTTATGAAAATGCTAGGTACAATTGGAAACTAAGTAACATCGAAATGTATGGAAATAATCCCTTCGAAATCTGACCAAGCATGAAAGAGGTTTTGGGCTATTGATTTCGATAGAACCCGTTTCCCAATATTATACAGAATGTTCAAAAATCATTGTCACTTTTTTATAATTTCGGACAGAGATAACTTTGTTAGTTCAAATAGAACACCCTGTATTTCTTTGGTCTGAACAATATAAAATTCAATCATCTTTCATTTCATACCTAACCTTAATAGTTTTTCAGATATTGGCCTTTTCAAATAGTAGTTCTTATTTCAATGCATTCTTTGAATCAAGATAGCTTTGAAACGACATTTATTTGATTTGCTCACAGAATTCTCATTGACAGTTGTTATACTTCACTTCATCGAAAATATTTACTGTTCACAAAATGAAGTTATCATTTACATTCATATTCTGACAGTAGTTCATTAAACAGACTATACAATTTTTTTTATTATTCAACTGAAACAACAACAAAATATGAAACACAAATGTATTCAATTCAAAGTAGGTGCTCGAAATGACGACCATCCTGTTGAATACAAAGAGCAACTCTCTCTATGAGAGACTTCCTAACATTGATTGATCTCGCTGGGCAATTTTGTGGTTCTCCACTACCAATCCATTTATTCGGAAAACTGTTAATATATATTCAATTCTGTCTGACACTGAATTTGAAATGTGCCGGAGCTCCATCCAATTGTAACCACATCCGTTGTCTGATATTTAGCGGCACATTCTCTAGAAGCTCAGGCAGATCATCTCGTAAAAATTGTAAAAAAATTTGACAATTCAAGTTTCCATAAAAAAAGTATGGTCTTATAACTTGTGTACCTATAATTCCTCCCCACACGTTAACAGACCATCTATTCTGGTGATCCAGAGTGCGGAAAAAATGAGGATTCACATCACTATAATAATGGAAGTTGTGTTTTTTATTACCCTAGAAATGCTCCGTCTGCTTATCTCTGTATCTTTCTCGATCTTACGTTAACTCGTATGAGGGTTTTCTATGATTGGTCCCATAATGGGAAATTCATTTCCCTCATTTCCAATGATAGGTTTTGGTCTATTTGCCTTTTCATAAGCTACACTTCCAGTCCTACGGAATTGATGTAGCAATCGTTGGAAAACCAACTTGTTTGGATGATTCCGGTCTGGATATTTTTGAGCATACACCCTCGACGCCAAAAGGCAATTCTCTTAACACTCTCCAATCGCTGAAATCATATCTATCCACTCTTGAATGGGATGAGTTTTCATTTTCGACGCTAATAATTCAGTAAATGTTTTGAATAACGTAAAACACAATAACTGTCAATAAGAATTCTTTCAACAAGTTGAATAAATATCGTTTCAAAGCTATCTTGATTCAAAGAATGCATTGAAATGAGAACTTCTATTTGAAAAAGCCAATATCTGAAAAACTATTCAGGTTAGGTAAAGAAATGGAAGATAATTGAATTTTATATTGTTCTGACCAAAAAATACAGGGTTCCTTTTGAAATAACAAAGTTATCTTTAGAAAAATCGAATTAAACGGTTTTCTTCACATAAAGGATTCAATATAAAATTGAACCAGAAAATGGTAGATCTCAGGTGAAAAACAACTACTTTCCTGGCAAATACCACGCAGAACATTGAATGATATTCACCTGAAAATCCATCATACTTCCATATAATATCAATGGACATTGAATGCAAATGTTTCTTTCTGATAAGCTCGATTATGTTTAATTTATGTCGTGTTCACCTAACAATCCGCATACCGGTTTCAGGCTTCTTGGCCCTCATCAGTACGGAGCAGTCAACCAGCCAAAGGTGCAAAGAACTCTGGCTGAAGTGAGACACAACGTAAACAAACCATCATCGATCTTGTAACACCTATAGGTACGCCGGAAAAGATAAACTTTAACTGGCGGTACCTAGTGACAGAAAGAAACACTCCGAAAATCTCCCACCTCGATAGGTTTCTAAATAAAAGATTCCTTCTCAGTAGGAGTGGCAAGCCCGTCTAGCATATAGTGAAAGAAAAGTGCCATGTGAAGTGGAATGAATAGAAAAATCGAATTAAACGGTTTTCTTCACATAAAGGATTCAATATAAAATTGAACCAGAAAATGGTAGATCTCAGGTGAAAAACAACTACTTTCCTGGCAAATACCACGCAAAACCGTTTAATTCGATTTTTCTATTCATTCCACTTCACATGGCACTTTTCTTTCTTTCAAAGTTATCTTTGTCCGAACTCATAAAAAAATTACAATAATTTTTGAACATTCTGTATATTATTGAGAAACGGGTTTTATCGAAATCAATAGCCCAAAACCTCTTTCATGCTTGGTCAGAATTCAGAGGGATGATTTCTATACATCTCGATGTTAGTTAGTTTCCAATTGTACCTAACATTTTCATAAAAAATCAGTAACTCGAGAACGGTTATAGTAAGGTACATAGTACCTCATATGAAATAATATTTTTTTCCTGACCTATTCAAAAGTGTAACGAAATACAGGGTGTTCCATTTAAAAAAACACAAATTTGATATGTCAAACTTTTTTTAGCCACCCTGTATACTCCAAAATAATTTCCTTTTGCAGCCTCAATCAATGAACATATAATGAAATGGAGAAATCCCTGAAAAAAATTAATGGTTTGGTTTACAGGGACCGTAAAGTATGGGGTGCCCCACCCTGTATATTTATATATATATATTTATATATATATATATATTATATATATATATATATATATATATATATATATATATATATATATATATATATATATATATATAAATATTATACATATATCATATATATAAAAATATATTTTACTAATTTCTTGGATGAGTTCAAAGATGGGTTATTCGCTTCACTAGTTTCAAAATGACGGCTGTTGATATATAAAAGAAAATCTCAATCTTTAATTTCCATACCAATATTGGCAAACTAAAGGTTTTTTGTTAGAGCTTCATGAGCTCCACTACTTGATTTTTTTCATTTTTTCTCTGAGATGTACACACAAATCAAAAATCGCTGTTAATTACCAGTCATGAGCTTGAGTTGATAAAAAAACTGGATTAGCTGTTTGTGTTTTCCAGTGAATGAATGTCCTATTTTTGTTGACATATGATTCGTTAATTCGTTAGCTTGATTGATGGCTTTTTCAGAATCAATAATTAAATTCTGAAATTCACCTTTCCGACTAGCTTCGCCAAACATACATATTTTTGCTCGAATCGGTTGATGAAATGTCTCACTAAGGGAAGTAGGAAATGGTTTGTTTAATGAAAAATACTAAAAACCTGATTGGCAATATTTATTGGAGAAATTGCTTCTATCTGCTGACTGACAAATTTACCAATCAAACATCCAAGAGCCGGTGAGGAATAATATTTCCTCCAGCAGAATTTAAATTATCAGTTGAATAATGCTGACTACGAAAATACAATTATAGAACGGAGCACTAATTCTCCTTCAGTGTTCAATGTTGAATATGGGAAGGATCACGAAACTCGCCGATCAAGCGATAAATTGAACAGAGTCAAATGTACTCAATTATCAAAGGTGCCCCACCTTTCCCTGCCAATTTTGCTACTTTTCATACTTCCATTGGTGCAGGTTAGGTGCTCCTTGGGAAAAATCCAATATTGATTATGGAAACAATCGCAAAATAAAATTATTGATTGTAAATCCTACAGAACATTAAAATGTTTTTCAATGCCATGTGCATCTCTGGTTCTACACATGAATTGAACTCCTCCTAATTTGACCAAAGAAGAGGGGAAACCTTTGGGCGAAGACGATTAAATCATATTTTATCTTTGAAATTTTACATTGTTTTTCTATATGACTTCACAACTGGAATTGATGTTGGCGTGAGCCACCTCCTGTACTTTCCCATTAAATTCATTCATATTGAGAAAAGTTAAATTCCATTGTGCCCAAAGTTCTCCTCTCTGCCGTTTGTACTCGTTATCTTCTGGATACCAATCTGAATTCTTTGAAGTGGAAAAAATCTTCATTTATGGTTCATCAACTCGACAAAGTTACGTGAAAGTCTCTCATTATCTCTGGTTTGTATTCGCGTCGTAAGTCACGAGGAAATAATCCCATTAGCGAAGCAGTCGGTTCTGTTTAGTAATGAAGTTATCGGCGACGGCGTAAATATTGGGAAATACATTACCGTGTGAGCATTTACGTGAGATATTTTGAGGTAGTTAACTGATGTTCTCTTGAACATATTCGGAATGACCTTCAGTTTGGTTCATTTACCGAAATGCGAAAAAAGCATCACTGTTTACTCAATAGAAATATGTATGAGCTTTTTCACAAACAACGGTTGCAGGCAAGCATATCAGACTACAGAAAAAGCATTGAAAAACATGAGGAATAGAAATTCGTAACAGTTAATCAATCATAGGAAGCTTTTCCAATTACATGACGATTTTTTTTAATCAATGGTTGTCCCAAAATAAAATATACAACTGAGTCCTTTTTAAACGGCAACCTCTCATTTTTGTTACATTTTTGGATTTGCCACTGAATTGTCGATATAATGCACCCAGCTTCTTTAGATGTACACACATGTAAACAATTTCGTCATTGGAGATGATACATTTGTTCAATTCTGAATTCTTGAACTGAGATAACGCTTTCTTCTTTGAAATAATGTATTTGATACAAAATTATTGATTATATATAATGTAGAAAATTATTTATTTGAGATATTCACTAAGTTTAACCAAATATTCTTTATTCAAGTAATTAACAGTATTCATGAAAAAAAACTACAATTCTTGAAAGACATAACTCAATATTTCTTGTTCCAAGACCATATATAAAGTATTGCTTTATTGAAGAAATATTTTTCTTCATTGGAGATGATACATTCTTTCAATTCTGAATTCTTTTATTCGATACAAAGTTATTCAAAATCTCTAACGTAGAAAATTACACCGGTCGACATGATTTTCCTTGTTTAAAATATTATTAATTTTTTCTACCAATTTTGTGGTGCTGACGACGAGACCAGACCTCATTCTTCCGTATCACGTCAGGTTTTTAATAAAATTAATATATCGGAAATTTTATTTGTTTTAATAAATATAAGTTAAATTAATAAGTTTTGGCGCTCTTTTTTCAAATTGTGCGACGTCTCGTGAGAAAATCAATTAGTTGCGACAGCGACACACCCAGTTATTGAGGCGTTACATGAGAGCAAGCTGTTACAGTAACTTTGTTTACAAAATTTATACTGAAATATTGGAGTGTTTATTTTAAAAAAGTGTTAGTTTTTTACTTTTGATATTTATTGAATCTTATCAATGATTTGTGGCTGAACAACATTTCCAAAACAAAATGTCTTCAAGAAAGTGTCAAGAAAGTGTCAAAACATTTTGTTACATTTGTGGAAATTTCATGATTTCAAAGCAAAAACAAAAAATTGCTGATTTTGTGCAAAATGCATATAATGCTTACTTTGGCTTTAAAATACAACTCAAATCGTGGGTATGATTTGTTGAAGCATTGAACAAAGACAATGATGGTTTTGAATACCTGGGTCGAAAATTCCCAAGATTATCTAATGCAAAAATAAAAGAAGGGGTATTCGATTGGCCACAAATCAGATCTTTGATGAAACATGGAGAATTTGATGCAACAATGAATACTACTGAATTAGAAGTTTGGCTGACTTTTGAAAACGTTGTGAACAATTTCTTAGGGAATCAAAAACATCCTGACTTTAAAAATATCGTGGCAACTTCATTAGACGAATATAAAGAATTTGGATGCGATATGAGTATGAAACTCCACTTTCTTCATTCACATTTCAATTTTTTTCCTGAAAATCTTGGTGATTTTAGTGAAGAACAGTTTCATCAAGCCAAAACTATGGAAACAAGGTACCAAGGTCGATGGAATGTGAATATGGTGGCTGATCACTGCTGGTCACTGGAACGTGATATTCCTGATGATATTCACAGAAAAATCACACCCAGACGTCATTTTACAGAAAAGCGCAAAAGAAATCAATCTGAATAGTCCTATAGTATTGATTAAACATGATATTTTCTTCATAAATGTTTAAATGTACGTATTTGTAACGTAATAATTGATTTTTCCTTAACATTTTTAAATACAAGTTTTTTTTCTTTTATAGAAAAACCTGGTGTGACAGAGCAAATATGGAGGTATTTCTGTGTTCAGAACACTCAAAATTAACGATATTCAGCACTTAAATGAGAACAACATTCCAAAAATTTCAATTTGACGGCCGGTGTTATTTAATTGAAATATTTATTTAGTTTCACCAAATATTATTTTTTCGAATTATCACAGATTTCAGGAAAAAAAATAAAAATGTTGAAAGACATGGGTAACTCAATATTCCTTGTTGAAAAGAGGAACATTCTCAATTGAATAGAAATATTTTTCTGTGAATTGAAGAATCCACGATAAAAATGAAGTTACTTTTTGTGAGTGTCTAACAGAAAATAACTACTTTTCTGGCTGAAGCCACGCTGGACATTGAACTACATCTGATAGATATTCTGAAAGGAACCTAACTCTAAAGAAAAATCTGAAATTGAAAATTTGCATTTTTATTTGCATTTTATTTGATTTTCTATTCCAGTCTTAATCAAGAAGATTTTATGAACATCCTGTTCATATTTTCAAACAAATCAATATTTCTTGTTTCAAGGCACTATATAAAGTAATTCTCTGTTGAGGAAATGTGCCAAATATTTGTATCAGGAGAAGTAAATTTCTAATTTCATTTTATTGGATCAACAAATATACATTCTTGAATATCATTGCATATTCATTTCGAAGGTATCGTTGCCAAACGTACGATTACATAGAAAATTTGTTGTTCTTGATCTTTTATACCAAGGTACCTAACCCTACCAACTCCTACCATCTACAACAACATCATTATCAATTCAAAATTAGGTACAGCTCATTCCCACAGAACTCAAGTGCTTATTACATATAATCATAGTAACCAAGATTATTTATAATATGAATTTTGACTATATTTTTACGTTTGGTGTTGAATAAAAAGTGCAAAAGAGACACTATTGAATGGCTCAATACATTATTAATACATAATTATTATACGATTTCAAATTCGTGAGGTGATGAAGCATTAGGTTTTTCAGAACGAACTGCAATTTCAACTACGGAACATTGTATCCAAGTCGCCCACGAATTTTTGCATGTTAGACGTTGCACCTGTTGATCAGATCACAGATCACACTTCCGAGTTCCGCACCAGTCGTATCCCTGTTCGCCATGCAGTTAACAGTTATCAGTAAATAAATAGTTGAGTTCAGGCAAACGGTTCAAAGTATTATTGGTACGTATTGACGATATGGAAGAAAAACTCTGAAGATATTATCAATAATTTCAAAGGTAAGTGTAGGACATAATATCAAGATAAGGTTATTTTTACAACATAATTTTCCAATCTTTTATTCTTTTTCGGAACTGTTGGGTTGAGGTTAGGATACGAACATTTCAACATAATGAATGTTTTTTTAGAAAAAAATAAGGAATCGAGTATGCCGCTGTCGTACAATCTGACACATCAGTATACTTTCAATAAATATTCACGACTAATTGTTAATAATGAATTCCACCAGCGAATCATCAGTGAATATCGTCTACTGTATTGGCAAAGCTGACTAAATCCTTTATAAGCAAGCGGAATCTACCATCAAAATATCCAGAAGTAAGAACTCCACGGGTTTCTTCATTGAGTTTGCAAGTTCAATTGAGGCTAGAGAAAAATCCCCGCTTGAGTACTGGAGAAATAGCAGGGAAAACGGATATTCCACAAAGTAGTGTGAACAGAATAATATTGAAACATATGTTCCAGCCTTATCATCTGAACCTACATCAAGGATTGTATGGTAATGATTTTGCAAATAGAGTTGCGTTTTGTATTGGAATGAATGGCATTGTAACGCACAACACACTCGTTACACGGTTTTTGTTGTCGCAATGACATACCTAGTATTCGACTCCTGCTAAATACAAGTGGAGGTGGGAGTGGGTGAAATTGATATTATTATGATGGGTGCCAGGTGAATCCACCCCCCGAATACTCTTTCCGTACTCGAACAACAGATCACCGAATTTGATCTAGTACTTATGTGTCAATTTATACTTCCAACAAATCAATCAAATCATTTTCTAATAAGAGAAAAACCATACTATGGCGTCGCGACGCTTAGCGTCTTGTAAGGTAAACAATGATGTTAAAGTGATTTTTGAAAAGCTGATACTCTATTTTAATTTTTTTCATACTATTATAAGTATTTCAAAACAATTCTGGCAGGTTATAACCGGTCGCAAATCAATCTGGCGAATTTTTGAAAATGTAAAATAAATCGATTTCTGAAGTTTTATTCTGAAATTAGTTAAGTACTTTGGAAAATGTTAATATAAACATTAATAAATATTATAAAATTAGTCTGGCACCTATTTGTCGGTATTAACATTGTCTGGCAAATTAATCAATGCCCGGCGTCTCCGATCAGCTTTACAATCTATCTACATCTTGGGACTTATTTTTTAATAGCTGATTCTTTTTTATATAACAATTATAATATAATTAAATATTTTGAAATCAATCTGGCAGTTATTTACCGGTTAAGCCCCATCTTCACTGTGTTAAACATTATCAATGATACATTTTTTTTATTTATTTTAACAGTCGTTCAAAAAAATTCGTTGAGATAGTGGTGAAAAAAAAGTTATTAATTGTAAACTAAAAAGTTATATTATGTCGTACAGGAAAATTATGAATGGATAATAACAATGTGGGGTTATAAATAATTAGTTATGAAGCAATTGTATAATCAAACTATAATTTTTTTTTCTACATTCAATGAACCAATCATCCAAATTTTTTGTTTATTTGCCGAATTTTGAATATATCACGTCATGTTTTTTTTGTGGATGGTCTCAATTTTTGCCTTACCCCACCACAAATAACGCAAAACGGACGCATCATTATTCAAATAATATTTGGATGTATGAAAAAACAGAAATTGATCACATGATGTATATATATATATATATATATATATATATTTATATATATATTATATATATATATATATATATATATATATATATATATATATATTTATATTTGCGTTTATACAGGCCCGTTTCGGTACATACTGCCCACGAACCCAGACCAAATCCTACGAACTTAGACCCGGCTTCGGGCTTGACAAGGTTTTGCTATGTAAAACTGTCTAGGAGGGTTGGGACGCACACGGGACGAAATAATGGCCGGGTTCGGAAAAGCGGTGAAATGAAGTTTTTTATACTGATTTAGTTCCATCACTGAGCGTGTAGGCGGCGCTTCCGCTGGGGAAGCATATGGTATATAATGCCATGCATTTTACCGACGTATACCAACCTGAAATTTGGCAGCAGCGCCGTTTATGTGTTGACGAAGTTTCAGCAGCAAGTTTAAACCCTGTTGTCGATATATTGTAATTTTTGATTATTTGAGGATACCTTTATTTCACGGAAAATTATATTTGAAAGACTAATTTGTTGACAGCTCTGTTCACTATATTCTTAAAGATTTTCCTACAAATAAACATTGAGCAACAAACAATTATTTGAAATGGATATTTTCAAAGTTCAGCTTTTGAAAAGCTTTTATTTAACTTGCTTTGTTCATATACCTGTCTTTCTCCTGTTCAAAACTTGTTAGTGAATTTTGACCCAGTTCTAGTCGTTTGATTAACTTGAAATTTGGCAGTTTTTCATAATTCGGGTGACAATGCATTATTAAATTTTTGTTAGCGGAAAAACAGAATGGCGGCTCCAAAATGTTGGGCAAATTATGTGATGATGGTCGATTCAAATTAAGTAAATTTATAGGTCCGATCTTTTGATATGGTATTGTTTGGTATGGGGTGACGGAAGAGTTTTGTGATTACGGTCCGATTCTATTCAAAATTGGTGTGGGGGTTTTTGGGGTCAAGAATTTAAAAAAAATTGCGAACGAGTTTTGTTGTTGAGGTCCGATTTCATTCAAAATTGGTGTGAGGGTTTTTGTGGTCGGTGATTATAATTTTTTTGTCAAAATTCATAAATTCAAGATGGCGGACGAGTTTTTTTATCATGTTCTGATTCTATTCAAAATTGGTGTGTGGGGATTTTTGAGGTAGAAGATTATAGATTTTTTGTCCAAATTCATCAATTTAAGATGGCGGAGGAGTGCTGTGATTTATTGGACGATTTTATCTATAAATGGTATCTAGAAATTGTTAAGGTCGGATAATATAATTTTTCGTTAAAATTCGATAATTCAAGATGACGGATTTAATGACTAAAAAGAATTGAATAAATATTATTGAAAATATTTTTCAATGACAAGCTTTTATTCTAATGTACTGAAAAGGAAAAATAACAGATTAAAAAGCTCGCCGAGCAATGTTTTCAGATAGATAATAAAAAATTGGTATTCCTGCGCGACAAGCTCTTCAATCTGTTACACACAGAATGACCCACGTCACACATTTGAAAAACTTAGTTTTTTCTTTTTGGTGCATTCAAATAAAAGTGGTAGTCGAGAAGTTTTTTTTAATCACTTGATTTTGGAACAGATTTCATTGGGCTGAAAGTCTTATTATTATTATTATTACATGAAGGAAAGACACGAATCAACCAGAATATATAGTTGCACTCTGTATTTGCTGTCTATCAGGTTCAAATGTTGCAATTGGAATTTTTCCCATTTCAAATCGACTCTGAATTCCCAGGTGCTCTCCATTTGAGTGACCATGTATTATGACAATTTGTATGCAAAATTATCAAGATGGCGCCTCCAAAATGGTGGTGTGATTTATGGCCCAAAATTGTGTGATTCATGGTCCATTTCTTTTCAAAATTGGCATCTAGGGGTTTTGAAAACAAAGATGATTTTTTTGTAAAAGCTTAAGAATTCAAGATGACGGATTTTATTAATGACTGCAAAGAATCGAACAAAAATGAATAGAAAAAAAATTATGTTGAACTACCATGCAAATATTTTTTTTAAAAGTGTCACATATGTTATATTATGTGAATAACAAATTCAAAAGCTTGTACTGCAAGGCTGATTCTTTAGATTTCAATTTGAGAATATTGTGCGGTTAGGTTTTGAATAAAGGAAATTATAATTTTTTTATGCATTTGAATGAAAGCTTGTATATTTTGTTTCATTTTCATGATGATTTGAATGATGGTGGTTATTTTCTCATTTACATTCTTCATGCATATGGAATCAAAGGAGAGTTAAATCATGTTTCATGTTGAATGACGCATGAGATCAAAAATAGCGGTAAATTCCAATAATCGAAAAAAAAAATCGAAAAAATAATCCGAGGAAAATTTTCCGAATTGTTTTGGAAAAGTTTCCACTAACATCACTCGGAAAATCTAAAATATTTGTAAGGGTACTACACAAGTAATTCACAAATTATTAAAACATGTTATTATTAAAAACCAAATATTTGCACTCGTATAAAATTGTTGAGAGTAAAAAAGTCCCTTGAATTAGCAAAGAAAACTATAACCTACATTTCCAAATTCATTTGTTACGGTAGGTATTGAATACTAGGGTTTTAATCCTGATCCAATTTTTCTCCTGAAAATCATCAGGATTATGATTGATGAATTCGAGGCATTCATTTGTTTTTGAGCGATCATCTTCCCTATATGTTTTTTGAATTTCTCTAAAACAATTTTTTCCTGACGGAGCTCCCATTTTACCCGTCCACATACTTTTTTTCTAGTATTTTCAGATTTATTTATTTTTTTGCCTATTTCTCCCTTTGTGTCTATTTCTTCTTGACTGTCCTCAATTCCATCTTGACTTCTTTCTCCCTTGCAGGAAATGCATTTATAAAAACAGTGACACATGTATTTATTTATCCCTTACAAAGTCCTCAAATACCAATTTTTATGACATTCGAAAACTAACAGAACCATTATGCAAATTTTCACCTTCCATTCCACCCTTTCAGGGGTTGAATTTCTAAAAACACTGAAATATTTCTTCTATTCTCACAAAGACTTCAAATATAATTTTTTATGACCCCAACTAGAAAATTAACGGAATTCGCATACAAACTTCCAATACCAATTTAACCTTCCTTTTCACACCCACATAACAAATTTCATGATCCTCACTAACTATACAGACTAACTATACAGACTTACTATACAGACTCTGGGGTTGAAACTAACTATATAGACTTTAGGGTTGAATTTTCAAAAATTTTGAAACACATTTATCTTAATTTGTGAAGAAGGACCCAAATACTAATTTCCATGACTCTAATTTCAAAACCAACTTTACTTTCACTTTCACCCCCCTTCTCACCCACCATTTCACCCCTCTAGGGATAAAATATGAAAAAAAAATGCTGTCAAAATTTCAGCACTTATGTCCAGTGGTTTGATCTAGGCGTTGATCGTATATCAGTTAATCAGTGAGTCAGTTAGTCAGGACATGTAATTATATATGTACATATTACCCCAAACACGAGGTAGCTGCTGTGAACCGTTGAAAAGATCCCTGGAAGGTCTTTCATCTCCACCATCAGATTAATTCCGGTACTCTATTTTGTTGTAGTGTCATCAGAACAACATAATATGTGCTAAGTTTCAACAGAATCGGTTCACAGGTGTAGACTCAATAAATCATCCCCTATTTTTCTACCCTTAGAAGTGTGATTTCAAATTAACATGGGATCAACTTACAAGCATACCCTTTACTATAAAAAGAATCATCTGAATCGGATATCCCCGTACAAAGTTATGCGTGGTAGAATCGGTTAGGAAGTGAAAATTCAGTGGGTGAACCAACAATCATTTTTAATTTTCCTACCCTAAGAAGTGGATTGTTTTTTCAAATCCACCTGGAACCAACTTCGAATCATACCATGTCCATCAAAATAAAAATCATCAAAATGGAACCATTGTGCAAAAAGTTATGAGTGGTCATACATAAAAAAATATATACGCGTCGACTAGAGTACCTCCTCCTTGTTTTTCGTCGGTTAAAAATGAATCCCATAAACTAAAACAGAAAAATTCTGTAACTAAAACTTATACGTAAAAAAAGGAGTAAAGAAAGAAAGAAAGTGTTTTACCATAATACATATCGATAACAATTTCGTGATCTATTCTAATAGAAAATTATAAATTGAACGCAGAACAGTTTTAAGATGCTTTTGGAATATATTGGTAGGATAGTAAAAATGTCCAAGTGGGTATTACATACGAAATTGAAAGAATTCATCGATCCCATCAAAAGAGAGTTATTGTTTATTGTTTTGATTTTCATTTTTGGAAAATTCCAAATAATCGTACAAGTTTATTAAAGAGGTTAATTCGAAATGCCGATGGCAAAAATGTAGTTTAGATTTTTGACAATTTTTTTCTGGACATAGTCGATACGTAAGATGCATTTGTCATACATAGGGTATAATTCAAGGAAATTCCAATATAGGTATTACCATAGAGTTATAAATTGTTATAACATAGAGATGACTTTAAAATTATTTGGTATTTCTCAGGCTGAATCCGACAGCTTTCAATGCCTACCTAACGATAACCTCAACATGGCTTTCTAACGGATTTTTTTTTATCCAGGATGACCCATAGGTCCTTTCCTTGATCTTCGGATTATAGTATCTGTTATTTATATAAAGATTTGTTGTCAAAAGAGTTGAACACTTCGATAAGATAATTTGGGAACATTTCTGTATATTGAGAACGATCCTATTGGTTGTGAAGTATTTTGAAAAACGATTTAGATCATTCTGAAGGTCTAAGTAGTCCACGTTGTCTTTAATTCCTTTGTGAATTTTTCAATCATCCAGGTATGATAATATTTTAGATGCAATTAAACATTTTTCTATGATACTTAGAAAAATACTGAGTGGTAAGGGACCTAGGTGTGATCCATGTGGTACACCTGAGGTAATTACTGTTTCATGCGATTGAGAGTTATTCAAGGCGATATATTGGTATCTGTTAGAAATATAAGAGTTGAGAAGCCTCAATACATTGCCAAATACACCAATATTTCCATGTTTCGTTACCAGAGTTGGATGATGTACTATCGAATGCCATTCACAATTAAACTGACATACAGAGGAACTAAGTTGATAATAACTGATGAAAAACCTTCTTGAAGACAAGCTTTTATTTAGGGCCGTGTACTAAAATGTATAAAATAAGTTTGAGTCATCGCTGACAATGATTTGTTTTTTTTTGAATTATTTAGTTTTGAAAAGCTTGTCAGGAAAATAGGTACCAAATAATTTGATTGGGCAGTGATTGGTTGGTAAGTAAGAACTTCTCAAAGTATATATTCCTACAAATATTCATAAAAGTAGGTACCAATTAATTTCAATTTCATTGTTCGGTAAGTAACAATTCGTTGAAGTATTAATTTCATTACAATTCACGCGACAAGCTTTTTGAAACTAAATAATTCAACAAAAAGTAATCGTATTATTGTCAGCGATGACTTGAACTTATTTTATACGTTTTATCACACGGCTTAAACGAAATCTTGGCTATAAAAAGGTTTTTTATTGAATATTTAATTTTTTGCTTCTTAGTTAGTTCGCCTTGATCTGTTCATTTCTAATAGAGCATCATTATTACAAGGTCTCTTCCCTGTAAGTTTTGAGCTGAAAGAAATCATTATCTCTGACAACAAAAACTCCCACACATCAATTTTGAATAGAATCTGACCATAATCACGAATCTCTTTCACCATTCTGAAGTTGCTATCTTGAATTAATGGATTTCGACAAAAAATTCATAATCTCCGAACCTGAAAACTCCCACATACCAATTTTGATTGAAATATGATCCTAATCAGGAAAACTCGTCCTCTATCTTGGGGCCGCTATCTTGAGTTTATGAGTTATGACAAAAAATTCATAATATCCGACCCCAAAAATCCTAGCATACCAATTTTGAATCGAATCGGACCATAATCACAAAACTCGTCCTTCATCTTGGGGCCGCCATCTTGAATTTATGAATTTCGACAAAAATTTCATAATATCCGACCCCGAGAACCCCCACATACCAATTTTGAATCGAATCGGACCATAATCACAAAACTCGTCCGCCATATGGGAGCCGTCATCTCATGAATTTTGACAAACTTTTTATAATCTCCGACCCCGAATACCCCCACATCCCAATTTTGAATCAAATAGGACCATAATTACAAATCTCGTCCGCTATCTTGAAGTCGCCATTTTGTTTTTTCTCTAACAAAAATTCCATAATGCATTGCCCCCGGAATTATGAACATCTGCTAGGTCGGTCAAAATCCACCTACGAGATTTGATTCAAACTAACAAACGAACGAACTAACTAACAAATGAAACTGAATAAAAGCTTATAAAAATCATTAAATATCCTAAAATAAAAATTATTTTTCTGGCGACTGAATTAGACAGAAGTCAAGTTAACAAAATTAAATGAAAATTTTTGGCTAGTTAATTTTCCTCGCGTGTTTGTGTTGTGAAAATAAAACATTATCTGCGCAATTTGATCATAATATATTGCGAAAAGAGCGGCAACACTACCGGGTCTGTGAACGTGGATTGAATGTCAGAAATTGTATGTAATGGCTTGAGAACGCGGTAAAACATAATGGGCTTGTGAACGTGACATAAACTATACAATAAAAATTTTTTTCACTTTTTTTACCCCTCTCAGTTCCAGTTATTTTTGGGGATTGTAATAAATGTAGAACACCAAAATGTTTGTTGAAATCATGAATATTTCTAGTGGGTCTGTGGTGGTCTGATAATTGTAATGGTCTGACAACGTGGGTTGAATCTGTATATATATATATATATATATATATATATATATATATATATATATATATATATATATATATATACGCAATTATTCAAAGATGTACTAATAACTATGACTTCCTATTCGGAAGACGTTGTAGCGAAAACTAGTTCAGTATATGAGCACGTCATCAAGGGAAAGTAGAACTCTCTTTTGTACAAAGCCGTGCTATTTTGTTTGGCAACGTCACATTTAGGGATCTGTGAACTGTAAAGTTCATACCTTGCCTTAAAGCATGAACATTTAGGTAATATAATCACTATCTTCAATTACAAAAAACCATGAAAACTCTGTGATTTTGTTAAAAATATTCAATCAGACGAAAACACCTCCATACGCCTAACTGAAGACATGACGTATAATGCAACTTACTTAACAATTCATGAAACCCAGTACAAAATGTGAGTAAAACATTGCTAACGATACTTAATCGCGGAATATTAAATTGCTAATTTCAGTGTTACACTGCGGAGTCTATGCGTTCCAAGCGTTACCGTATTTCTAACTTTGTCGCATTATCATAACGGCGTCTATTTTAATTCGTTCCTTGTGATCCGGTTCAGGTGCGACGTTGCCAGATTCCACTAGCATGGCTTGATACAATAGAGAAGGATGTGGAGAACCACATGAGGGACAGATGTTTCAAAATGCCTAGTAGTAAATTCTAGCAAAAATGCAGGTATACTTGCTGGACTCTGAACGTAGCGACGCAAGCAAAATAAAGAAAGAACTAATGGGACTTATACCTACAAATCTGATGAAGAACAGTCTGCATCATATGACTTTTTAATTCACAATTGATGATTATTTGATTTTCACCACTAACTTAACGAATTTTTTCCAACAACTGTGATTAAGCACATTTTCTTTTTAAATTAATGAAAAAAATGTATCTCTGATAATGTTCAACAGATTGAAGATGAACTCGTTGAAGTTCGGGGGTAAGTTACGATAGTGCCTTCGCAGTCCTTGGTTCGGAAAGCACTACTCGTTGTTTGAAACGAATTTTGTGTTGAATAACTCTTTTTCAACGTTCACCTTTTTCGCACAATTGAAGATTCACTTTACTCGACGCTCTTAATGAAAATTGAAAATGCAGGTTACAAGTGACAAAAATGGAATGATCAAAATACATGTCTCAGATAATTTATAACATAAACAAAGAATACAACTATTATAGTTCTTTCGTGGATTTTCGGCTTACAAAATAATTCTCGGTGTGAGCTCATTCTACAAAAGATAAATCTCGATAGCAGCTTGGTCTGCAATTTCTCTAGTCGCCATAAAGTCCAGGCGGCAGGGCCGGACTCAGGAACGGGGTGGCAGGCTGGAACGTAACTCCTTCCTCTTTAAGATGAAAACTGGGGTAGGTCTGGTTGCCAGGCTTCATGTCCCCCATATGGATCGGTTGTTGGCATCGCTTTGAACGGTAATACTGCCATGGAGTATAATAGGTAGCAATTTTTGTAGTAAAATGCTACTCCAAAGGAAATAATAATGCATAAAAGAATGCAAATGAGGATAATAATCCATACAGGTAAAGAGTTAACTTGTGGCTCATTGGGAAGTTGGAACTGATGGTGGGATTGTATTATTGAGGTAAGATGTTTGATTTCATCTAAGTTCATTTTTGAAATAGAAATTGGGGTTGATCTCAAAAATAATTGAGAAAAATTCAAAGAGGGCAATGAGATGATTTTTGTTGGTGATAATTCGGCAGGTCCATGCTGGAATTTTTCGCCATTCATGATAAAATGACAATTCTCAGGTATGGAAATGATAGAACTTCCAGGCTGGATCTCGTGGTGGTTTTCCATGGTACAGCTCTCAGTGATGATGATGTTGGTTGCAGTAGAAAACAGGATTGTTTCTGATGTCAATTGGTTTGCCAATATTTTTTCAAAGTGCACATCATACATGGAACAATTAGCAGGTTAATTCTTGATAATGATGTTCAAAACGCAATTTTCTTTTTTTTGTAGGTTGTTCTTGCAGTAGAAGGTGTTCTCGATTTCTTCACAGGGTTCTGCTTCATACTGATAAAGTTCTCCACTCTCATTGAGGATTAGGTAAGGTTTTGAGGGTAAAATGATTTCGTTTTGGATAGGTATGGGGTAAATAAAATATGTTTTGAAAGAAATAGGTTTCAATATTGGAAAATGGATAAGAAAAATTATCTTCTCTCCAGTATATGCTGTTTGTATTCCTAAGAAATAATAATAACTATGTTGATTTTTAAACCAAACCAACTGATTTTGAGAATAAAGAATATTCATTTTGTTGGTAATTGAATATAAATTAGTCATAGAGAGAAAAGTAGGGTGAACCTTATTAATATTTGCAAAAGTAATAGCATCAATAATTTGGTCCAGTTGACTTTGAGAAGTAATTAGAAAATCTATTATCAGATGTAAAGCATTGATTTCATCAACTCGATTTTCAAATGTTTTTATCAGTTGAAAACATGTTAATACATTGAATGTAATTTGGTAAAGGGTTTTATTTGTTTTTGACATTATTTCTTTTGCGAAAAAAAGTTGTTCATTCAGTTCGTCTCGAATTAATTGATCATTTTTATTCAAATATTGGAGCATTGAATTTATTCTCTTACCATCTTCATGGTCTAAAGTACCAAAAAGCCATTTAAGTATTTTTCTACCTAAGTTTATGAGTCCTTTCTTTTGGATGATATGTGGTTGTATAATTCGTAATAAATGGTCAACTTGTAACAACAATGTTTGTGCCTGTTGCATGAGTAATTTGATTGAGTGCTCAGTGCATTTTTCTTACTGAGAAACTCCATTTGAAATTGTAATTTATTTCTAATATCAACTAATTCAGTTATATTCATATAACTTATAAATGTATGTTTACTAGTGTTTATTATGATTAGTTTCATTTCTATAGGCACTATAGGATTAGTTAACTTGTTAATGGATCCATTTATCGAATTCATCATTAATAGAAGGGATGGAAGTAAGAAAGATAATTTCATCTGAAATAAATACAAAAAGAGAATGAAATTAATATTTTTTACGTTTCTTTATATTATGTTTGAAATATTTTGAAGTTTCAGTCCTAATTTTATTTTGTATTTGGGCTACAGGTTGAATATTAGTGAAACGAGGAGCCAATTTGTCACGAGTTTGTTCCTTGTGATAAACTGTGTCATTTGTTGTTGAAATGGGGGGTTCGTGTCGGTTTTTATTGATTTTCTCAACTTCTCCAGTTTTTTAATATTTATTTCTTCATTGATTTGTTAAAATTTTGTATTCATTGTTTTTTTGTGATTTTGAATATACTTTGATATTATGTCTTTTTCAGATATGTTTTTTTCAGAATCATTCATTCATAAACGAGTATCTTCACTCACCTCATTTTTGCTGGTTATCAGTACAAATTAGTATTCTAAGCAATACCTGGATCCAAGAAAGTTTCATAATAATAATTCCGCAAATGAAGCTTGCATATTGTCCATTAACCGGAATTTGTTCTATAAAACCCAATTCTGCTCGAATATTAGCATATTTTTCGAATTTCCATAATTAAATGAGATGGAGTTGGTTTCCTTTCACATTATGTAGCGGAAGAAGTGTTCAACTTGTCTGTTCAATGTTGAATTAAATCAGTATAATATGCAAAGTATTTGGGAAGATGAACAAGAGAATCATCTGCCTATTAGGATGGAGATTCTGATGTTGGTTAGGAGTAAAAATTAAAGGATCTTCCCTTCGCATTTGGAGTGAATTGTTTGTCGTGAATACTTTCAGTTGCCGACAATCTCACCTTCATATTTTGCATCCGGAAAACACTTTATGAGAAATTGATTCATTTGAGAATATGAAGAGGGTGTTCATGAAATCAGATGTGAGATCATCTGCGACTCAAAGATAAACTTTAGTCACTATCTTCCATCGTTCAAGATAACCCATCGAAGGTATTTATGTTGAAAAGGAGAACATCTGCAATTGAATTTTGAATAGATTTTTTTCTGTGACTTGAAGGATCCACGATGAAATGGAAGTTGTTATTTTCTGTTAGATATTCACAAAAAAATAACTTTGACTTCATCAGGCATTTTTCAATTCGCAGAAAAATATTTCTATTTGATATTCAATTTGATGGTGATGGGTTTGTATTCTCAATTTAATTTCAGTGGTTCTCATTGGATTTGAATCAATGCTCAGCACACCAAAAGCCCAGTAATCAACCACATTGTCCTATCCCAAAGAGCTCTCTGGAATGTTTTTTTTTCAATGTGAGAAGTTCACGATAGTTGGTTTGGTTTATTTGTCCTGTCATAAGATTCCAGTGGTCCGTTCGTCTTCAGTTCATGTTGGTTCCGTGATTGCATCTGTATTTGGTCGTCCTAAGCTATGTGTGCTATTGAATTGGTACTTATTTATCTCCTTCCTCATTGGCAGATCATCGGAAGTTCTTCTGATCCTGTTCACTTAGATGATCCTGGAGGCTTCGATTTCACTAGCCAGTGTGCTTCCCGATTCACTGGCTATTTTGGATTCTTGTGTCTGCTCTAGGACTCACTAGATGATCCGGTCCCCATCGATTGATAAAAACGTACACATGTTCCCCATGTATTGACGAACGTAGTGGCAACCTCACCTCCTACCAGATCCGAAACAGTTTCCTCTTGACTCTTTAGACGATTCTGGTCTCGAACGCGATGGTGTCATCGCAGGGGATAAAAAACGTGTTGGCGATGTGATTCTGCAATCTCTCCTGAAATTTCCACTCCTACATCATCTGAAACAGTTTCTCATTGATTCTTTAGATGATCTTGTCCTCAGAGATGAGTGAGAATGCGTGGGCAAGTGATGACGAACGTGGTGCAATCTCTTACAAAAATTCTGCACCTGCAACATCTACAACATTTTTCTCTTATTTGAAAATTGTTATTCCTGGATTCCATCTCATCCAGAATTCTGCTGAATATCTACTCCATTTCACCACTTTGTGTCTCTTCCTGAAGTGTAGCTGTCCCATCGATACCACTTTCACTTACACCTCGAGGCCGCTTTCACTGGAGTGTGTCAATTGCAAGCTCCTTTGTATATCAACATCTGTGAATAGTTGTACCGCCAACTGTCCTCTAGAATTTTCCGCAGCATCTGGATAGGAGAGCTAAATAAGTCATATGAGACATATATGAAAGAGTTCATGGGTTGTATTGTAACGGAGTTACTTGTTTTCCATTTGTTCGAGACAACTCAACAAGCTCCACGGTAGATTCAATAAATTAAAGTCTCATATCAGTTGATTGAAATCATATCAGGAAAATAACTTTCATGTCCGAAATAAATCCGCGAATTGAAGATAACCGGACAGTACTATGTTGCCTGTTAGAAAACATTACACAGCGCTTCGCCAAACGCAGAAATAGAACGTCAGTTCTTCCCCCCTCCCTCCCGCGAAGCCACGTTTGATTCAAATTTGAAACAGTGAATATGCAAAACCATCGTCGTGATCGCAGGCAGTCGTTCATCCACCAGCATTGGAAACCCCTCGCGATCCCCGCGAAGCCGCCTACGTCATAAGGATTGGTATTGGAGAGCAGCGCATGGGCTTTGTTGCTCCAGAGGAGGGGAGCATTTGAAAAACTCTACCGTAGGAGATTGAGCGGATTCAGTTGTACCAGACAAGCAGCCCACGACGCACAGTGTAGCAGCCCGAGCCACGACTACACGAGAGGCGCCGAGGAAACATGAATGGAGTTTGGTAAATATAGGGTGAAAGGTATAAGATATTGAGGATATCGGTCGGTACCTAAAAATAGCTAGTAGAGGAGGGAATCTGCCAAATTGCACTTCAGAGCAGAATTAGAAATTAGTACTGTTCCGGAAAGCCTAACAGTCACCACGCGCAGAAACGAGAAAAAGTAAACGTGTGTTAATTCCAAAAAAAATCCAGTGAGCTCGATATTTTGTAGGTAAGCAGTTCAAAAGGTTTCTCACGCGTACCTTGGCAGATATAAATTCTACATGTCAGAATAGGCTAAATAACGTTCACTTGGTTCAAGGCGTAGGTTAACTCGGCATAATGGGCTAGACAGGTCTACTTTCTAGTTAACGGGCATTGGTGAGGCACTTAGGGCCTCACCACACTAACAGTCGCGCAGGCAAGGAACAGGCAAATGGTGACATGTGCAGATAGTTAGACGAAAGGGAAGACAGCTGACAGTGAAGTTGCAGAGAACTTTTAGGGCTTCACTCCACTAATAGGCACGTAGCATAGGAATATGGGTAAGATATAAAGCCGGTGTTAGAACAACAGCGTTCAGGTGACGTCAGGAATCAACTAAGGCCCTGTTCGCACGCGCGATTCCGAACTGCTCACCCGTCTCCCATATTCACAAACGGCTAGTGATTAGTCTCCTTTTCGCGAGTATTCGGTAAACATCCAGTGTTTTGCACTCGAATAATTGGTTATTACCAACGCACTTGGATATAAAATTTAAAAAAAATATCACCTTTTCAACACGAACTGGAGAGTACGAAATAATTCATCCCAGACCCATACAAATGTTACTCTAGGCACATTCTCAATGCCATAGTGATTGTCCTGGAAATTTGTCATAATAAATTTTTGATAGCTATGAAAATATTGGTAATATTTAAAACCAAAAACGTAGGGCACCTGCTATAGATAACTGATGCAAGAATAGGTCACCTAAGACACCAACTATTTTTTTGCACTGCGAATGGTGTGTATTTTCATAGCCACTAAAATTTCACAATCACAAATTTTCAGGACAATCTGTATGGTGTTAGGAATCTGTACGGGGTTATCAATCTGTATGGGGCTAGAATGAATTATTTTATATTTTCTAGTTCGTTTTAAAATCGTGAGATATTTTTTTCAAATGGATAATTATTTTCTGCTCTTGAGTGTGTGAAATTTTGCCATCGACTCGGAACATCTGATGATATTATGACAGAGACATGTGGAAAATTCCAAGTTCATTTCAGTTTCCCTTTCAATTGATCATATCAAGAAAATAAAACTGTTATGTCAACTTACTGATGATATGATTTGTTTCATTGTTATTTCCTTGGAGAATTTCTTCTGCGAAATGTGTACCAAACAGACGAACAATCAAACATAGAGACAAGAAAGCGTGCTAATGTCGTATTGTCTTTCAGTTCTAGCTATATTTAGAGTTTCAAGTCTCTAGCTCATTGGAAAGTTAGTTCAAAATCGATTGCAAAATTGGTACCGAACAGACAAACAGACAGTTTAAAAAAGCGAGTGAATGAAAAATTAGCAAACAAAAGATATTCGAACTCTTCCGTACATTTGTCTAGCTTCTATCATAGGATGTACCGTTACAGTTAGAACTCCCATGAGTGCCATAACGCGAATTGACATTATTCCATTTCGAGCACAGAAGGACACTTTTGTTTCCAGAACAACATTGAGGTTTCCATATAATCCCTTTGTTCAACAACGCAAATCTTGATAATCAAGTATACTGTCATATTTAAATTTTGTTCATGGGCATTTGAAAAAATATTCTCCGCGAAAACCTTCTCTAGAGTGAGGGAGATATTTATAATTGTTCTGGAGTGACATTCAGAATTTGATTACCCAGGGAATGGAAAACTTTGGGAGCCTGTTATAACAGTGAAATCACAACAGAATATTCGTTGAACAGGTAGCGCTACATTGGGAAGTTCTAGTTTCGAGGTGTTTTCATGCGATTTTCTGGGGAAGGTTGGAGCAAAATTATGAAGTATATACATGATTTTTGAAAAACTAATTCGATACAACTAAGACGAGGATGAATTTTTGTAATGGTAGAAGAAATGGTTATATATATTGAGTCGGTTTGACCCAGGGTCTTGTAAGAATTACATAAATTCCTTGAACTCGATGGGTAGGCCAGTTGTTTCTTTTCATAATCAAGAGAACAAGTTGAGCATACACCCTTGGTATAGGGGAAGGCCCATACATTTCGAAGGCTACGTTATATGTAAATCATACGACTCAATTTCAGTACTACACTGCCATCTCCCAATCATATTCTCCTGGTAATTTGACTGAAAGTGGAAAAACACACTCCATTTAATGAACTGATGAGCATCAATATCAATTTTGGGAACAGCAAAAACAAATCTGGGAACTTTATAGAGATGGGGGTACTCAGCGATAACCTGTAATGTATCGATCATATTTCTCTGCTGATTTGACATGCTTAATGGAATAATACACTGTGTTCATCAATCTGATGCAAATAATAATAATTTTGGAGGTACAAAAGCAAATCTACATACCCAAAAGTATGTAGGAACTACACTCCAACTTTTACGATACCCTGTAAACTTTCAATAATATTTCTCTGCCAATCCAATATCTAAAATGGAAGAATACACTTTTCTTGTCGAATTGATATTACTTTCATCCAACCACGAAGCCCTGGTACCTGGAAATGGTGTTTCAAAGTAGAATTTGTCCGGGAGCTTCACATGTCAAGAAAGTGTCAAACACCAAAGGTTTAGCTGAAATTTGGTAAATGTGGCGTTTTTTCCAAGGGGAGACCTGGTTCTTATTGTGAAACAGATACCTAGGACCAAGTTGTAGAGGTTCCAGATTGCAAATCCGTTCGGAAAATTCGAATGTTGGCATATTCCAGTCAGGAATTTGAAATTCCTAGAAACAAATTCCGTCTCCATAAATACGGCTTTTTCCTATATAAGCGAGCCCAGAATCGATCTAAAGTCAGTTGAGATCAAGTATTCGGACCTGAAACATAACCAGTCGGAGAATTTCCTTCTTGATACTGGCTGAAGGAAAGAAAGGGAGTACTTGCTCAAGATGGGATCCACAACACCAAACCACTTATCTTTGGAGAGTCCGGGTCCGTAACTATCGATATTAAATTCAACGTACTATATTGTTCATATCAGTTAGATCAAAAGAGTTCCGAGGAATATGGAAGTTGTGGGACCATTTGGTGTCACTTTCAAATCAGTACAATAAGGCTTGATAGAGTCACTATTTTCTAGTTAGATTGGTCTGGATCTTGCCATAGCATCGATTAAAGTATTGGTTTTATGAACCTTGGCACAACTATGAAATAGTGGCTCTGAGTATGTTTATCTTGTTCCAATGTTACTCCTTGCCACAAATAATGAATCCCGGTTCTATCACCTTGCCAAAACTTTAACTCAAAGAGTGACCGTGAAAGTAACAGGTTTGTTTTTACAGGCGAACCCAAAAAGATTGCGGTCGGTCACTAGGCTTATGTCAGGACAAATTTCTTGTTGGTGGCAATGTAAAGATACCAGAGGACCATTCACACACGTTGTCGAGAGTTAACTCTAGAGGAATATTGTTTCATTCAAATATTGAATACATAAATAACAAAAATCTCTTATAATGGAATCCAAACAATGGAGTAAGGTTGGGAAAATATATATAAAGAATCGTCTCTCAATCTTGATATGAACTGAGGACTTTGAGAAAAATATATGTTATCAAGTAAATTGAATCAGGTCATGAACTAGGAATCGTCAAGATATAGTTGTCCGGATTTGATGAAATTGATAGATTGTACCACGATGTGACTACCCAATAGCCAAAATTGAGAAATGATCGAAATGGGTGGGTTCACAGTGCTACAATGTTACTTTCTGCTAAGTCATGGATTCCCGCTCAACCATTCCCTATAATTCTCCATATATGTAAATAGAACGTACTGTAAAGAGTGTCCAAGGATGGTAATGGGTTGATATATTTTCTATCCACGCAGAAAGATTCCGACCGGTCACTAAGCCAATTGTCATAGACAACTCCTTGGTTGGGTGGTGTTAATATTCTGGAGTCTTCATTCTCTCAATTGGCGATGACAGATCAATGAATATACCCGCGAAATATACAGTCAATATATTTTGGGAAACAACCAAACAAGGCAATACAGATATATTTCTGTCACCTATTCATTTGGTCCAAGTCTGATAACATAATAAATGTCTTACATAATTGAACCACATCACAGATGAACAGGAGACAATTTCATTATAAGCTGAACTCTTATAATTTTCGGAATTGCCTTGTGAATGATTTGAAGAACTGAATCATCGAATTTGTTTTAAAATAAGTTGAGAATGTAACTCTTGGCTTCAATATATGCATTCCTTTGTCTTTTATTTCTCTTCAGCAGAACAGAACTTTGTATCCTGAGTTCAAGTTCTACAAAAAGATTGTAAAGGATATGCAATCCATATATATATATATATATATTGTTATGTCATGAAAAACCAGTTAAATATTTTAAAAAGAAATAAACCACAAAAAAAAAGAATAATTATTGATTAGTTATTAGTTCCAGAGATTTTTTCTGAATAACTTTTGAAGTTCTATTTATTTATAAGCGTTTGTATAATATGGATAGATACAAAATGTCAAAGTACGATAGAACAATCAATTGTATACACTGTCAAAATTATCATAACCCATAATTGTTCAAAAGACAACTAAAAGTCAAAATTTTACAAAATTTGCAAGAATAAAAGGAAATCAACATATTTATAAACTAGAAACACACTGTACATGAAATTGTAGCTGACTAAAAGTAGCCAATGAGAAAACAGCAAACGTCTTTATGAAAAATAGCCAATCAGAGAATAGATGGTCAGGTGTAAAGTTAGAAATTGTGAGAGAATAGCAACGAGAGGGTATCATAAGCAATTATTATTAGAATTGTAAATAGTAATAAGTATGGAAAAATAGCTCGATATATAAATTGAGTAAGATAAATATAAACAGTGAAAAGTGACAATTTAGTGCGCGAATTCAAAATTTCAAATAGGAAAACAACAGGAAAAAGATGTATCTGAGCGACAGAAAACAAAGCCTAGAGGAGATGAAAAAATATTTCCAAACAGATAGCACGCACAAATTTTATTAATAAGAAAATTGAATAATTCCATCATTTGGGTAACAAAAACAAATATTACCTTAATTATATAATATAACCACGAATCCTGATGCTGATTTCCACATCTATATCGTTCCTGATACTGGTATTGCAGTCCTGACAGCGAATGAATAGAGGAGACATCCTGTTCTATGGTATAGTTTGAACACCAACAGTTCCAACCAGGTATAAAAACTTTCATAGTGTATTTCCGGTCCAGAACTATTTCACAAATAACCAATTGCACATTCGAAGAACGCTATTTCACTTTACTTTGAACAATAA
Organism: Gonioctena quinquepunctata; assembly: GCA_018342105.1. NCBI lineage: Eukaryota > Metazoa > Arthropoda > Insecta > Coleoptera > Chrysomelidae > Gonioctena > Gonioctena quinquepunctata. The sequence goes on from JAFIRS010000436.1 coordinate 306,740, forward strand.
CAGAAAATTTTACATTCACGAAAAGTGAGGTTCTGTTTATATATCCAAGATCTGATTTATCATTATTATTCGTGAATATTTGTTTGATTCACTCTAGTAATAAGTTATTTCTCGTAGGCCAGGTAATTTTAAGTCTTCCTGAATAAAGGAGATAATTGTTTTTGATATTTGGTTGTTTATTTTCTCACAATGATCAACTAACATAACAAAGATCATTCAATAAACTGAAGTTAGTCACCAGTGGCAGTGTATCTATTGCTTTGAACCGGCCATCTTTTGAGAAAAGAGCGTACCAGCTGTTGTCTAGCCGTGGCAAAGAAAAATAATAATTGTTGGTAGCGTGACGAGAGAACAGTGACGTTCGCTGGCAATTATTATTACAGGGGCAGAAATATCTATTTATATCATATAAATTTGGCTCTTAAAGAATCACGAAAAATATTAGCTTCATTCATTATATAAAAACAAATTTATATTTTTCAATATTATCAAAACATAACAATATATATATATATATATATATATATATATATATATATAAATATATATTTATAAATATAAAATGCAGGGGTCTATCTATTTAAGACTGGGTGTAAATGGATTGCATATCCTTTACAATCTTTTTGTAGAACTTGAACTCCCAAATCCTCCAATCGTGTCTATTGAAACTATCTCAGGAGGATAAGTAGCAGGACCCCAATGAAATATCAGGCCGAATATATATTTTTCTCCCGACTTATTTTTCATGCACGTTTCACAGCTCTCACAAATTCTCTTTATATTGTAATTTACATTTTTTGCAGTAGTTCAGAAAATCATGATAAGAATTTCCATCAAGAGTTCCTGGAAAAAAGTGGGGACCAACCAAATAATCACCAACAATACCAATCGACACATTCAATGAAAACTGGTGTTGAAACCTGGACTGAACAATAGCGTGAGGGTTTTCATCACACCACACATAATCATTATGGCGTTCTTTGGAAAATGTGCTTCGTCAGTGAATGATATCTCTTCACATGCTATATGTGATGAGGATGAAACTGATTCTGTTTGAGAATCAACCATACTGATTTGTGGTGTACGTATAGATTTTGCGCAATCTTTTTCGTGCTCGTCTGTGGATCTTCTTCGATTGCCTGAAGAAAAGCATCCTCAACTTCTGGTATCCTAGTTCTCAACGGTCCGCCTGTCACTGGAGCTTTTCTGAAGGATAAAGACTCCATAAGCCGATGGAAAAGGTTTCTGAATATCTGGTGATTTGGCGCTCGATGATTAGGGAATCTTTCATTATAAATACGTCTAGCCTCGCAGCAATTGCCATCGGCATGACCGATACCTGAATCATGTAGCCATTTCGCTATTCGTGTATGATACCATTTGAAAAATATTGGAACACAAATACAGTAAACAACTTTACTGTCACAAGAACGGATTGAAATGACATGACAAGTACTCACCTGAATGTTATTTATTTAAATCGGAAAAGAGTCCAAAAAAACTATGTAACAAAAAACAAGAATAATTTTTTTACCACATTCAAGTGTTGAATGTACAAGACCATTGAATGAAAGAAGACAAATGTATTGGCGTATCTTTTCCGATATTTACTACTTGGAGGCGACTTACGAACCCCTCGGAAATAATTCAACTGCATCAATCATTTCAAATCCCAATAATTCGAAAACAGTTGCTCGCAGCGACCTCTACCAGGAATATATTTTTGACACAATCGATTTCTCCACTAGAAAACGTAGAACACGTTCGTACAAAAAAGTTATGACATTTCAAATGACTGAAAAGATATGTAGGTGGCGCCACCCCAACGAAAGAGACAAACTAACATCAAATTAGATTTTGTCATTGAAAAATACTGCCAGATACTAAACTCCACTCGAAAATCACAAATATTTTGGAATGTATTCACAAAGAATGTAAATAAGAATTCAACTTTGACACCGTGCATCTCAGATACGGATAACTTGCGGACATATGTTTATAGGAACTTTTCTTTTCATTTTGACGTCAGAAACATGCTTCTGAATTTCCAACACGTACTTAATAAACACCTTGTATGACGGCGTAAGTTTTGATTTGTCGAAAATATAAACAGGATGTTCATAAAATCAGATGTGGAATCTGCGACTGAAAGATAAACATTAGTCACTATCTTCTATCGTCAAGATAACCTTTTGTGGGGTATCCATGTTGAAAAGGGAAACATTCTCAATTGAATATTGATAGAAAGATTTTTCTGTGAATTGAAAAATCCACGATTAAAATGAAGTTATTTTTGTGAATGTCTAACAGAAAACAACTACTTCCCCGGCTAAAGCCACGCTGGACATTGAACTACATCTGATAGATATTCTGAAAAGGCCCTAACTCAAAAGAAAAAATCTGAAATTAGCCAGGGAAGTAGTTGTTTTCTGTTAGTTAGTTAATCCACAGAAAAATATTTCTATCAATATTCAATTGAGAATGTTTCCCTTTTCGGCGTAAGTTTATTTCGCATTTGTTTGATTCTCAAATGGCAATGTGAGTGATGTATATATTCAATAAGTTTTTTACAAAAATTTTCTGATATTATTTTTATTCCTTTTTCCCTATTTTCCTAGAGTAAATGTTGTTTTCAAATTTGAGTTTATCAATTTTTATTTCCCCATTGTTTTTTTGATCATTTGAAATGTCTTCCAATTTTATGATATTCACAATGATATTGACGACGCAAAAACCGTCGTCAATATCACTCCCAGTAGTAGAACAACATTGTTGAATACCAATACATAAAGTGGTAGTTTAGCAGTTTTTTAAAGAACTATTTATTTTTGCTACATGAAGAAGGAAGAAATGTCAAATGTTGGCTAGTATTCTCCATATTCTAACATTTTTTAAAACTGAAGAAGATGCGGTCCAATCGAAGTGGCAGAATAAAATGTAATATTTCGAAGAATCCATCAATAAATGAACCTTACTTCCAAGAATCAACAATCCTCTTATATATATATATATATATATATAAATATATCATATATAAATATATATATATAAACATATATATAATATATATATATATATATATATATATATATATATATATAAGAGGATTGTTGATTCTTGGAAGTAAGGTTCATTTATTGATGGGATTCTTCGAAATGATTACATTTTATTCTGCCGACGTTTCGATTGCGACCGCAGTCTTCTTCAGGTTTTTTTTCTGCTAAAAATGTTTAGAATTACATGGAGAAATTAGCTAGGCCAACATTTTGACATTTCTTCCTCTTCTTCATGGTAAGCACAAAAAGTAAATAGTTCTTTGTGAAAGAAACTTACATCTATCTTGAGGATGTTTACATATAAGTACATAATGGTATATAAGATACATTATTAATAGAAAATGACTTCTAGCTTTTGGATAATTAATTTCAAATTACATTTCTGAATGAAAAGACAAATTCTTGTACATAGAAACAACATTCAGATATTCATTCTCGGAACTGACAGTTACTAATCTGACAATGACACTTCTCATCGTAGAACAATTCAAATTCAGTTCAGGTTAGAATCACCACGTTCAGAAACTCTGACTTCTTGGTGTTTTATGTCGAGTGAAAGTAAAAAAGAATAAATTTCACTCAGATGGTTTATATCTGTTTTTTTATTGATGGAGTCATTCTCTTGATAGATAAAAGCCATTTATAAGAAAGACCTTTTTGAAAGATGTGATTCTCTTGCAAGAACAGTTGTTGAAAGGTAGTTCATTTGGTGGTCACAATCATTGACATGTTAAGCTAAAGCACATCTCTCAGGATGTAGTCTACTATCACTCTTATGAGAAATGATTCTATCCTTCAATAATCTTTTTGTTTGGCCAATATAATTCTTATCGCAATCATGACAAGGGATACTATAAATAACATTAGTAAGTGATAAAAGAGGGATTTTGTCTTTTACTTTTGAATATATTTGTCTTATTGTAGTGACTGTTCTATTTGCAATTTTGATGTTTTCAAAAGGTTTAAAAATTCTGGTCAGTTTAGGTGTTATTTCTTTTATATAAGGTAACGAAGCATAAAAAATTGAAACTTGATTCATATCAGTAACACGTTCATTATGAGAATTGTTATTTTGTCTTATGGTATTATCAACTTCTGTTAAGGATGTGCTACATAATATTTTTTTAACTAAAGATGGTGGATAAGAATTTTGTAAGGAAAGTTCTTGAAATTTGTTCAAATTTTTTTTATGGAAAGATATATCAGAAATTTTGAGTACTCTGTCTTTCATTTGTTTCAACAAATTCACTTCCATCGTAAATTTGTGATGAGAAAAGAAATTCAAATACCTTCCTGAACTGCATGGTTTTCTATACCAATCAATCAATATTGTGTTATCAACCAATCGGATAAGTTTTGTATCAAGAAAAGGTCTTCTGTTTCGATTGTGAATTGTATGAATGGGTCGTAGCTATTAAAAGTATCCAAAATTTCTGTTATACCATTTGTTGGTAAAGCTAAAATTATATCATCCACATATTTTTTGATGAAAAATAATTCAAAAGAGAGTACTGGAATCACTGTGTCTAGCAATTCATCCATAACATAAGCTGCAAGAATTGGTGAAATTGAAGATCCCATAGGAGTTCCAAAAGTTTGTCTGAAATATTTTCCATTGAATGAAAAATAGTTGTTTTCAAAGAGGAATCTTATCAAGTTGGAAAAACAATCTTTTTCAATAGTACAGTGTCTACTGATGCGAACCCAATTCTTATCTATTGCTCTAAGGCAAGCATCTAGATAAACATTACTAAAAAGAGAGACAACATCTAAACTGGCAAGAACATAGTTATCTGGTAAAAAACATCTTCTGTTGTATTCTTTTGCTAGTTTCATTTTCGTATTTGACCATGATTTGAATTTCTTCACTGTTTCTAGTCCAAATGTAGTTCTTATGCTCTCGTAAAACCCCATGTCTATAAATATGAAAGGAGGGTAGTCGCTGACTAGTTAAGAGTAAAACTAATAGTAGGGTCTGCAGCAATGTAAAAGAAAACTCTTTGAAGTTTTTCCAAGCTTTCGGAATCGTTTATTCCATCATCAGGGAGACTACAAATGGAAAAAATTGTGCATATAAGAACTTATTAAAACAAATGACTTCTAGCTTTACAACTATCTTGAGGATGTTTACATATAAGTACATAATGGTATATAAGATACATTATTAATAGAAAATGACTTCTAGCTTTTGGATAATTAATTTCAAATTACATTTCTGAATGAAAAGACAAATTCTTGTACATAGAAACAACATTCAGATATTCATTCTCGGAACTGACAGTTACTAATCTGACAATGACACTTCTCATCGTAGAACAATTCAAATTCAGTTTAGGTTAGAATCACCACGTTCAGAAACTCTGACTTCTTGGTGTTTTATGTCGAGTGAAAGTAAAAAAGAATAAATTTCACTCAGATGGTTTATATCTGTTTTTTTATTGATGGAGTCATTCTCTTGATAGATAAAAGCTATTTCTAAGAAAGACCTTTTTGAAAGATGTGATTCTCTTGCAAGAACAGTTGTTGAAAGGTAGTTCATTTGGTGGTCACAATCATTGACATGTTTAGCTAAAGCACATCTCTCAGGATGTAGTCTACTATCACTCTTATGAGAAATGATTCTATCCTTCAATAATCTTTTTGTTTGGCCAATATAATTCTTATCGCAATCATGACAAGGGATACTATAAATAACATTAGTAAGTGATAAAAGAGGAATTTTGTCTTTTACTTTTGAATATATTTGTCTTATAACAAGTCAAGAACATTTTTGAAAGATAACCCAGAATTGATTCTTACTCAGTCAGATAAAGGTAATGTTACTATTATTATGGAAAAACAACAATATCTAGATTTATCTAATGATATCATTAATAACAGTACTTCCTATATTGAACTAAATGATGATCCAACAACAAAAATACAAAGAAAATATAATAATTTGATAAAAACTCTTGAGGATAAGAATCAAATAGATGACACGGTTAAAAAAAAAGCTTACTAGTTATAATGGTATTTCTCCTAAATTTTACTCTTTACCAAAAATTCACAAACCAAATTTATCAGTGAGACCTATTATAGCTTGTATAGGTTCTCCTACAGAACAAATTGCTTCCTTTTTAACGAATATTTTGTCTATTGCTTATGATTCAGATAATATTTATTCGATCAAAGATTCCTTTGAATTCTCAAAAAAAATTTAATAGAATCAAATTACCAGATAACTATGTTCTTGCCAGTTTAGATGTTGTCTGTCTTTTTAGTAATGTTTATCTAGATACTTGCCTTAGAGCAATAGATAAGAATTGGGTTCGCATCAGTAGACACTGTACTATTGAAAAAGATTGTTTTTCCAACTTGATAAGATTCCTCTTTGAAAACAACTATTTTTCATTCAATGGAAAATATTTCAGACAAACTTTTGGAACTCCTATGGGATCTTCAATTTCACCAATTCTTGCAGCTTATGTTATGGATGAATTGCTAGACACAGTGATTCCAGTACTCTCTTTTGAATTATTTTTCATCGGAAAATATGTGGATGATATAATTTTAGCTTTACCAACAAATGGTATAACAGAAATTTTGGATACTTTTAATAGCTACGACCCATTCATACAATTCACAATCGAAACAGAAGACTTAGATCTCTCAGTACCTTTTCTTGATACAAAACTTATCCGATTGGTTGATAACACAATATTGATTGATTGGTATAGAAAACCATGCAGTTCAGGAAGGTATTTGAATTTCTTTTCTTATCACAAATTTTCGATGAAAGTGAATTTGTTGAAACAAATGAAAGGCAGAGTACTCAGAATTTTTGATATATCTTTCCATAAAAAAAATTTGAACAAACTTCAAGAACTTTTCTTACAAAATTCTTATCCACCATCTTTAGTTAAAAAAATATTATTTAGCACATCCTTAACAGAAGTTGATAATACCATAAGACAAAATAACAATTCTCATAATGAACGTGTTACTGATATGAATCAAGTTTCAATTTTTTATGCTTCGTTACCTTATATAAAAGAAATAACACCTAAACTGACCAGAATTTTTAAACCTTTTGAAAACATCAAAATTGCAAATAGAACAGTCACTACAATAAGACAAATATATTCAAAAGTGAAAGACAAAATTCCTCTTTTATCACTTACTAATGTTATTTATAGTATCCCTTGTCATGATTGGATAAGAATTATATTGGCCAAACAAAAAGATTATTGAAGGATAGAATCATTTCTCATAAGAGTGATAGTAGACTACATCCTGAGAGATGTGCTTTAGCTAAACATGTCAATGATTGTGACCACCAAATGAACTACCTTTCAACAACTGTTCTTGCAAGAGAATCACATCTTTCTAAAAGGTCTTTCTTAGAAATGGCTTTTATCTATCAAGAGAATGACTCCATCAATAAAAAAACAGATATAAACCATCTGAGTGAAATTTATTCTTTTTTACTTTCACTCGACATAAAACACCAAGAAGTCAGAGTTTCTGAACGTGGTGATTCTAACCTAAACTGAATTTGAATTGTTCTACGATGAGAAGTGTCATTGTCAGATTAGTAACTGTCAGTTCCGAGAATGAATATCTGAATTTGTTTCTATGTACAAGAATTTGTCTTTTCATTCAGAAATGTAATTTGAAATTAATTATCCAAAAGCTAGAAGTCATTTTCTATTAATAATGTATCTTATATACCATTATGTACTTATATGTAAACATCCTCAAGATAGATGTAAGTACTCATATGATTTGTTTTTTACAGTTCTTATATGCACAATTTTTTCCATTTGTAGTCTCCCTGATGATGGAATAAACGATTCCGAAAGCTTGGAAAAACTTCAAAGAGTTTTCTTTTACATTGCTGCAGACCCTACTATTAGTTTTACTCTTAACTAGTCAGCGACTACCCTCCTTTCATATTTATAGACATGGGGTTTTACGAGAGCATAAAAACTACATTTGGACTAGAAACAGTGAAGAAATTCAAATCATGGTCAAATACGAAAATGAAACTAGCAAAAGAATACAACAGAAGATGTTTTTTTACTTCAGTGCAGACTACGAGGCATTTTTCCTAACCATATAATATCTACGACAAGACCTGTCCAGCAGTTACTACTCAGACAGAATGCTCACACAAACATTCCTGAACGAAATCACAGGTTAGGAGTACAACTTATTAACATTGAAATCGACACCAATCAAATTTCGATCAACAAATTAGAAAATTCATTAATACTATTAAAAAGAGACATTATTTCGTTTACAAACGAATTGATTTTTGAAAATTTTTACAGTAAACAAATCATTCAATATAATAGATTATTTCATAAAATAAAAACAAGGAATATAAAAAAATTTAATGATTTGAGAGAAAATGAAAATAAAATTAAATTGAAAACAAATCCAAATTGGATAAAGAACATATCAAATACAGTGATTCCTGAAGACATTTCACAATTATTGTCTTTAGGACCAAAATTTAGTATCGAACCAATAATAAAAAAAGACATTTTTAAAAAACTTTTACAGATTAGACTACATCACTTCCTCTATCAATGACAATAAAAAAGAAACATCACTATAGCTAGACTACTAATGTGATTACCAACCATTTACTTAATGTTGACTATAGAAAAAATGATATTTTTCGAAAACTTTATAACAAGTCAAGAACATTTTTGAAAGATAACCCAGAATTGATTCTTACTCAGTCAGATAAAGGTAATGTTACTGTTATTATGGAAAAACAACAATATCTAGATTTATCTAATGATATCATTAATAACAGTACTTCCTATATTGAACTAAATGATGATCCAACAACAAAAATACAAAGAAAATATAATAATTTGATAAAAACTCTTGAGGATAAGAATCAAATAGATGACACGGTTAAAAAAAAGCTTACTAGTTATAATGGTATTTCTCCTAAATTTTACTCTTTACCAAAAATTCACAAACCAAATTTATCAGTGAGACCTATTATAGCTTGTATAGGTTCTCCTACAGAACAAATTGCTTCCTTTTTAACGAATATTTTGTCTATTGCTTATGATTCAGATAATATTTATTCGATCAAAGATTCCTTTGAATTCTCAAAAAAATTTAATAGAATCAAATTACCAGATAACTATGTTCTTGCCAGTTTAGATGTTGTCTCTCTTTTTAGTAATGTTTATCTAGATACTTGCCTTAGAGCAATAGATAAGAATTGGGTTCGCATCAGTAGACACTGTACTATTGAAAAAGATTGTTTTTCCAACTTGATAAGATTCCTCTTGAAAACAACTATTTTTCATTCAATGGAAAATATTTCATAAATGATTATTACTTAATTATGAATTTAACTCCTATGGGATCTTCAATTTCACCAATTCTTGCAGCTTATGTTATGGATGAATTGCTAGACACAGTGATTCCAGTACTCTCTTTTGAATTATTTTTCATCAAAAATATGTGGATGATATAATTTTAGCTTTACCAACAAATGGTATAACAGAAATTTTGGATACTTTTAATAGCTACGACCCATTCATACAATTCACAATCGAAACAGAAGACTTAGATCTCTCAGTACCTTTTCTTGATACAAAACTTATCCGATTGGTTGATAATACAATATTGATTGATTGGTATAGAAAACCATGCAGTTCAGGAAGGTATTTGAATTTCTTTTCTTATCACAAATTTTCGATGAAAGTGAATTTGTTGAAACAAATGAAAGACAGAGTACTCAAAATTTCTGATATATCTTTCCATAAAAAAAATTTGAACAAACTTCAAGAACTTTTCTTACAAAATTCTTATCCACCATCTTTATTTAAAAAAATATTATTCAGCACATCCTTAACAGAAGTTGATAATACCATAAGACAAAATAACAATTCTCATAATGAACGTGTTACTGATATGAATCAAGTTTAAATTTTTTATGCTTCGTTACCTTATATAAAAGAAATAACACCTAAACTGACCAGAATTTTTAAACCTTTTGAAAACATCAAAATTGCAAATAGAACAGTCACTACAATAAGACAAATATATTCAAAAGTAAAAGACAAAATTCCTCTTTTATCACTTACTAATGTTATTTATAGTATCCCTTGTCATGATTGCGATAAGAATTATATTGGCCAAACAAAAAGATTATTGAAGGATAGAATCATTTCTCATAAGAGTGATAGTAGACTACATCCTGAGAGATGTGCTTTAGCTAAACATGTCAATGATTGTGACCACCAAATGAACTACCTTTCAACAACTGTTCTTGCAAGAGAATCACATCTTTCAAAAAGGTCTTTCTTAGAAATGGCTTTTATCTATCAAGAGAATGACTCCATCAATAAAAAAACAGATATAAACCATCTGAGTGAAATTTATTCTTTTTTACTTTCACTCGACATAAAACACCAAGAAGTCAGAGTTTCTGAACGTGGTGATTCTAACCTAAACTGAATTTGAATTGTTCTACGATGAGAAGTGTCATTGTCAGATTAGTAACTGTCAGTTCCGAGAATGAATATCTGAATGTTGTTTCTATGTACAAGAATTTGTCTTTTCATTCAGTAATGTAATTTGAAATTAATTATCCAAAAGCTAGAAGTCATTTTCTATTAATAATGTATCTTATATACCATTATGTACTTGTATGTAAACATCCTCAAGATAGATGTAAGTACTCATATAATTTGTTTTTTACAGTTCTTATATGCACAATTTTTCCATTTGTAGTCTCCCTGATGATGGAATAAACGATTCCGAAAGCTTGGAAAAACTTCAAAGAGTTTTCTTTTACATTGCTGCAGACCCTACTATTAGTTTTACTCTATATATATATATATATATATATATATATATATATATATATGTCTATATCTAAAAATTGTAGCATATCAGACAAATTATAGCCAAAGGTAATCGAAAAAATTACTTTGCACGAATCGAATTCAATGGTTTTTCTACAATAAATGACAGAAATTTCAGAATTTCAAAACTGACTGTCGATAAATGCAAGACGTAATGAAATATAGCAGTACTTTCCTCAGTTAGCCTTCTCTGCAGTCAAAAACATATGCGGTTATTATATTTCAACGTGTTCCTTTCCATAATTATTATTATGCACGGAACGTCCATTGAATGTGAAGTATGACCCCAAAGAATTAACTACACGAAAAAGTTTGATCCTGGTTACCAACTACTTGGGTGTTTCGGAAAATTTCGAGTAAAAGTAGTCATCCCGGATTCATCCCGGAGATATGGTCCCTCAGAGGTCCATAAATGGTGGTTTTTAAACGTCACCCCAGAAAACTGTAAATTGCTATGAATTATACATTCTTCCACCAAAATCGTAACTGCAAACTCATTCAACTATCTAGGTAAATTCATTTCACTTTATTTCCTATGGCTCTAAGGGAAAACACCGAACGAAACCAAATAGTCATATTTTCAACGATAAATGGAAAACATCAAACGTTTGTAATTGTGTTTTGTCGATACGAACCCTGTCGAACTTTTCATTTTATTGATATGCCAATCTAACCTATAGATGAAGCGAATAATCTTTTCCCGCGCAACAATTTCAATCACTGACGTTAGTGGAAGTAGTGAAAATTTCATGACCTATAACATAAAGAATTCCGACGAAATAATTTCGGATATGAAAAGTGTTATATTTGGTTAATTTTTTTTTTTTTTTATGTTCTGGTTCCCACGAAAAGGGATATCCTGTAATGATAATATCGTGGAAACCTAGGAAAAGAAGGTAGGAGTTGGTGTTCTTCTTAAATTTCTGAAGGTTGTATGCCTCGGGGAACACCTCCCTAGGCAATGAGTTCCAAAGCCTCGCTGTTCGTTGGATGAACGAGTCTTTGGAAAGTGATGTTCTGCAGGTCTCCAAAGTGACCACGAAGGGGTGTGATGACTGAACTTGACGGGTTAATCTCGAAGAGACTGCCAAAGCAGGAACGATTGTTGATATTTCAGAAGAGCATCGCCCATGAAAATATCTATAAAATAGAGACAAATCGCCAACTTTTCTACGGTGTTCCAGACAAGTGAGCGAGTTTGTAAGCGAGGCATCACCGACGAGACGAATTGCCCTTTTTTGGACAGAATCCAATAGCCTCAGGATATGTTTAGGTGCCGCACTCCAAATATGGGAACAGTATTCCAGGACAGGTCGGATCTGTGCCTTATAGATCATAAGCAGCTGACTGGGGGTGAAATAGCTCTTGGCACGAAACAGAAAACCAAGTTTATGGGATGCACTTTTGGCAATGGACCTCACGTGATTTTCCCAGGAAAGGTTATTGCTGATAGTAATACCAAGCATCGATATGGATGGCTTCAGTGGTATGGTTACTCCTGACAAAGTTATGTTAGGCACAGTGAGATCGGCTTTTCTAGAGAAAAGACATGCTTGTGTTCTGTTTGCATTGAATTCTACCAAGTTATTAGATCCCCATTCGAGAATTGTTGCTAAGTCCATATTTATATTATTAACATTTCTTCCTCGTTCATTTCTGGTTTCACGGGCTGATATAGGGGCCCTGGAGAGAAAGCGGTATGGAAGGTACTATCATCGCAAAGCTGTGTACTGGACATGAAGTTGCTTTCAACAGGTCGTTGATGTGAAGTAGAAATAGTGTTGGTGCGAGAATGGATCCTTGCGGAACACCAGCATTTATGAGTAGAGTGTCAGATGAAACTCCATCGACCACTACATGGAGAGAACTGTTTGAGAGAAAACTAGCAAGCAGAGAACACAGCTGAGGGGGCAAGCCATAAGACGGAAGCTTGGCGAGGAGTCCCTGGTGCCAAACTCGATCGAACGCCTTGGAGATAATTGAACAGAAATAATGTTTTTCAGATAGGTGGATAGTGATACCTCTTGGCGAGTCAACCAGGAGAAATCAGTCATCAAGAGAATATAATAAGTCCATTTCTTTCGACAAAAAAGGCGTTTTCTTGTCTTGCCCCGTCTTGTCTCGACGCCTTGACGCAACACTTTTCTTCCATACTCCATCCACCCTCTATTCCCAATGGGAATTTTTCAAATCATTATATACAGATTATCAATAGCACCCCGATAGTAATATTCGTTCATTCACTTGTCAGTGATTTTCATTTCTGTTATTGAAAATATTAAAATATTTTATTTTCATTAAAATTATCGAAATCTTTTTAAATTATCGAATTATAATTTGGAAACTAGTAAGATTGTTGGAAATTCTGAAAATGAGTCTAGCAATTCAGTGATATCAATCACAGTGTAATACATTATACGCCAGGGCCGATAAAACAATCGATTTCTACGAAAAATAATACTAGGAGGCGAGAGAAGGGAGAAATTACACAATATTCTAACACCGTAATTATTGAAGAATAATTGTGAAACATTGAGAATCTTTAGAAAACCCATATCTGTCATCATATACACTGCACAACTGATAGATGGGAGTTGAATAGATTTCTTTTGAGTGTAAGAAATTAAAATTATATGTTGGTATGGAAAAAAGTAGAGTACGCCTCTGAGTTCTTCTGCAGTTGTTTATCGCAGCGCTAGACGGTGTAACCGTCGGGAATTTCCGAAGACAAACATGGAATCATCCAAATGTTTCCACGAACTGATCGGAGATTCTGGAAGCCAAAACCAAGTATATATATATATATATATATATATATATATATAAGGTCAGTTGTACGATCAGTGAATAATTGAAAGGATAATTCAGTAATAGCCAGTTCAAAGTTAATTGTTATTTCAACCGACGAGAAAAAAAAGAAGATTCTCTCGTCGCGTATATTTTTTATGTATGACCATGCATAACTTTTTACAGGAATGTCCGATTTTGATGATTCTTTTGTAAATTGATAGGGTATACTTCGGAGTTGGTCCCCTTTGGATTTGAAAGCAAAATCCACTCCCAAAGGTAGGAAAATGGGGAAATATTTTTGGTTCACCCACTGAATTTTTACTTGTTAACCGATTCTACCACGAATAACTTCAACTCATCAAATGGCTATTTTATGGAGAGAATCATTCAATTTGCCCTCAGAGAAATTATCTTCATTCATTGGTGATATTGTCGCACATTCAGGGTGCCGGTTGAAGGAGGAATAATCCAGAAATGAAAAAAAAACATCAACTCTTCTCATTGTGAGTGGCAAGCTTATAAAACAAAAATCTATCAATTATTATGATTACCTAGCAGAAATCAGAGTTGTATGTATGTATAACAAAATATGAATTTTACGATGGGTTCCCATTCACCTCATGCCTGATCCGCTAGTAAGAGGATACTATATCTGTGCTCATACAGGATCCGTTCTTTAGGCGACATTTCAACGCATCCTATGAATGCAGTTCCATCGTTGAAATATTGGGAAAAAGTGATCAGCCTATACCTTTCTCATTACGGCTGTGCCTGTTCCAGAAGGAAATGAAGCAAATAAAATAAAAATAATTAGTTTCAAGCCACAGTGGCATTTCAAAGTTTGTAGAGTATGGTTCGCGTGTCAGGTTCGATATATTGTGGAGTTCATTCCGTTTTTTTAATCATGACATTCACTTCTATTCCAGGTAGCATGCAGTTGAACAGTAAACCCAAATAACCTACAGTAAAAGTTATATTACTCCACACAATTGTTTCCATTTTCTTGCTAGAAAACTAGCGCTGAAAACAACTCCGAGTTTTATTGTCTCTACCGGATTCAATTCCCAGACGCTTGCAAATTCTGGAAAACGAATGGAAACGTTATTGAAGCAATAAAATTGCCCAAACGGCAAAATTTGCTACAATGACAAATTTTTTCATCTTTCACGTAATAAAATGTTCAACGTGTGGGTAATGTTCGCTCTGAACGAGGAATGACTACATACATTGTAAATGTAATTTTATTGAAAATTCTAGTGTTGGCAGTAGAATCGTGCCCATATTTCAAAACGTAAGATGCAAGAGAAGTAAATAACTGAAAGTGACTTTCAAGTATAATAATAGAGATTTTTTGTACACCATCTAGATTTTCTAGGTTAAATTCGAATTTTATCGCTCCGTCGTTGGTTATTTTGGGAGGTAGGGAAAGATGGGGCACAATGGAACACGAGGCACAGTGAAACAGTTGTGTACCGGACTTACAGAAGGGTCTAGCGCAACGGTATTCCGGTAGTAAGCGCTGCGATCCACTCCCAACAAAGCCAGACAATCGTCCCGTCTTCACCAGTTGCGTGCCAGACTTGACGATGTGCCGTTTTTTGCCGTAAAAGTAAAAATTATCCGCCCACGGATTTTCGCCTCCACGTAAGAGTGATTTTTTCATTCAATCGGCTCTTATGGCATTTCATTGTACATGTATCCCTTGAGTTTTTGCCCGACTTTCTTATTTCTACTGCTTCACGTTTGTGGTGAAGAGTAGGGAAATTTTTATTGTGGCCCATGTGTTCTTCATTGTGCAGTAAGTTTTTTTTTTTGTTTCAGAAATGGTGAGAAATCGACAGCACAAAACTAGCAAGGGGCTCTCCTTGGAATATGACATGGAGGCAGCAGTGGAAATGGTTATGGATGGAAACAGTTTGAGACGTGCTGTGAATTGAAGAAGTTATGTCACCCTATCAAGATATGTGAGGGAAATAAAAGAATATGGTGAGGGTGGGAAAGAGAATATGACCATCCTTACTTCCCAGTTGGGATGATCTTCACACTTGAAAAACTACCTCATTATGTGCTCTAAGATGTTTCATGGCCTACAAGTTGCATACGAAATGGCAGTGATGATCAAAATGCCATGCCCTATATCATGGGGGCAGAAAAAAATTGCAGGCAGCAACTGGTTTTACGGCTTTCTGAAAAGGTACCCCAAACTCAGCTCAAGGACCCCTGAGGCTTGCAGCTTGTCTCGTGCTACTTCGTTCACCAAAGCGAATGTAGATGTGTTCTTTAATAACTTGGAAATACTGTATCAACAGCACCCAGAGTTTGGAGATTGGACAAGGGTGTTCAATTTGGATGGAACGGCCACATCTACTGTACAAAGACCCCAACGAATTGTGGCTGAAGAAGGCGTCAAGCAATTGTGCAAAGCTACAAGTGGAGAAAGAGGCACTAACGTCCCCACAGTTTCCATAATTTCTGCGTCTGGCAGCACTATTCCGCCAATCATGATTTTTCCTCGTGTTCATGTCAAGGACCACATGACTGAAGGAGCACCTCCAGGCACACCGGGCTCAGCTATCCCCAGCGGTTGGATGACATCAGAACGTTTCATGGAAGTTATTAGGCATTTCATTCGCAACACCTGCAGTTATGGAAAGAACCCACTATTTTGACAATGTAGAAAGTCACGTGTCCCTGGAAGCTTTCATGCTGTGCAAGGAGAATGGCGTCTTAGTTTTGAGTTTACTTCCCTATTTATCCAAAAAATGCAACCACTGGATTTCGCGGTTTTCTGAACGTTCAAAACTTATCATAAGGCAGCTCTTGACTTTCGGATGATGCAAAACCCTGGCAAAACTGCTCCAATTTATAACCACCACCTAAGACAAATTGGTATGCTGTGCCAAATGATCCGCTCAACGGTTCCCTCTCTCAAGTAGAAGAAGGAGGAGCAGCTTCTCTAGGAAAAGAAGCAGCTTCTCTAGGAGAAGGATCAGCTGCAAACCATACAGTCATCGGTGTCCTCGATCCGGAAGCTGGTCCAAGTCATGCTCTCCTATCTCCCGAAGATTTTCGTGGTTATCCAAAAGCAGGAGAACGGAAAACTGATCGAAATCAGAGGAAGAAACGGAAAAGTATGATAGCCACGAGCACTCCATTGCAGAGAAGCAAAAGCTGATTCCAACTTCCAGAATACTGTCAGTCAAAAGGCAAGTGTTCGTTGATCAACCGAAACCAAAGAAGATGCTGAGGTTTTTGATGTTGAACCCAATCATTTCGCAGAATTGAACCGTCTTCCCGTTTTAGGAGATTATGTTTGGATCGAGCTCAAGCTTAGAAGCCAATCCAAATTCTACGTTGGTCAAATCACCAAGATGGAAGATGATGGGGAGGACTATGAGGTCAAATTCCCACGATATCAGAAATGCAACACCTTTGTCGAACCTCTTGTGGATGACTTAGCCGCGGTTAATGACAAAGGCATTAATATGCTACTGGAAAATCCTTCTGTGGTTCAGGGCACTAAGAGACAAAAAGGTTTCATCCCATTCAAGGTTGATTTTGGAAATTTGACCATTGGCTAAACGTAAAAGGATTTCGTGGTTTTGCCTCAATAAGATCAATATTGAAATTATATTATATTCCAGATACCTCTTTTTCTAAATGGTTTCCTTAACATTTCAATTGAGAATGATATGAACGATGGGAGACAGCGACTAAAGTTCATATTTCAGTCGCATCTAATTTATGAACACCATGTTCATATTTTCGGACAAATCGTTATTTTATTCATCGTAACTGAATTTTATCTTGCGATTTGCTGTTTCAAATTTTGAAAAATCATCCGCGGGCTCAATTGAAGAATATATTTTTAAGAGAAAATGTCAAATATCAACACAATTCGTTCGAGTAGAAAAGCTAACAAGAAGCTGATACAAAATTTGGAACCGTTGGTGAGTTAACGATTCTCGAATTTGAACAACCAAAAATGGTTTCATCTGCACAATAATTTATAACGAGAGCAGTCATGTGACTTTGATGTTGACTATCCAGAAAAATGAAAACATAACCTAGTTAGAATTTCTACTCACACATCGAATCCGGATTATAGTTTTCCATTATGAATTCTTGATTCATCGTCTACGACATACTCACCAATAAATTTCACGCATAATTCCCATGACACGTGATTATCCTTCCATTCTGATATTCATCAGCACATTACATGTTATTAGCTCATAAAGAAGCTTCAGGAAGGATTAAATTCTGAACAATACCTTTTTTATGCTACTCATTATAGCAAGTATGTTGCTAAGTTAGCTTATCTACTCGGAAACGGAATATGATTCGAGTTCAAAATGCTTTTTTATCAGGGTGAGAACAGGAAATTAATATACTCTGACGAATGTAGAAAAAACCCTCGGAAACTTGGGGCCCATTTTATTGTGGAATAGCAGAATGTATGGATCCATTATAAAGAGTGATCACCGTCAGTCAGCGTTCTATGAAGATACTTGCTGCATATTGTAACGATATATCTGTTACATGTCTTATTGATATGCTCAGAGATACAGAATAATCAAGAGTAGCTCAAGTTATCTTATCAACTCCAATCGATGAATCACTATTGAAAATCTTAGCGCCATCTAATGGCGGACAGTCATTGGAGTTGAGAAGAATATGAGAAAACGCGCATCATTTGACAGGACAATCGAATTTAAGGAAGTGACGGGTGATTTTCGCCCCTTATCGAGATATCTTTGATCGACATATCGTGTGTTCTGAAGCTTGTCAGCCATTGAGTGGAGAAATAGAATTTTGTTCATGTTGAGATAACTAATGGATTAGAGCATCTTCCTTTCTTCTGCGGAAGTGATTTCAAGCAGTGAGTTTGATGTGATATTAACCTTCCGCTTATAACGTACGGTCTCTCGCACCGACTTATTTGAATATTTGCGCTAACTTTCTGTTGTTTATATATTTCCCGCTTTCCGCCAGGGTACCTTTCGTACTATTAAGAATCTTGTCAGGTTTACATTGTCTGTCGAATAGAGCGTTTGCTTAGTTAGAAAAATAAGTATACGGTGCGTGAAACCGGCGTTATTGTTCGTGTAAAACTCTGAGGTAAGTATAATTTGATTTGGCGTCTTCATTTTTGAACTGAATAGTATGTTTTTAGTGTGACTACGTCAGAATGAGTTACGGAAGAGAACAAGAGCGATTGCAAAGACTGTATGAGGAAGTCAGTGAATCAGTCAGCATTCAGGGATTTAACTGATTTTCGTTTGTTTCTATTATATTGTTATATTTAATGTTAATTCGTTACTGTTTATGTTTTTGTCATTTTCATCAGAGGAATATTTTTTTTGATAAATTATTGTTGTATTGAATAAAAATACAGCTGTTTCATAGCCTACAAAAAAAAATATATTTTTTCCAAAATCCGTTTGTGTTTGTATTTGTACATGGAAATTATAGTCAAATATCATGTTCAATAAAAAATATTCATTCATTTTTAAGTAAAAACGACCAATAATCATTCCTTGAAAAAATCGGTTTGTCAGACCGACCCTACCAAAAATTAAGAAACCACTCACGTTATCTGCGGAAGGTTAAGGTATGTAAGAATATTGTTTGGCCATTTTAACATATCGAATTGAATCAAGATATCAGTGCTCCGTCTCATCTGATTTGATTGGTTTCTCTTACAAGGTTTCATTGGGGTTTGAGGAGAGTTTCTCAGATATTGGTATCACTTACACCGTATTTGGATATATTTCTGGTGTCAATCACAAGAAGTATGATATAGTTGAATATTATATATTTTTTCATGGTCATTTGGATATTTTGGGGTTTTTTGGTGAATTCCTTTTCCTTTTCCCATGGAAATTGGAGTCATTTTCGTATATCAAATTTTTCAAACTTCATTGTGCTGAATTCTGATTTCCATTCTTTGTAAAATGTAGTCTTGGCTGATCAACTCTCCTTTTTTTTGTATAGAGCAAAGACCAATGTTGTCTTGATCAAAATTTCATTTTGAATCTTCAAATTCAATATTGAATATTAATGACAAATCTCAGCACAAGCTGATTTGTATGTTCAAATAATTTCAAGCAATAATCTCTTGATGAGATTACACTCATATGTAACAACTGTGCGTTGAAAGTGCATTAAGAAATTTCAAATTTCAAGAAGTTGAATGTTTTAGTAATAACAAATTCTGACACAAACAATATTGTTTTTCATGTTGTATTGCTGAGAACAATCATTCCTTGGACATGAAGCTGCAGCCATTGGTACCCCCTGATTGCGATCCACACGACTACGCTAAGTCTAGCTACGAGCTACACAACTCTCTATCAGAGGTACATCGTCGTCGATGAAACCGACAGGTTCAGCAACCTTAAGCAATACATTTTGGAAACTCAAAATTGTCATACAGCATACATATTGTACATATTTGTTATACAGCAAAAGCTCTTGTAAATTTGTAATTACACTAATATAAGTTGGTATTTGTTTTATTGTTGTAGTTGTTCACAGAAGGAAACATTATTTGATTTGCAATTATTATTGAGTAGGAAGTTTGAATTTTTATCATAATTGACAAAAAAAAATTCTGGCGTCTATTTTAATTTACAATTTCCTGGAACCCTTGCTTGAAACATAAATAAATTTGAAACTAGCGAGGCGGTCCGAAGAACTCCACACTGCTCTTCAGTGAATAGTCTGGGCATTCTATTACAATAATTAACTTGTTTTACATAACATGAACTTGTTTCATATCACAATATAAAGTTGAGAACTACCATCTCAAATCTGAAATCGGCAATTTCATGTTGATGATATGGTCATACACCATACACAACAAATATTTTTGGTGAGATTCGCGTCAGTTTGACCTTCAAAACACTCAAATCCATATAACATCTACAAATATGGGGTAGAATGGAATTCATTTCCAGTAATATGAGGAGCATAATAGGTGAAACTGTTCTAATACTTTTTGGATAGTGTTGGGATGATGGATATTTCCACATTACCACTGATTCAGGATCAGTTTTGACAAATCAATTCCAATTGCCAGGTTGTGAATTGTGCAAACTTCCAAATCCTGTGTGAAATCCAAGACACTTGAACCTCAATAAATCCTCATAATTTCATTCACACCCTGAACCTGCAAACAATTGAAAACCAGTGATGCTCCGAAATCGTGAAATCTGATTGAACAATACAGCTGACATTGGCATACACAGAAGCCTCATTCCTAGACGTATCCGAGGCCTTCGACAGAGTCTTGCACGATTGTTTGATCCAAAGGGCAGACTCTGGGTACCCCACACTCAGTGAAGCTGATAAACTTCTTCTTGCGGGGATGACGGTGGTCTAGAAGCAGGAATACCGCAAGGTGCAGTCTTATCCCCACATCTGTTTCCATCTAGACAGCGGACATCCCAATGCCAGACAACAACTTGAATAAACTGGCCCTTCACGCTGACGTCACAGCACTAGTGGCCAGGACAGAAAATGCAGCGCGGGTACTTCGGTACCTGCAAGAACAAGCAGGCAGACCAGAAGACTGGTTCAACCTATGGAAAATTGGGATCAACGCAGAGAAGAGCCAAGTCATTTTATTCACCAGAAAAATAACCACACCATCAGGACTTGTCATCATGAACGACCGAAGTATCTAGGAGTCACCCTGGAAAAGAGAAATTATTTTCGTTGTACACCATTCTGTTATACAACCTGATTCACAAATATCCGGATCACCAATCAAGTTTATCACTTGTTTCTGCATCCAGGTCTGCTCTATATACTTTGTTAGCGTTTGGAAATAACTGGGCATCAAATATAACTTTTTTAACCAGGTATCGGTGTCACAAATCACATCACAATCCAAGCTCGATGAGAAGTCTGTTTATTTTGATGGAATAGTGTTATATTATTGGTAAGGCGTAAGTTGATCTACATGGCAATATCTTTCAATAATTACAATCTATTTCAATTTGCTGGGAATACTGTATTCTTCCACAAGAACGACCCAACTCGATTCTGATCACTCCATCAAGATTTCAACGACTCTGCCCCAAGGGGGCCCGATTTTATTCAACTTGTCATACATGATCTTTTCGAGCAAGAACTGTGCGAAGGAGTTGTGAGTTTCGCGAATGACACTGCCATCCATTACCAAGGACCCAACTGGAAAACTCTTTGAAACACCATTGACACTGACTTCCAAAAAATCACGAATTTATTAAATGAATGTGATTTTTTGTGGAGAAACAATGTTTCTTGGCATAGCTTTTGAGTAACCTTCCACAGTCTGAATATTCAAATATAATTAGAAAAATCTATTCAAATGTAGAAGGACAAAACATTCAGTTCCCCGATAAATTCCAGAGTACGGCAAGATACTTCTTCTTCAGAAAATATAATTTGGTGAAAGAGTAACTCATTGAGGTGAACTCATTAGTTTGCCCTTCTACACTTGTATAGATATTCCTGATTATATTTTCATTTTCAGACTGTGGAAGATTACCCAAAAAACCATGTCAAATCACGAATTCCTGAAAAAATGAATCTCAACAATAAATTATAAATAAACTCATTTCACGTCACGTCATACTCCTCAAACTCACCAACATATGGAGAACTAAATATACGATGAGAGGGCAACCATTTGAAAATTAAATCCGCTGATAAAATCAAATATCTAGGCATATACTCAGACTCCCACTTGAGATGCCAAGAACAGGTGAATAACGTAATAAAAAAACTCCGTTTCATGGTCGAGACCATTTTCCGTACGGACTCATCGCATGGGGCGCAGCCTCGGAAACCTCAATCAGTAACCTACAGAAAATTCAAATATGCATCCTTCGAACGATCTACAAAAAAACTACGAATGTATCCATCTGAAAATAATCATCAGGAAATTGCTATAATGAACATGTATCACTTGTATGCTGAAATTATCCTTTCAAAACTATATAAAGATGAATCTTCCTTGGTAGACATTCAACATGGTTACAATATAAGGAATAGGACTGAGGTCGTGGTACCTAGAATAGAAAACCAATAGGACAGAGATGCTATACTTTTTTGGGACCGAAACTATACAATGAACTGCCTACTGAATTGAGGAAAATAAACTCATACCGAATGTTCAAAATGAGAATTGAAACTCGGGTACTTATCATCTCCCTGAACATACTTCAGAGCTTTACCTTCACAAACAGAACATGTTATAGTCTAACCTGAATCCTCCACGAATGTGCATATGTGTATATATGTGTATTGTATACATATTTCAAATAATTTATTTGTCGTAACTTTTAATGATATATATATATATATATATATGTATAAATATATTACATTATATATATATATATATATATACAAAACTAGGGACATTGGAGTAAGCAGCAATGAAAAAGTAAAGTTCACAAAGTTTGTAAAACAAATGATATACTAAATTCCATAAACAGAATTTAAACATTATCTTCAACCTTTCCTTAGAAAATGCATACCAAAAAATTTTACTTAATAACATTCTATATAATAACCTAATCAGCAATAACTCGAACCTTGTCTCAAACAACAAGTAAACTACCTCTACTCAACCTTTTTCATTACCATATATAAAAGAGGTCACTCCTATTTCAGAATCCTGGAACTTTTTAAATATCATATAAAACAGTCCTAACAATTCTATAGATAAAGATAAAACTCCATTCCAAGTCAAATGTAATTTATAGTATTCCTTGACATGATTGTAACAAACAATAGATATTGGGCAAACGCAAAGATCATTATCGAACAGAATAATTTCTCATAGAAATGACTGCAGATTGCATCCTGAAAGATGTGCTGTGGCAGAACATGTGAATTAATTTGACCACCAGATGAAATAATCTGAGAGAACATTCTTATAAATTGCTTTCATTTCACAAGAAAACAATTGTGTGAATAAAAAAATAGATATTAACCATCAACATCAGTTGGTGCTAATCTAACAGTTGGCACAACTGTAACAATTTCCAAGTGACACCCGTCAGGTGTCGTTAACTTAAATATAATTGCGGGATTTATTCCTAACCTGTCAGTTTCACGTGTCACACCACATAGAGTACACATTTATATTTTGATATTGAACAATGACAATGTGGTTGTATTAACTTTGAACTTCATTTTATTTCTTTTTCTACGTTTTTTCCTTTCGTATCACTAGGTTAGATGAATATGTTTAACATAATTCAAACCAACCTCAATATAAACTTGTATGTAGCATGATGTTTCGCACTTGAATATGTATTACTATTGGTTTTTCCATCTATTGTAGTCTTCCTGATGATGGAAATAAATATTTCCGAAAGCTTGGATAAACCTTGAAGAGTTCACTTTTTCTTTGCTGCCTACCCCAATATCCCTAGTTTTGTACCTAACTAGTCAGCAAATACTACCCACATACACATATAAATATATATATATATATATACATATTTTTTTTTTCTATACCCTTGTATATAAATGTGTTTGTACGTATATGTATACCTCTAGCTAAATTTTATCGTTCATTACAAATTCTGATCCTGGCGAAATAAACTGAAAAGTCCCATACCATACTGGAACGGCAAGCAGGATGCCCATATACCCTATCAACAGGAAGATCTGTATATATAGTTATGAGTTGTAAATAGTGGAATATGTTATGTAAAAAGACAACTTGAATAAACTCTTTTGAATTGAATTGAATTGAAAAGTCCAGTCGCAGATGATTCCACATCTGATTTTATGAACATCCTGTTCATATTTCCAACAAATCAATCTATATAGTATTATGTTAATTATCAATTAGTGAGAAGCGAAATTCTCCTTCTCTTTACCCTCTTTATGTATATCTTCATCCTTGCTATATATTTATATTGTCTTATATAAGTTTGCCTTCAATCAATAATATAACACGATGTGAAATCTATTTTCTTATATAATTGCTTCATAGCGGCTAATCCAAGTGCCGATTGATTTCCTCAATGAGCCAATTCTTTGTTCATTCAATTGATCTATACTCCACATATTTGTAATCGATCTACCCTTACCTATCAGTTATAATCACTATAAAATTCGAAAAAACATCATTATTATTCCAATTTTTGTTCATTCTACTTTGAAACACAACGCAATGATACCCTCTGTACAATACAATACTTGTTAACAACTCAAAATACACTGCACTAAGTAGACTTCGCCTTGAACAACTTTGTTTCTCTGTACAACAATATTCGCTTATATAGCATTGCCAAATTCTCTAGTAGAGTGGCGTTCCCTCGAGAATGACATCAAAGGTTCCATGATGTCATCGGTCAACGGCCGTCTGTAGAATGTAGGTCAACGGTCCCGCGACAACACAGGGACGAATCTGGACATTCTGGTCTCCATTGTTGGAACGAGCAAATATATCACCTTTGTAACAAGCTCCGAAAAACGTATTTTGCTATATTCTTCCTTGAAAAATATCTCCATGAAAAAGGTCAAATCAATGTCTACTATGCTCTGGCATCCTCAACAATCAGTTATAACATCATCTCTTGGGGCCAAGCTACTGAGGTAACCAGAGTCTTTACTCTACAGGAGCGCATTATCCGCCTCCTTTTTAACCTAAAGTATCAACATAACTGTAAAAATAATTTCAAGAAACAACCAATATCCTGTATTAACATTTCAAAAATATTGTGTCACATCCACAAAAGCGAACACCATCCGGAGTGCTCGGAAATCCACAAATATACTACCAGAAATCATAACAATATCTGCGTGGAAAAGTTCCATCATATGGAATACAAGAAATCTTCAGAACATAGCGGGAGTCATCTCTACAACTTACTGCCTGAATCACTGAAAAACCAATATCTGTAAAAATTCAAGACTGAACTTCAGAAAATCCTTATCTCAAATAGTTTTATGACGTATATGAATTCCAAACATCCTTAAAATGATCTTATTTCTCACGCATTTATATTTAACCAGCCTGGAAAACTCCACACACACGTATCATCAAACTAGGAATATTTCTTAATAATTTTGTTCTTATCTGAGGGGCCTACATGTAATATGGCAAGAAGAAAATAAACTATCTATCTATCTATCCTACATTTTATGGCTGTATTTCTAAAAGAAACAAATAATATTTACCTTTATGCAGTAAATGGACAAGCACGTGAATGATTTAACTGTTATTGCTATTGCATTACAATGCTTCGTACAAATCCAATAGCATGCATCAAAATCCAATCATAAATTCGCAATTTTTAACCGACGAAATCAAAAAGGAGGAGGTTCTCTATCTAGTCGACGCGTATATTTTTTTTTGTATGATCACGCATAACTCTTCACAGAATAGTTCGATTTCGATAATTCCTCTTTCATTGCATAGTGCGTTTTTCAAAATTGGTCCCATTTGAATTTAAACAAAGAAATCCATCCCTAAGAGTAGCAAAATGGAGGATATTGATTGTTCACCCTCTGAATTTTGGTCCGTTAACCGATTCTATCGGGTATAACTTTGTAGTGGGTTTTCCGATTTGGATGATTCTTTTCTTATTAGATATGATTTACCTCATAGTTGATCATATTCTCATTTGGAATGAAATTATCCATCCTTATGGGTAGAAAAATGGGGGATGCTTGTTTAATTCTTCACTTGTGAACATTGGCACACATATGTAGTTGACATTGACAGATCCTCCTACATCCGTCACAATAATAACATTCTATGGAAAGATGAAATTATATAAAAAGTGATGAAATCAACCAACCAGAACTTTCAAAAATAATTTATATTATGTAACAATATATAGTTGAAATAGGGACTCATATCATTTAACAATTAATAGTTGAAGTAAGCAAGGTAAGTAAGTATTTTGGAGATAATAAAAAATTATGTAGGCAGTGATAAGTAGATTTAAGCTAAAAAAATTCAAAAATAAAAACTTTTTAACAAAAAATTAAACCGACCAAAAAATCAAGCAAAAGGCAAAAAATAAAATGAACTCTCTTAGTCTTAATGATAATTGAGCTCCTAAACTAATGTGAGTAACTTATTTTGAGTCGGCGCTGAACAAACTAGCAATTGTATAGATAAAACGTAGAATGATCTCAGCGAGATGCACAGCGGCGTTTTGAATACTTCTTCGAAGTAATGTAATGAACTTCGATGATTGTTTTTTTGGCGCCGACTCGAAACTAGTTACTTACAGTAGTTTAGGAGCTCAATTATCGTTAAGACTAAGAAGGTTTTTTTATTTTTTGCTTTTCAGTTGATTTTTTCGTCGGATTAATTTTTTTTTAGAAAGTTTTTTCTATGGGACAATCATACGTAGTTCTTTGTTCTTTCTTTCCCATTCCCCAAAAACTGATTAGACGCCAGCGTCAAGGCGAAGCAAGTTCAATGTTGTCAGTATGTAACACTATCGTGCTCTTGTGGGTAGGAAACGACTCGACGGAAGTATACTGCTAATAAAAGATCATGTCTTTTTCATCTGAATACCTAATTATACACGCTTTATTAAGTTCACCTGTATGTATCAATCTTTGAAATAAATTTTCACCTAGTTCCAGATGTTCGAAGTATTTGAAATTTTGCATACATATTGGGAATGATAACAATACAATAATTTCATAGCCATGACCTGGTATCCCCACCTAGAAAAATTATTTCATTTCAAAAATATGATGGAAGTTTTCCATAGCATAATTTTCATTTCAAAATATGGCGTATGCATCTTCGCCAAATTATGGCGGAGGAATCAATCGAAGAGTTTTTCACCCATAAAC
The DNA here is from genome assembly GCA_018342105.1 of Gonioctena quinquepunctata. Classification (NCBI taxonomy): domain Eukaryota; kingdom Metazoa; phylum Arthropoda; class Insecta; order Coleoptera; family Chrysomelidae; genus Gonioctena; species Gonioctena quinquepunctata. Next base: position 334,308 of record JAFIRS010000436.1, read on the forward strand.
TTTTTTAGTCTTTTGTAGCATTATGGACTGAAAATTTAAAAATAAAATTGAAGTTTGAAAAGCGTAAACACACGCTAATGAAGCAATAATGACTGAAATGTTGAAAATAATAAAAATAATGTCAGTGACCAAAAAATTATATCCTATGTAAAAAAGCGTGAGGTGCTCTTCACTTACTTTTCATAATTATATTAAGATAACTGATATCAAGCACCCCACGCTTTTTTTACATGGGAGAAAATTTTTTGGTCAATAACTTTATTCTTATTATTTTAAACATTTCAGTCCTTGTTTAATAAGCGTGTTTTTTAGTTTTTTAATCGAACTTATTCAATTTCATTGTCAAAGATTTTTCCTCGTGAATCTAGAGCTTTGCCTCCCGTCTATATTATAACTTTCACCCTTTTTTGCTCAGCGGGAATTCTTGCTGGCGACAGGGTAAGTTAATCAACGTTTAATTAAGAGAAGGGGTTTAATTTACAATTTGCTGCTAATGTTGGTTACGAACAAATGAAATTACAGCTATCGGAATCAAAATATATATTCACCATTTTGTTGGTAATTGCTTGTGGCTATACTGCCTCGATGCACATAATTTGATTCAATTATTATCACAATGTTATCATTCTAGATTCGATGGGAAATAACCAGTTGCGGCATCGAATTCAAATGGGAAATCATTTCATTTTGAATATATCCAAATACTACTTAGTCTCAATCATCCGCTTGGAATGGTAATCATATTCGGGGATCATTTATCCGACCAATATTCTATAGGCAAGTCCGATTGTTTCAATATCGAGTCTAGTCGGTGAGTGATTCCTAAAATATTTGAGTTATTCTGGATTTCAAATATGAATACTGTTTCATAGTATGTGGGTTGGCGGAAAATCATGCATTTCATCTACACTCTGAAAGTATACACCTTGTACTGATCTTATGTATATTGCTTTGTTGATGTCCCAGGAATGCGGGGTACCCACCTGAGGAAAGAATTGAAATGTTATCAGAGGTTATGAGCCCTGTTATTGTTATTCATTCTGTTTATTCTGTACCCATAATGGACAAAATCTTCATTTCCCATTCTGAGGGTTTCCTTTTGCAGTGCCTCCCCCAGTCCAAGACAGCTTCTTTTTATTATGTGCAGCGTTTTATTCAAATCATACTTAATACTTAATATCAACCCAACTCTTAGAAATATCTATAAGTAATAGTGTCTGTGTTTCGTCCCATTTTCCAGCAATGCTCTTCATTTTTAATTTTATTTCTATAAGGTGTCTTGGTTAACTGAGTAATTTAGAATAAGATGGAATACCTCCCAAAAAATACGACTTCTGAAAAAAAGGAGACACATTCTGAAAGGATGTAATATATATATATATATATATATATATATATATATATATATATATATATATATATATATATATATATATATATATATATATTATAATGGAGTTTGATTTTCTTGGGGTTTCGGTTTTTTTGAATGACAATCTTCTTTTAGGAGATACACATTTATTATATTTATCAGATTGCTCACGTTTGATTTTAATGAAAAGAACAACAACAAAGTTTCCCGGTTATTTATACACAATGAAGAGGAGAAAAAAAATTGTATAATTATGGAAAATGAATCATTTGCTGCCTTTACACTTTCCTTTTTTCGAAATATTGGTCCAGCTAATTATTGTTAGGTAAGTCCATTTCATCATTAATATTGGATCTTTGTGTCAACGTAAAATATATTTGTAGTTCCTGAAGAGACTTGTCATTTACGAAACCAACCAAACCAATGAAACTCAAACTATATATATATATTTTATATATATATATATATATATATATATATATATATATATATATATATATATATATATATATATATATATATATATATATATATATATATATATATATATATATATATATATATATATATATATATATATATATATATGTATTTCGGTAGTATTTGCTGACTAGTTAGGTACAAAAGTAGGGATGGGCAACAATAAAAAAGTAAACTCTTGAAGGTTTAACCTAGGTTTCGGAAATGTTTATTTCCATCATCAGGGAGACTACAATAGATGGAAAAACCAATAGTAATACATATTCAAGTGCGAAACATTATGCTACTAACAACTTTATTGAGGTTGGTTTCAATGATGTTAAATATATCCATGTAACATAATGATACAATAGAAAAAACGTAGATCACGGAATAAAACGAAGTTCAAAGTCAATACAACCACATTTTAAACAATGCTTATGTCTGAAAATGGTGGATTGGCTACGGATTCATCATTCATAATCTCTATGTTGACAATCTCGTATGGCATTTGGCATCGAATCAATATTTCATAATTCCTACTTCTATTCAAAATGGCGGATTCGATACGGATTGATCGTTCATAATCCCTCTGATCTGTATGGAATAGGGGAAGAAATCGACTGATGAGGGCGCCACCGTTTTCTACAAATGGCGACAAAAATAAGATATCAGTAATATTTTCTTTTGTGTGTTTGATAACATTTGGGACTCGTTAGGGAAGTGGTGGATTTCTTATTGGATAATATTCACACAGCGTATCGTGGAAATAACACAACAGTCATATGGCGGTAATATAATCATAACTTGGATGATTGATTGCCCCACAGGTCTGGGGAAGTGAAAGATTACCTACAAATACAGGGCCAGCAGAGGTGAAGTTGTCTTCCAATCAGAGATGTTATTTCAGAAATACACTCTAGAGGCAGTACTGTTCATTCTACTCTCGGGTTCGTGGTAAAAACCTTCGGCAATCTCTAATGAACCAAAATAACACATGCATTTTCAGAAATATTGGTTGGTTGTTCCATCGCTTCTGGCATGCAGTGTGCGGCGCCCAAGATGACCTCTATCAAGTTCTTGAGTGCATTTTTGATATACCTATTGATCCAGCGAATTCTGGAATTCTATGTCAGCAATAACAGGGCTTGTGGCTCAGTGGAACGAGCGTCGGTCTTGTGTCAACTGTTTCCACCTGGCGCGGGTTCGATTCCCGCAGCTGGTGAAAAATTTTTTCAAGGTCCCAAGAGTGGTTTCGGATCCCACGATAAAAGGTAAGGTCCCCGTGATCTCAACTCGTACAAGTTTTCATTAACTTCTGAGGGTTGGTCAAACAACTAAGAAAACGGTTAAAAACAAACAAACAAACAATTAAGAAGATACCCAAAGAAAAAAAAATTGGTGAATCTAATAAAAAAAATTGGAATCAAACAAATAAAAGTGTTGTATATGCACGACAAAATATAATCTCGAAATGAGTAAAATTATTTCTTGGTTTTGGATCAAATTTAAAGTTTCAATCAACTGAAACAAATTTGCATGAACCAAATATCTTTTTCGACCAACTCTATTCATAACTCGTTTTGGCAGAAATGTTGTTTCAACCATGTTATTGCTATGACTAAAATATTCAGCCAAGCAAGTATTTATGTCGAATTGATGAATTCAATAAAATGTCAATTCAACAAAATGAGCTGATCTCTTCACTGAAAATATTCATTCAAATGAGTAATCATTTTGTTAATTCACTGAATTGACAAATATGGCAACCGAGCATGAGAGCCTGAACCAGACATTCAAGTCCAGACGTCGCAAGTTGGCTTTGCTATTCGGTAAGATTATCTAAGTCAGGGTAAGTTGTGCGAAAGCTCCGCCATCTAATGCATATAATTCAACCAACATAATATTCTTTAAACTATTTATGTTGTTTGATTCAAATGGATATCATATTTGTGCTGAAACGAATGTTTATTCAATATGAGTTGGAGTTTGTTTCGACAGATGAACATATATTCAAAAGAAATGTTAGCATTGCATTGAGAAATCCATTTTGTCACCGCAATATAATCGGATCAAGCCAATAATTCAAGGTCTCCTATCACTGTTACTTAAAATGAATGTAACCCTAGGGCTCTCACTTACTCTTTGGGCTTCTAATAAGTGGGTAACAGCCATTCAACAATTCAGAATTTTGACTGAACAAGGACTAGAGACCGGTTTTTAGCCCTTGTCATGGTGATGGTTCTCAAAAATGGCCGAGCTCAACATATTTTCCATAAATTTCACAATACTCGCAATTCTTCATTGTCGTAGAGAATTCATCTAATTGAATTTTCTCACAAAAAGTGCCCTGAAGGGTTTGAATCGGATGACTCATTCCAGGGAGAAATCCGGGATTACCCTTCATTCAACCAGAATATTCCTTGTTTGATGAATTCCCATTTGCAAACCAACATATTTACAAAAAATGCATCTGATCTCAAGTCTGATGATGGTTATGGAAAGACAAAACATCATCTAAGATATGTAAGGAGCACAAAATGAAAACATTGAATGATAGAATATTCTAGGATCAAATAGAAACGGGAAAATTAAAGTCGTATTCGAAGACGAACAAAAAAATCATTTAATTAAGCACAAAAAGTGTCCGGACAAAAAAATTGGATGAATACAAGCTGAAAATTTATGAAAATTGTCGTGTTTGGGGGAAATCACCAAAATCGCGGAAGTTATTCTGAAAGTATTGTAGTTCTTGCATAGAAATGTAGGCCCACAATTTGATCAACATCATTCTTTCACTGATGAGTAATTCTTCAGCAGCCAACACATTCATACCTTGGCTAATGAACAGCCAGGCGCGTGAGAAGTTATTTCGAACTGTCCGTTCACTGACATCCATTTCCTAGACCGTTATAAATTTCAGCATCAAGGATATATTAGATTAAAAAAAACACATCAGTACATTGAACTGGCTGATGCATGATCTCAATGGTGATTTCAGTTTTCCTAGAGAAAATAGGAAATGCAATATAAATGTAAATGTTTCGGAACCAACTGATATTACTGACAAAATGTTGGAAGAGACTGTGATAAAAGCTTTAGTCTACTCGACAAGTTGAAAATGGTCTAAAATAGAAATACTGCTCTTAAAATTATGTGTGATAGCTCATTGGATTTGGAATAACGCCCAGGAAAATGTGCCAAAAGCGTGTATTAGCACATAAAAAATTGCAAAAGTTATAAACAATTGAAGATGAAAAAAAAATGGCATTTCGCTTTTTGCCAATATTTCATAAACCATTGATATTGGAAAAATTTTAAAGAAACATTCTGAAAGAAGAGGAAATTTCCAATAAAAAACTCCCAAATCTCGGAACTCTATCTCCATTATTTATAATGTTAATTTAACGATGAAAATGGGTCTCCGAGCGACATTTTTAGGATGCGCGCGCGGCGTCAAAAGCGAGTACGATACATTAATTAATTTATTTAAAGTGTAAATTTATAATAATTATTTTTCTTAAAATCTTGATTGTAAATGAGAAAAATGTTTAAATAATTGTCGTAAAAATGTTTCGCTTCGTAGAGCCTTTATAATATACATACTCAACAAGATCACGCCATAAAAGTTAAAAAAAATATTCATACTTTGTTTATAATAATTTTTGTACTTGAACAAAAACTAAAAAATCCAAGTAATGTTATTGAAAAATTTTTTTTCTCTCAATCATCATATTATATTATCGTTTTTTATCAATACAAGATATAAATTGATTTGGAAAAAAAAAACCGCCATTTGTTGATAAATTTTTTATAAAAAAATTTATTATTTCAATATTTTTAAATTTTTTTTCCACAACTTCATTATATTAGAAATATTATGATTTTAAAAGAAAGAAAAAATTATTTAATAACAATTTTCAATTGTTTATAATCGTTTTTTTTATATATCTATTGTTTAAATAATTAGTTAGGAAATTATTTTTTTCCTAAAAATCATAATTGACAGTCCTCTATAAAGTAACAAAACAATTTTTTTTTTTCAACAATTCCATTGTTTATTAACTTACCAATTTGTTATAAACACATTTTTAACTTTTTAATTTTTTTTAAATTAAAATTTACAACCATATGAAACAAAGTATAGAACAAAAAAAATTCCCAATTTTTCCCAATTCCAATACCCAAAGTACAATAAAAAATTGGAAAAATTATTTTTCTATACTTTGTTATATATGATTGTTTTTGTAAATTTTAGAAGTTTCAGAAAAAAAATCTAACAAAGTTAAAAATTTTTATAACAAATTGTTAAGTTAATAAACAATGGAATTGGTGATGAAAGAATTGTTTCTGTTACTCTATAGAGGACTGTCCATTATGATTTTTAGAAAAAAAAATATTCCTCAACTAATTATTTAAACAATAAAAATATAAAAAAAACGATTATAAACAATTAAAAATTGTTATTAAGGATTTTTTTTTCAAAAATCATATTTGTAATATAATGAAGTTGTGAAAAAAAATTTTTCAAAAATATTGAAATAATTAATTTTTTAAAAAAAATTATCAACAAAGGGGAAAAATTTTTTTAGGAATTTTTTTTTTTACTTGGATTTTTTTGTTTTTTTCAAGTACAAACATTATTATAAACAAAGTATGGATATTTTTTCAAACTTTTATGGCGTGATCTTGTTGAGTATGTATATAAGGAAGGCTCTACGAAACGAAAATTTTTGACTACAATTATTCAAACATTTTTTTTCATTTACAATTAAGATGGAAGTTCGAGAAAATTTTGTTAGTTAACAATCGTTTAACTTGTTGAAAAATTCACTTAAGGTAAAATTTCCAACAGGAATGATTCATTTATAGTGTTTCGAATACACTATTATTTTTTCAAATTAAAAAAAAAATATTTGATACCCTAAATAAATTAATTAATGTGTCGTACTCGCTTTTGACACCGCGCGCGCAACCTAAAAATGTCGCTCGGAGACCCATTTTCAGCCTCAAATTGAAATTATAAATAATGCAGATAGAGTTCCGGGAGTGGAAAGTTTTTTATTGGAAATTTACTCCTCTTTAGAAATTTCTTAAATATCAATAGTTTATGAAATATTGGCAAAAAACAAAATGCCATTTTTTTTTTCATCTTCAATTGTTTATAACTTTTGCAATTTTTTATGTGCTAATACACGTTTTTGGCACATTTTTCTAGGCGTTATTCCAGATCCAATGAGCTATCACACATAATTTTAAGAACAGAATCTCTATTTTAGACCATTTTCAACTTGTCGAGTAGACTACTTTATCAGATGCCTAATCTAATGCCGCTGAATTATAAAATTAAATAGCGCTATCAATGTTTCGATTTTTTCGTTTCATAATCACTGAAAACTATTCATTTTTTTATTTTGTACTCCAATTACCAAAAAAATTTATAAGCAAAGGTATTGTTCAGACATTATCAAAACTACCTTTTTGAGAACTTGACCATTGATAAAAAATATGATTTTTAAGAAAACAAATTAAAAAAAAAAAACTATTGTTCAAAAACGCATTCCTAATTAAAAAAAATTGGCGCTAAAAATTAATATTAAGGAACCATTTTTTCAAATTATCATTTCTAGTTTCCTTTTGAATTAGTTCTATTCATTTTTCATTTGTTTATTCAATTAACAATTTGTTATAACAATATTTTTTTAGATACTAAAAAAAATATAAACGATCATGCATGACTTTTTGAGGATTTTTTATTCTTTATATAATTTCAAATATTATCATATTTTTCAGGTTGGCTATTAGGAATAGGACACTTCAAGACTTGTTCATACTGCATTAAATAATAAATCACTTGAGCTATTGTAGAAATGGCAGGTTCAATGACATTATATTTGTTATAAAAAAATAAATTTTTTAAATTTGAAAGTTTATTTTTTATTTTTTTTCGATAAACAATTTGTTATAAGCAAATGAATATCCGTACTATGTTTCTAGATAAATAAAAAATAAAAACAATCATGTATGACTTTTTTTTTAGGATTTTTTTTTCTTTTTTTATATAATTTCAAATATTCTCATGTCATTGAACCTGCCATTTTCACAATAGCTCAAGTGATTTATTATTTAATGCAGTATGAACAAGTCTTGAAGTGTCCTATTCCTAATAGCCAACCTGAAAAATATGATAATATTTGAAATTATATAAAGAATAAAAAATCCTCAAAAAGTCATGCATGATCGTTTATATTTTTTTTAGTATCTAAAAAAATATTGTTTATAACAAATTGTTAATTGAATAAACAAATGAAAAATGAATAGAACTAATTCAAAAGGAAACTAGAAATGATAATTTGGAAAAATGGTTCCTTAATATTAATTTTTAGCGCCAACTTTTTTTAATTAGGAATGCGTTTTTGAACAATAGGATTTTTTAAGAAAATTTGTTTTCTCAAAAATCATATTTTTTATCAATGGTCAAGTTCTCAAAAAGGTAGTTTTGATAATGTCTGAACAATACCTTTGCTCATAGATTTTTTTGGTAATTGGAGTACAAAATAAAAGAATGAATAGTTTTCAATGATTATAAAATGAAAAAATCGAAACATTGATAGCGCTATTTAATTTTATAATTCAGCGGCATTAGATTAGGCATCTGATAAAGTAGTCTACTCGACAAGTTGAAAATGGTCTAAAATAGAGATTCTGTTCTTAAAATTATGTGTGATAGCTCATTGGACTGGAATAACGCCTAAAAATTGCAAAAGTTATAAACAATGAAGATGAAAAAAAAAATGGCATTTTGTTTTTTGCCAATATTCCATAAACTATTGATATTTAAGAAATTTCAAAACAAGATTCCGAAAGAGGAGTAAATTTCCAATAAAAAACTCTCTACTCCCGGAACTCTATCTGCATTATTTATAATTTCAATTTGAGGCTGAAAATGGGTTGCGCGCGCGGTGTCAAAAGCGAGTACGACACATTAATTAATTTATTTAAGGTATTAAATATTTTTTTTTTAATTTGAAAAAATAATAGTTTATTCGAAACACTATAAATAAATTATTCCTGTTGGAAATTTTACCTTAAGTGAATTTTTCAACAAGTTAAACGATTGTTAACTAACAAAATTTTCTCGAACTTCCATCTTAATTGTAAATGAAAAAAAATGTTTTGAATAATTGTAGTCAAAAATTTTCGTTCCGTAGAGCCTTTCTTATATACATACTCAACAAGATCACGCCATAAAAGTTTGAAAAAATATTCATACTTTGTTTATAATAATGTTTGTACTTGAACAAAAACAAAAAAATCCAAGTAATGTTAAATTTTTTTTCATTTAATCATCATATTATTGTTTTTTTATGAATACAAGATATGAATTGACCTGCAAAAAAAAATTTTCCCGCCATTTGTTGATAATTTTTTTTAAACAAATTAATTATTTCAATATTTTTGAAAAAATTTTTTTCACAACTTCATTATATTACAAATATGATTTTTGAAAAAAAAATCCTCAATAACAATTTTTAATTGTTTATAATCGTTTTTTTTATAGTTCTATTGTTTAAATAATTAGTTAAGGAATTATTTTTTTTTCTAAAAATCATAATGGAAGTCCTCTATAGAGTAACAAAAACAATTTTTTTTATGACCAATTCCATTGTTTATTAACTTAACAATTTGGTATAAACAAATTTTTAACTTTGTTAGATTTTTTTTCTGAAACTTCCAAAATTAACAAAAACAATCATATATAACAAAGTATAGAAAAATAATTTTTCCAATTTTTTTTGTACTTTGGGTATTGGAATTAGGAAAAATTGGGAATTTTTTTTGTTCTATACTTTGTTCCATATGGTTGTTTCTGTAAATTTTGGAAGTTTCAGAAAAAAATCTAACAAAGTTAAAAATGTGTTTATAACAAATTGGTAATTAAAAAAATGGAATTGTTGATAAAAAAAAATTGTTTTGTTACTTTATAGAGGACTGTCAATTATGATTTTTAGGAAAAAAATAATTTCCTAACTAATTATTTAAACAATAGATATATAAAAAAAACGATTATAAACAATTGAAAATTGTTATTAAATAATTTTTTCTTTCTTTTAAAATCATAATATTTCTAATATAATGAAGTTGTGGGAAAAAAAATTTCAAAAATATTGAAATAATCAATTTTTTTATAAAAAATTTATCAACAAATGGCGGTTTTTTTTTTCCAAATCAATTTATATTTTGTATTGATAAAAAACGATAATATATGATGATTAAGAGAAAAAAATTTCAAAGCATTTTCTGATTTTTAGTTTATGTCAAGTACAAAATTTTATAAACAAAGTATGAATATTTTTTTACTTTTATGGGTGATCTTGTTAGTATGTATATTATAATTTATTTTCATACAAGGTTTTTTATAAAGGCTCTACGAAGCGAAACATTTTTACGACAATTATTTAAACATTTTTTCTCATTTACAATCAAGATTTTGTTAGTTAACAATCGTTTAACTTGTTGAAAAATGTACTTTAAGTAAAATTTCCAACGGGAATAAATTATTGATAGTGTTCCGAATATACCATAATGTGTTTTAAATCGAAAAAAAAACAAATTTTACACTTTAAATAAATTAATTAATGTATCGTACTCGCTTTTGACGCCGCGCGCACCTAAAAATGTCGCTCGGAGACCCATTTTCATCGTTAAATTAACATTATAAATAATGGAGATAGAGTTCCGAGATTTGGGAGTTTTTTATTGGAAATTTCCTCTCCTTTCAGAATGTTCCTTTGAAATTTTTCCAATATCAATGGTTTATGAAATATTGGCAAAAAGCGAAATGCCATTTTTTTTTTCATCTTCAATTGTTTATATTTTTTGCAATTTTTTATGTGCTAATACACGCTTTTGGCACATTGTCCTGGGCGTTATTCCAAATCCAATGAGCTATCACACATAATTTTAAGAGCAGTATTTCTATTTTAGACCATTTTCAACTTGTCGAGTAGACTAAAGCTTTTATCACAGTCTCTTCCAACATTTTGTCAGTAATATCAGTTGGTTCCGAAACATTTACATTTATATTGCATTTCCTATTTTCTCTAGGAAAACTGAAATCACCATTGAGATCATGCATCAGCCAGTTCAATGTACTGATTTGTTTTTTTTTTATCTAATATATCCTTGATGCTGAAATTTATAACGGTCTAGGAAATGGATGTCAGTGAACGGACAGTTCGAAATAACTTCTCACGCGCCTGGCTGTTCATTAGCCAAGGTATGAATGTGAGCACAGCACTAGAAATAATGATTCTGAAAAATGTTTCCTTAATATAAATTTTCAGCAATAATTTTATTTTTCAATAGTTTGTTTTCCTAAAAGTCATAATTTTCATAAATGGTCAAATTCTCAAGAATAAATTTTTGATAATTTCATAAACAAAGTGTTTTTTCAACAATTGGAGTTTAAAATTGAAAGAAAAATTATATAGTTTTCAGTGGAGGGGAAAGTTACAGATTCAAAAATAATGCCAATGGAGAAATCTGATGGAAAAGAAGAAGTACTCGAAGGAGTGGATAGTGAGGATGGAGCAGAAATTCATGACGGGATCCTTGACGTTGAAAATGAGGACTCGAACATGACAGAGAAAAATAGAATCGAACATGATACAACTGCAACATGGGCTCTGGACGTGGATGAAATCCTCGACATGACCAACATAGTCAATATCGAGAAGGACTCATCGTTGAAAGATTTCAGTGGCAGGATCGATAGTGAAAGATTATCTCCAAGAAGTTTATTTGTAGAAGTCAACATCATACTGGAAAAAATTATTATAACATCTTTTATGCTATCAGAAATAAAAGATGAAAGAGTGAGTGTTGATAGGTTATCATGATTCATGACCAAAACAAAATGAATCTCTCTCCAATATCTGTTCCATTGAGAGCAAAGGATTCCTCGGTGATTTGCTCCTATACATTTTTTAAATCAATCGCAGATTAGTGTTTATTCAAAACAGGAGGTGATTTTGAACAAAGAACAGAACTTTTCAAATGATTTCGTAATCAGCTATTTAACAGGGTCAGAGAAAAAACGACGTTATTTTCTAGATATTACATCGACTACGATCCAGGGATCTCACTCTGAATCAGCAAAGGAAAAGATGTCTCTATAACTGGTAGGGTCTCGATAGAAGTGGAGCTTTCTTTGGAATAGAATTGAAAAAAGCATTTCGTTTTCAATTTCGAGAATTATTTAGGATAATTCCCTCAAATTCATTCATATTCGATGGAAAAATTCCATCTAGTCATGAGAAATACTGACCAATTATAGAAAATTAAATATTACACTGCGATACAGGATATTACACTGAAAATATCGGATGTGAGCCATTCACGAGATCAGTCAAGCTGTGAGGAAGTTATTGAAATCAAATACAAAAAACATAAGATAGAGAACGGAAAGTATGCTGTGATGAAAAGTGGTATGTATGTAGAAAAAATAATACGAAAAGAAGGAGAGAAATATAAAATGAAATTCCTTCGCGATTATGGATCAGCGTTCTATTGGACGAAACGACATGATATAGATGTGGTCGATAAATGTCACATTTTTCATGGACCTATCAGTTTGATAAGTAAACCAAATACTGAGGAATGATTGAGAAAAATTACGAAGAAAAATCAAATGAATTTGTGAGATTTGTATAAAATCATCTATTATTTTTTTCTTGTATAATGATCTCATTTTGAATATATTTAATTTTTACTGTTGAGTTGATTTGACCCAATTATTATCATCATCATTATCGTTTTGATAATTGAAGTTATGTTGATTCAGTCTTATTATCCAGAGTGCAGAGTTCATGTGTAGAATATATATAACCAGAAATGTCTATTTTATCGCATAGAATATATGGAATAAACGTTTTATATTTCGAAAACTCTAGTTTTTTCGTTGAAGTCCGTATTAATAACAAAAATGGCAATATCTTGCTAATATGGAATTCCGAAAAATTTCTTGTAATTCCCTGAAATTCCATAGAACTCCCTGGAATTTCTTGGTATCATCCCGTAGAATTCCTTGGAATCGTTTGGAATTTCCAGGCAAATTGAAGTATGGTATACACATTTCAGCAAGTTACCCCTCGATAAAATATTTTTTCCGTGCGGGTGCTTTCATGTGAATCCCAACTATGAATAACAATATGAAAACTAATGTTTCAGTGACTCGATTATAATGTAAAGATATCATTACTTTCAATGATGAGGTACAAGTAGTTTGAAGTTATTAGTGATGGGAAATTTTAGCTTACTCATCAAACTATATGCATCTCGAGAAAATATCTCAATGAATATTTCTTGACCACCTCTTTGAACGAATTAACTGCAGCATCTCCAGGTTCAAGTCCAATGAATATAGATGGCTTCTCCATGAAAGTTTTTGAGTTTGAACTGATATACTCGGGTATCCATAGAAAGAGTAACAAAACTTATGATATGTTGTTTTATTTTACACAATGTAGCAAAATATTTAAGGGATGAGCTCGATCACATGACCAGGTGTCAACGAGATCTTAGTATACCGTAGAATGGATTGAAGAGAGAGGATTGATATGTTCCTCTCACTTCCGGTGACTTCCGGTTTCACCGGAAATGGCTCCGGTTTTGAATTTTTAAATGGAACATTTTTGGATTTCTGAGACAGTTCTGGATATAATGTGATATTTTAAAAGTTTTTACGCTTTCTAATTTTTTAGTCACTTTCAATATTGAATCTAGGTGGCTATGATCGAACGTGAACTGATGTCAGGTGATGTCAGAAAATTACCATCGCAAAGTTTTAGTGACTAGTATGATAGATAGGAATAAGACGAGTTGGTAAAATTATATTTTCCTGACTTATTGTTATTTTTCAAATGGCGACCATTTTTCGACAGACTCTTTCGGAAAAAATAATTTTTTGGCGAATCTAACGATACTAATTCATTTGCGATTGGATTGAAAGTAGGAACATACATTAAATATTACTAAGGGAAATACTGGCTAATGATTTATTTAATTTTGTAAGTGTGCCATGGAAAGCTATGATGCATAATATTCTGCAGTTATTTTTATCAAGTCTCCTTTGGAAAACAAAACACTCACTTAGGTAACATAAGCTTTATGAGCAGACAGTGAAAGTTTCTCAATTTTCGTTGAATTCCAGTTTCATTTTTCTTCAAAATAATGTAAGTATACTCAAAGTAAAAAAGTGGATATGTTATTGATACTTGAGAATGTCAGAGAAGTCAAGGAATAGCTGGGGACTCAGAGATATCCAATCGGCAACATCCAGCCTATATGTTGAAAAGCGTTTTAGGCAAGAAGGAAATAAGAGGCGGAAAGAGGTTTATCATAATGAAGAGTTAATTTTGCTATGTTTGAGGTTGATAAAATGGTTTCTCCAAGAGAAATTGGTCTGGAAATGCAGATTTATCACGAATCAGCAAGAAAAATCCTGAAAAAGCACGGATATCGAGCATTCAAATATCAGTTACATCAACATTTGTTTGCTGACGATGGCAATAGACAGGTAGTCTTTTGTGATTGGCTGCTTCAAAATCATAGAATTAACCCAAATTTTTCAACTTTATTTTATTTTCCGACGAATCACGATTTACAAATAATGATATGTTCAATAAGCAAAATACCCAGTACTGGGCCCAACAAAATCAACATGAAATGAGAAAGGGGTGAATTTCCAAGTAAGCTTTGGCGTCAATGTTTGGGCTGGTATCGTTATACCTAGAATAATTGGCCAATATTGTTTCAAGGTCAGTTAACAGGGGTTAGGTACTTAGGTTTTCTTCAAAATGAAATCAAGGATCATCTAAATAATTTAGCTTTAGCAGTTTTACGGCGAATTTACTTTCAACAAGATGGAGCACCCTCATAATACCAGAGGAGTTCTTAATTACTCAAGAGAGCATTTTAATAATCAAATTATTGCAACCAATGGTCCAGTACGGTGGCTTGCCCGCTCACCGGATCTCACTATGCTCAACTTCTTTATTTGGGGATATGTTAAGAAGAGGTTTACTATGCAACAGCCCTAGCCACTTTTGAAATCTTAGAAGAAAGAGTCTACGGGCATTTAGAAGTATAACGCCTCAAATGTTACGAAACGTGTGAACAATTGAACGAGCTGAAATGTGTCTTGAACACGGAGGAATGCACTTTGAAAATGTACAAATTATTATTCATGGCACATTCAACAAAAGGAAATAAATTATTATCCAGTTTTGTCCTTAGTAATATTTAATTTTTATTCTTATTTTTTATCCAATCGCAAATAAATTAGTATCGTTATATTCGTAAAAAAATCCTTTTTTCGGAAAGTACTTGTCGAAAAATGGTCGCCATTTGAAAAATAATGGTTAGACATGAAAATGAAATTTTGCCGATTTGTCTTATTTCTATCTATCATACTTTTCACTAAAACTTTGCGATTGTAATTTTCTGACATCACCTGCGATATTCAGATTAGTTTACGTCCGATCATAGCCACCTAGATGCAATATTGAAAGTGACTTCAAGAAAATGAAGTAGAATGTCACATTATGATCCAGAATTGTCCCAGAAATTCAGAAATATTACAATATACGGGGTGTTCCATTTAACACGTTGAGTGCCGTATGTATCCAACACGGATACACGAGATACGGTGTTTCCATGGCCGCGTGTATCCGTGGCTGATACACAACTATTTCTATTACTTCAGCCGCATGTATCGACGTTGGCTGCATGCCTTGCGTATATCTCTATGGGGGCTTTCGCACTACGGCCTGGCATACCCAAAAGCATATTTGGCCTGTATATTTTATCCTTAGTTTTTTCAGGAGACGATTTTTTCAGTTGGTGGGTATGAAATACGAAATGTTTTTTTATTGAACAACAAGAATCACTAAATTATGAAAAAGAATATATAAATCTGAGAAGCAAATGAACATAACAATTAGTTTGAGTATTTCATTTGATGAAACATTTGTGTACTTCGAAAAAACACGATAAGCAATAATATTTTTCACATGCAACACATCTGAATTTGCTTTGTGTGGCTCGATTAGCTGCAGCTTTTCTACCGACCTCTTTCAGTTTTTTCTTATAACATCGTACACACCTTCCTCTTTTTGCTAGCACTCTGACCTCTTCTAAATACTGTTGGGCTGAGGTTCATCTGCAGGCTGGAGTGTCGAGTGTCTCAGTGAATCATGAACTCAACTTGATCAGATGTTCTGGTTTCTTTCTATTTTCACGCTTACTTCTCCTGAAACTCGCAGAAAGTGAGCTACCATCACTAATACTACTCATCACTTTCTGGATATTCGTCTGATCTGCAAACATCCCCGAATAGCGAATTCTTCGTCCGACAACACTTCCGCATCAAATTTTGAAACGTGATTTTCTTCTTCTACGACACAGATCTTCCAAAGTATGATAGAAATCGATTAACGGTTTTCATTCAATAACTGAACCAGAAAGGTAGACTTCAGATGAAAACACTTTTCCTGCCACGCAGAACGTTGAAGATATCCTAATCCATTACTTGCGCATATTACATACATTGAATGTTTTCGATAAGCCGATGTTTAACTGTACCTATGCTGCATCAGCCGGTTTCTTTGCCCTCATCAGCGGAAATCAACCGCCTAGCTGGCTGAAAGTGAGACCAAAAAAACCATCATCGATCTGTAACTATAGTGATGCCGGAAGTAACTTTAACCGGCGGTACCTGAAGAGAAAACTGAAATCCACCGATGGTTTTAACAAAGATCTTCGAGTCGCCGTTTCAAAGTGGCGGGGAATGTGAAAATCATAAAGGTCTCAATATGTCGGAACATAGAGGTAGATTCGATGAAAACAATATTCGGATAGCAGAACGTTGAATGATATTACCTGAAATCCATATTTCCATATATATCAATGACAATGTTTTCGATAAGCTGATTATGTAATTTACGTAACGTCATCGGTTTCACCGTATTCAGTGCGAGTAGTCAACTGCCAAAGAATGGCTGAAGGGCACAACGAAAAAACATCATCGACTTGTAACTTAGTACGCCGGAAAGATAAACTTTAACTGGCGGTATCTAGTGACAGAAAGAACATCCTGAAAGTTTCAAAGAGTTTCTTCGAGTAGTTCGTCAGCATATGAAGGAGTTATGAAGGGAATGAATAGAAAAATCGAATTTAAACGGTTTTCTTCACATAAAGGATTCAATATAAAATTGAACCAGAGAAAGGTAGATCTCAGATGATGGTTTGTTTACGTTGTGTCTCACTTCAGCCAGAGTTCTTTGGCTGGTTGACTACTCCGTACTGATGAGGGCCAAGAAGCCTGAAACCG
Source organism: Gonioctena quinquepunctata (assembly GCA_018342105.1). Lineage (NCBI taxonomy): Eukaryota > Metazoa > Arthropoda > Insecta > Coleoptera > Chrysomelidae > Gonioctena > Gonioctena quinquepunctata. The sequence goes on from JAFIRS010000436.1 coordinate 351,533, forward strand.
GTATGCGGATTGTTAGGTGAACACGACATAAATTAAACATAATCGAGCTTATCAGAAAGAAACATTTGCATTCAATGTCCATTGATATTATATGGAAGTATACATGGATTTTCAGGTGAATATCATTCAACGTTCTGCGTGGTATTTGCCAGGAAAGTAGTTGTTTTTCATCTGAGATCTACCTTTCTCTGGTTCAATTTTATATTGAATCCTTTATGTGAAGAAAACCGTTTAAATTCGATTTTTCTATTCATTCCACTTCACATGGCACTTATCTCTCACTATATGCTAGACGGGCTTCCACCCTACTGAGAAGGAATCTTTATTTAGAAACCTATCGAGGTGGGGATTTTTCGAGTGTTTTTCGTCACAGGTACCGCCAGTTAAAGTTTATCTTTTCCGGCGTACCTATAGGTGTTACAAGATCGATGATGGTTTGTTTACGTTGTGTCTCACTTCAGCCAGAGTTCTTTGGCTGGTTGACTACTCCGTACTGATGAGGGCCAAGAAGCCTGAAACCGGTATGCGGATTGTTAGGTGAACACGACATAAATTAAAAATAATCGAGCTTATCAGAAAGAAACATTTGCATTCAATGTCCATTGATATTATATGGAAGTATGCATGGATTTTCAGGTGAATATCATTCAACGTTCTGCGTGGTATTTGCCAGGAAAGTAGTTGTTTTCAACTGAGATCTACCATTTTCTGGTTCAATTTTATATTGAATCCTTTATGTGAAGAAACCGTTTAAATTCGATTTTCTATTCATTCCACCTTCACATGGCACTTATCTCTCACTATATGCTAGACGGGCTTGCCATCCTACTGAGAAGGAATCTTTTATTTAGAAACCTATCGAGGTGGAGATTTTCGAGTGTTTCTTTCTGTCACCAGGTACCCCAGTTAAGTTTATCTTTTCCGGCGTACCTATAGGTTACAAGATCGATGATGGTTTGTTTACGTTGTGTCTCACTTCAGCCAGAGTTCTTGGCTGGTTGGGCTACTCCGTACTGATGAGGCCAAGAAGCCTGAAACCGGTATGCGGATTGTTAGGTGAACACGACATAAATTAAACATAATCGAGCTTATCAGAAAGAAACATTTGCATTCAATGTCCATTGATATGATATGGAAGTATGCATGGATTTTCAGGTGAATATCATTCAACGTTCTGCGTGGTATTTGCCAGGAAAGTAGTTGTTTTTCATCTGAGATCTACCTTTCTCTGGTTCAATTTTATATTGAATCCTTTATGTGAAGAAAACCGTTTAAATTCGATTTTTCTATTCATTCCACTTCACATGGCACTTATCTCTTCCAAATATGTGTTATGAAATAATGTCTAGAATAGTAATAAACTTCCAACCAGAAAGGATATTCAGTATCCACATTCGATAAACTGCATGAACCTCGCACAACTAATGAAAAGTCACTGCAAGATTCATTCCAGCCTCCAATTATTGCATACACCTGTTCTATTTTTAGTTCGACATTGTTGCTAGTTCGTGTATCTAGGTGGGATACATGCGGCTGTTATATTCAAAAATAGATATTGTGGCCGTGCGTATCCAATGTGGATACATACTGATAATAACGTCTCAAAATGACAACATTAAGTTTTTATAACTCTTTATTGCATTTTAATGCGATAAAATACATATTTGAGGCCCTACACATGAAAAATGGATTTGGCCTGATATACCCAATTTTCCGCTTCCACGGTGGCACTCAACGTGTTAAAAGTTCAAAACCGGAGTCATTTTTGGTGAGACCGGAAGTGACCGTGAAGTGAAAAATATGCGAAAACTCTCCCCTTCACATACCATTTACCTATACCAAATCACATTTTGATAGACCTAAAATTCTAGAAGTTATGACTTGTCTAATAGATTCGTAGACAGCCGGTATATAACAAGATATTCCACCTCCGTATCCGGCACAAGAGGATTCCTAATTTTGTTAATGGAATATGATATTGACAAGTCATGTCGAATCTGCGTTGTGTCCCAAGTAAACAAATTATGAATGTTCGGTGAAAGTGTTTCGTCGTTTCCAGAATGCATCCTTGAAAGGAGGGGCTTGCCGAATGTCATCAGAAGCTCTTTCATTCTCCATGGCCCGAAAATGAATGGTGCATCAGTAGTGTGTTGTCGAAGAAAACAGCAGAATTCGATGGCGAGTTAAAGCTTTCCATGCATTCCAAGTCTACGATATAGAAAAACTTATATTTGAATTTTCGCAATAACGGAACAAAAGCTGGGAATTTGACAAATCCCATTGAATTTCGAAGATTAAGATAAGATAAGATTGGTTTACGAAAACGTCTTAGATATTATTTCTTGAGCTGCCGTGATTTCTATGGAAGGTATATGAATGAGTTTTTAATTCCTCATGTGGAATTTTCGGAAGTTATTGTACAAGTGCATCAATTTTACGATATTTTTGCATGACAGCGTGTTGTCAAAAAACTACATGAGTTCATTTTCATTTTTGGAGAAAGAGCCCGACACCGAAGGTGGAGGTGAAAATGACCGAATGCAGTTTTTCAAAGACAACACGCTGGAATGCGAAATTATCCGGTTATTTTGATGCACGAGCGTAATTCGGGGAAACATTTCCCGACTAACATGTCAACTTGTCAAATTGACGTTATTAATTTATAAATTCTTAGCTTGTCATCAATAACCATCCAAATAATGGAAAAAAAGAAGAGACGCAGAAATACGTTTGTTTCAATATTTTTCATTTATATATCATGGAAATATACTTAAAAATATAATGAAACTATGTATTCAAGATTAAACTAAATCAAAAGTTGCAGGAACTGCAGTGAAATACACAATTATTATACGTATTCTGGTTAGACAATGCAGCTATTGGTGCATTAAGAGGATGTTTGAGAATGCTGTGCCTGTGGTACGTCATTGCCACGCTTTTTTTTTTCTATTTCTTCATGGTGATCTTCATCCATTTGAAGATATGGAGTTATTGATTTTGAATTTGAATGGCCCGTGATTTTTATAAGTTGCTGCTCCCTTTTTGCCAGATTGGAGACGGCCGTAGCTCGTAACGAATGGTTACTAAGCTTGATATTCTCTGTATTCGAACCATAAGCTTTGGCTTGTAGAACAGTCCATTTACTTACTGTATTTCGTCCAGCAGGAATATCTTTATACCATTTTCTGTTCTACTTCCAAGCGGGAATTACAGTGAGAAAGAGTTGTTTTGTTTTTATTCCAACCCGCTTCTCTAGGAATTTTTTGTACAATTGAATTGGACACAAATCTGGATTGATTTTATTGTTTATAGCTATTTCAATGAAGCGCATGATTTTTTTCCTCCTTGCGTCGTCTTAGTAAACACAGGATCGTAAATAATCCTTCCTGTTTTTTCACCTACGTTATTTTCTTCTTCTTCAAAGTACGGAATCAAGCACTGTGGCCTTCTCCACCATGCCAAACTGATTCAAAAGCAAAAACAAAAAATACCTTCTACTGCAAACCATCCGGGGTGTTTTCGTCAAAACCACGAAATCATCGTACTTCAGAAAAACTGCACCATCCTTTCTCTTCTCTGGATCTGTTTGTAGTTGTTTTCTCTTGGCATTTTTCACATATGCTTTGAACTCAATATTAGTGAAAGGGTTGAAATTGATGTTGTATTCAGTAAAATATTTTTCCATCAGTAATTTAGCAGTTACGTTCCAAGTCGTTTTAGGTTCCAGGGAAATGTCAATATTGACTAAATATGAAAGTGGATGTTATTTCAATATTATTATTGTCTAATAATATGATAGCTGTCATGTGCCGGGAAATTTCCACTCATTAATTTTACGTCTACATGCTTATGTGGATGAAAAATTTTCAGAAAATATGCTGGTTACCATAGTAACAATGTCTAAATGAAGCATCAGATTGGTTGAGAATCACTGGTATAATATTTCCGCTGTGATATTGCGATAATTGCACTCCACTTACATGGGATTTTTGACAGGAGGGAAATATTCCCACTAATTTATGTACTCTATACAGAACTCAATTGCATTCGAATAACTTCCTTTAACTCATTGCGAATATGATTTGACATCGACCTGAATTTCTCTTGATTACTCATGAAATGCTTTATTTTGAATTCTTGGAGGCAAATTAAATTTTTTCATTCGCAACATGATGATAGAATGAATTGATTGGTTGAAAAATGAATCATCCATACATATATCATGTGTTGAGAAAATTGGCTCATATTTCCATTGAAAAAAATAACACTCATTTTGTGTATACTTCGAAATGTACAATCAACAGTTGGAGATTTCAAATATTTCTAAGTCCTTCGTGATATCTATGTATTATCGGACTACAATCAAAAGAGAAGAGTGTTTTTTTTGTTTAATTTTAGTGTGCGTGTATGATATACAGGGTGTTAGTGAGAAAGAACGACAAACTTCAGGGGGTGATTCTGCATAGAAAAAAAAATGACAGTTTGCTATATAACTTTTATACGCAAATGCTCCGTTTTCCGATACGGGGTGTTAAAAATTTTTCTTAAAAATTGACTATTCATTTATTGCTCTGAAACCGGTAGAGGTATGCTGAGTTCCAAGAGGTACTTATTGCGCATTTTTTGACATGCAATCGAGGATTTTATGTTCATCATTGGCGCGCATACAGATAACGATCTCAATTTTTTTTAAGAAAAAAATGGTACGCCACTGAGATATTTCAAATTAAAAATCATTTTTAGATTTCCGTTCAATTTGTGACGAAAAATATCTCTTTCCTTTTTTGTATGGGGCGCCGTTTTTATGCAAAAAATAAAACATCTTAACTCGTATTTTTCATTTTTTTAATACATTATCAAGAACTGTAACGTTAAACCAGAACAGTAACAGAAAATAACACTAAAAAATAAATAGGCGCAGAGCTACAACAAATGTTCAAAATGACCTACCTCAGACGTGATACAAGATTCAACTCTCTGGTGTAATTCTTATTGTCTCACAGCCGACTATAATTCGATTCTTCAGGTCTTCAAGATTCTCAACGGGAGTGGAATGAACTAATGACTTGAGAAAACCCCAAATGCAAAAATCTAGAGGATTTGAATCTGGAGATCGAGCAGGTCAACATGCCGAGCCTCCCCTACCAATCCAACAATTTGGATATACTGTATCTAAGTGATTACGTACAATTCTTAAATGGACTGGTGCACCATCATGCATGAACCAGAAGTGTTGTCTCAGCTGTAGAGGAATTACTGCAAGAGAAACAGGTTACTCTTCCTGTAGGAAATTAAGGTCGTTGTGGGAGGAAATATGGACCCATTAAATGATCATCAGGTACCCCAAGCTATACATTGACTGAAAACTGATGCTGAAAATGAGCTTCAGAGATTCCATGTGGATTTTCTTCAGCCCAGAGGTAATTTTTATGGAAATTTCGTACACACTGTCGTCCAAAATCAGCCTCGTCAGTAAACAAAACGCCATTTAAAAAATTAAGAGTTAGAGCGATTTGATGAAGAATCCAATGGCAAAAAACTAGGCGCGGAAAAAAGTCCCTCGGTAGTAGAGCTTGCACACGTTGAATATGAAACGGATACAATTGCTCTTCTTTTATAATTTCAAAGAGTAAAGTTGCTTACATTCGGTATGTTGGCAATTTTTCAAGTGACTCCGTAATTAACTCGAGAACTGCTTCTTCTAGTTGCACAGATCGTACTTCTCGAAGGCGTCCGCAGTCAGCCGTTTGTTTCTTGAATGTACCATTTTCGCGCAAACATCGGTGAAGACGAGCAAATATTATGTGATTGGTTATACCCTACGTTCTGAAGACAACTCAGCATACAATCGTCGAGCTTGCCGACCATTTCCATTACTTCGACCATAGACAAAATGCATGTCTGACAATTTCGCATTTCCATTCTTTTCGATGAAGGAAAAATTAATTACTTTTCATAACTGATGTTATACCAAACTAGAAGCCCAAAAATGGGGAAACGCTGATTTGACATTTCGTTGAAATATTCGTATTTAACAGAATGTTGACAGTAGCCTACTAGCATCGCAACTAGAAAATGTATTAAAGTAATGACAAATGCACGTTAAGATGTTTTATTTCTTTGCATAAAAACGGCGTCCATAGGAAAAAAAGACAAGAGAGATTTTTTGTCACAAATTGAACGAAGAATTCAAAAATTCAATTTCTCACTGACGTATCATTTTTTCTTTAAATAAATTGAGATCATTACCCGTATGCGCGCCAATGATGAACATAAAATTCTCAATTGCATGTCAAAAAATGCGCAATAACTACCTCTTGAAACTCACCGAATTTCATTTGCAAATCTCGACCGGTTTCAGAGCAATAAATAAATAGTCAGTTTTTAAGAGAATTTTTAACACTCCGTATCTCGGAAAACGAAGCATTTGCGGACAAAAGTTATAAAACAACCTGTCATTATTTTTCCATGCAAAGTCACTCCCTGAAGTTTGTCGCACTTTCACTTACACCCTGTATAAGAAAAATCTAAAATATGTTTTTCTTGGTGTCGGCAAAATTCGAACAATTTTTTGTGAAGTGATCACTGGTGAGACATGGACCAACGTTCATATAGAGTTACTACATTGAGCTATTGAATTTATTTCAGTTATATATTTATTAGTTTATCCAGACATTGTTTCCCTCATTTGAAATTATAAATTGATTCAATGGAATGTCGACGTGAGCGAAGTGAAAAAAAAACTTTTTTAAACTATCCTGAAACGTTTTGTCTGTGTTAATTATTTCGAAAAACAATCAAAGATTTGGCGAAAAATAATAATTTCTCTCATTTTGTGGTAGGAATGAAGGATCGACATAAACCGTAGGTTCCGCATATTGCTTATGAAGTATGCTGTGAACGTTGGAGATAATGGATTAACGTCCAGTTAAAATGATAAAAGAAGAACAGAAGAATCAGGGCACCGATGGCTAGTCAGGTTGACGAGAGTCTTATCGCTCTACCTGGTTTTTTGCCTACCCACTTTTTCCGGGAAACATACTAAATAGTAACGCTCCAAATTTTATTTTCACAATTATCTACCTCAATACCTTCACTCCAGTTCCCGTATAAGCGTTCAACGCAGGAAATAGAAACATAGCTTAGATTTTAGAAAGCATTTCAATTAAATATAGGGCAAAGTCGCTAAGACCAGCGCGACGTCCCCCTACTGCCCCTGTTCTGGGGCGTACGAGACGTTTGGAGGTTGGTGTAACCGTCTTACTTGAATTGCACCCACAAATTCTCCCCGACCCCATTTCCATATCACAAATCCCTGCCGCCCACTAGACCTTCTAGGACGACAAATTTGTGATATAAAGAAATGTATATATGTAAATGAAATGTAGATGTCCCGTACTAGTAACAGTTTAATAAATTATTTGAAGAAGAAGAAGAAGAGTCTTATCGATATCTGAAGCCAAGCATCGTCGGGCGTGGTTAGTACTTGAATGGGTGACCACCGGACAAGGAAGTTCCATGTTAAATGTCCTAACAACTGTAGCGTAGTAGCATATTCGCAGCTGCAGGCGTCTTATCAATGAGCACGAGATAAGACGATAGATAGATATGCCATCCTTCGGAAAAGATGTTACGATGGCGGTCCCGAATTCATAGATGTTGAGCTCGTTGAAGAAACCTCTGAAACAACAGAGGATTCGGCAAAATTTCCGGTTGGGAGGAGGGTGCTCACCGGCGTCGGTGTTTAACCTTGGTAGCAGAAGTAGGCCGACGTTGAATAAAGGAGGAAAAAAAAACAGAAGAATCATTCAGATTATATTTCGGATGTAACATGAGTATGAGAATTCATTTTCTCTATGAACATTTGAATCAATTCACGGAGAATCTTGGGCCTTATAGAGAAGAGCAAGCTGAACGCTTCCACCAAGGTGAAGATAAGATTAGAAAAAAATACTATATATATATATATATATATATATATATATATATTGTAAATTTTATTGACTTGATGAATCCATATGAATCGATTGATGAAAAGTAGGTAACCTACTGGATAGAGAACATGTTAATCCGATCATCAAAGATGAGATATTGGATTCACTAACAGTTTGTTCAACACAAAATTATTTCCAATTTTATAATAATTTTGATTCTTCCAGTAAAGGGTTCATATTGGGTGATTGCTCAAGCCAGTTATTAGCGGTAATTTTCATGGGTAATCTCGGAAGTAAAATTTATTACAACCCGTTGATTGAAAACTTCTTATAATGGTATATACATGGTGTTGGTGAATGAGTGCGACAAATTCCAGGAGGTAATTTTGCATGAAAAAATAATGACAGTTTGCTCCATAACTTTTGTCCGAAAATGCTTCGTTTTCCGAAATACGGGGCGTTGAAGTTTTTCTGAAAAACTATTTATTTATTGCTCCGAAACCAGTCGAGATATGCAGATGAAATTTGATGAGTTCTGAGGAATAGTCATTGCGCATTTTTTGACATTCAATTGAAGATTTTATGTTCATCATTGGCGCGCATACGGGTAATGATCTCAATTATTTTAAAGAAAAAAATGGTTCGCCACTGAGATATCTGGAATGGAGAATCAGTTTTGAATCCCCCGCTAAATTTGTGACGAAAAGTCTGACCTGCCTTTTTTTCGTATGGGGCGCCGTTTTTATGCAAAAAAATAAAACATCTTAACGCGTATTTGTCATTACTTTAATACATTATCTAATGGCGATGCTAGTGGGCTACTGTCAACATTCTGTTGAATACGAATATTTCAATAAAATGTCAAATTAGCGTTTCTTCATTTTCGAGCTTTCAGTTTGGTATAACATCAATGATAATAATTGATTAATTTTTCTTTTATCGAAAATTATACAAATGCAGAATTGTCAGACATCCATTTTGTCTATGGTCGAAGTAATGGAAATGGTCGGCAAGCTCGACGATTGTATGCTGAGTTGTATCCATCACACAATATTTGCTCGTCTTCTCCAAAATTTGCGCGAAAATGGTACATTTAAAAAACAAACGGCTGACTGCGGGCGCCCTTGAGAAGTACGAACTGTGCAACTAGAAGAAGCAGTTCTCGAGTTAATTGCGGAGTCACCTGAAACAAGTACTCGAAAACTTGCCAACATACTGAATGTGAGCAATTTCACTTTATTTGGAATTCTTGAAAGAAAGCCTTTGTATCCGTTCCATATTTACTGACAAGGCTAATTTTGGACGACAGTGTATACGAAATTTCCATAACAATCACTTCTGGGCTGAGGAAAATCCACATGGAATCTTTGAAGCTCATTTTCAGCATCAGTTTTCAGTAAATGTATGTGAATGTACTTGATGATCATTTAATCGGTCCATATTTCCTCCCACAACAACTACCAGGCGACTCTTACCTTAATTTCCTACAGGAAGACTCACCTGTTCTTCTTTAAGAAATCTTCCTACAGCTGAGACAACACTTCTGGTTCATGCATGATGGTGCGTCAGTCAATTTCAGCATTATTGTACGTAATCACTTAGATCAAATCGTTGGATAGGTAGGGGAGGTACGGAACATTGGCCTGCTCGATCTCCGGATTTAAATCCTCTTGATTTTTGCATTTGGGGTTTTCTTAAGTCATTAGTTTATTCCACTTCCGTCAAAAATGTTGAAGACCTGAAATCGAATTATAGCCGGCTGCCAGACAATAAGAAATACACCAGGAATATTTGCGCGAATACGACGATCAATGAGGCGAAGAGTTGAGGGAGGTCATTTTGAACATTAGTTGTAGCTTTGCGCCTATTTATTTATTGGTGTTATTTTCTGTTATTGTTATGGTTTAACGTTATTGTATTAGATAGTTCCTGATAACGTATGAAAGAAATGAAAAATACGCGTTAAGATGTTTTATTTTTTTGCATAAAAACAGCGCCCCATACGAAAAAAAGGCGGGTAAAATTTTTTGTCACAAATTAAACGTGGGATTCAAAAATAATTTTTCATTTGAAATATCTTAGTGGCGTACCATTTTTAGTCTTTAAAGAAAATGAGATCATTACCCGTATGCGCGCCAATGATCAACATAAGAATCTTAATTGCATGTCAAAAATGCGCAATAACTACCTCTCGAAACTCACCGAATTTCATTCGCATATCTCGACCGTTTTTGGAGCAATAAATAAATAGTCAGTTTTTAATAAAAGCTTCAACACCCCGTATGGAAAACGAAGCATTTGCATTATTTTTTCATACACAATCACCCCCTGAAGTTTGTCGCACTTATTCACTAACACCCTGTATATGTGGACGACAACTTATGTTGCTTTGTAGGAACAGATAGACAATTGAATACATTCTTCGATTTCATGAATAGCATTCATCGCTCAATCAAATTGACCAAAGAAATTGAAATGAATGATTTGAAACTTCTAAGATTTGACTATAACGAAAATAAACGAATGAACACAATTTTCCAATTTTCCACAAACATTCGTATACAGATATTACAATACATAGTACTTCCCACTCATTCCTTCCTTCCAACACAAAATAGCCGTAATAATAGTATCATCCACATGTTCCTCTGTCAGAAAATAATTTCAATAGAGAATTGAATATAACCAAACAAATTGCAGCCAATAATGGATATAACTCGGGTTTAGTTGACAGCATGCTATCGAAAAACTCTATAGAAAGGCAATTCAGGAAGTTTATCCAACCGATTCAAATACAAAGTCAAATGTCAGGGTTATTACTTATTTCGGCAAACCTTCAGAGAAAATGTCAATCAGTTAAGACATAAAGATGTTAATATTGCTTACAGAACAAATAATACTTCGGGACAATTTATTGAAAACAACAAAGATGAATTGAAAAGTCCAACAAATCTGAAGTATATAAACTAACTTGTGGTATTTGTCCAAGTTTGAACATAGGACAAACAGGTAGAACTTTCAAGCAACGCATATCTGAGCAAAGAAACAGTTTTATCAAGGGCAAATCTGATTCAACTTCTGCTTAACCATCTCCTGACTGAAAAGCATTGCTTTGCTAATGACTTTGAACTTCTGCATGTAGGGAAAAAAAGGTCAAAAACGCAATCTCCGTGGAAGCTTGGAAATTAACAAAGACAAGAATTCCCAATAATTATTGAATGACCAAATTAATTTGAATGATACGCCCCTTTTGAATCTATTTACTAGAAATTTAATAATATTTCGTCCAATAATCACTGAATTACCCAATATCCAACTGACAATCTGCTTCAATCATTTATATCGAACCCCAGTAATTGTAAGTTAGTTCATCCCCAACTTGAAAAAGCTATAGTATAGCAAAACACGGGTCGTGGGTTTTGTAAACCAGTTTTTTGTGAAAATCGTCGTGAAGTGTTTTCAGTTTCTTTGAAAAGAACTCTTATCATGGAACATGTCATATCTCAAATTATATCGGTGATGGAATAATGAACATTTGCAAAAGAATATTTTCCAGACTAAGAACTCTGAGTGGTTAAAACTACCTGCAGATCAACTAAATATTATTTAACTTAAAATCCTTATAGATAGGAATAAAATACACGTCAATTCATTCTCTACCCTTTTTGTGGTATACTAACCTTCCACAATCACTAAGCAGAATCAAACGGATCAGGAAATCTGTACAAGTGTAAGAGATCAAGAAATTACTTTGCCCGATAAGTGACTGTGTACACTTAATTATTTTTCACGAATGGAAAAAAAATTGATCAGTCAGTAACTGGTCGCATTATGAGTTTTGCACAGAAGGAAAAAAAAATTTAATCAAACGATACTTCTCGGTTACACCCTACCGACGATCTCTCATAACCACATACATCCATTGTCTTAATTATTTGTTTTTATGTATATGTGTTTAGGTATGTATATGTGTGTGTATGTATATATGTATATATATATATATATATATATATATATGTGTGTGTTTATATACGTATACATTAATACTCTAAGTAGTTTAGTTTTTTTATATTATAAATATTTGTTTTGTCAATGCTGAAACAAGTGTTCTCACACTTATCGGCTTTTGCTGCTTTGTCCACACCATCAATCTCAATCTAATTGTAATACTTGTGATTCCAGTGATCTGCGATTGTGTTTTGTTTGTGAATAAAGATTATTATTATAATTATTCGAAATAATACTTGATTTTTGATATTCTCCAATTACTTCTACAACAAATTGTTCCTGCTCTCCATCATATGTTAATCTATTGTTATATACTTTCGACGTTTTGGGAACTTTATCCGTTTCCGTTTCACGAAGCGTTTGAATATGTTTGAACGTTTTTGAGTTTCCACTGAATTCCTCGCAAGTTTTTTCGAACACGATCTTTCTTAGTAATGTTGAAAGAGTCCTGTCAAAAGGACGACGGGAAATTGTCTTGATTATTTGATTCGTGGAGTGTTGTTCGGATAATGGAGACAATTCAATATCGCCCTGCCAAATGCAGCACCTTCTTCCAGTAAGGGTTCTCACGTATCAGAAGAGTTCGTTAATATACACTCTTCACCAGATAGTAGAATGGAAGCAGATTCTTTTAGTTTTTTCTTCTTGTTATGGGGTTATTCGGCTAGAATTGTCGTTTTATTCCATTCTATCATGTGGTCGCAATTGGATTTCAAAATATGTTCTGATCATTTTGAACATATCTGCCGTTTCAATCGAATAAGGCGTAACAGCATGAGAATCCTATTCTTGCATTACTTCCCAATATCATTCAACCTATTCCGTTAAGTAAATAGTGAAAAGGACTTTGATGTAATATATCCATATCTGCGAAGGAAACATACTACTCATTTTACTTGGAAGACTTGGGCGTCCAAATCCTTCCGGCATTCCTCTCTTGCAGCTTTATACTCATTCTTGTTATCACACTGTTTACAGTCTGCCATTGAGGTTTCTTTATCATGTCCCGTATCTCGTATATGTTGCGTGAATAATTCACATAACCTTATGGCTAAGTTTAGCGAATGGTTTATTCTCTTCGCTTACTATCTGGCAAAATGGACAATAGAAAAACTCTGTATCTGGATACATCAGTTTGATTGTCATATCATTTGGAAAATACATGCACCAAAGAGCATTCTCCTAAGGTAATGGGATATTTCAGGTTCGAAGGACTCTATATGGGAGACAAGTTTTCCAGTTTTTCACTTATTATGACAAAGTCAGGTTTTGGTGTTATTGTTGTTTTTTCTTTGGTTCGAGCTAATACATTCCTCACAGTCTTGTCGTTTGTTGGTCCAGAGCCCAAAGTTATTGAGAAAATTCCTCTCATAAATTTTTCGCCTGTAACCTCTACGATTCCTGCAATCGTACGGGAAAGTGTTTGATCGACGCGAATTTGGTTATTCTATCGTCTGTCTGTTGGTTGTGGGCCGTATTGTTGCATGAAAAATAAAATTCCTCGTTACTCAGTTTCCATAGACCAATACTAATTATGTGTTTTGGCCCAAATTGGCAAAGATCATTTGTGTGCATTTTTTAGGACATTCTTTCTCCCAAGCCTGCTGCAGTTGATGTTTTTCTCTTCAAGATCCTTCTCTATCAGCTGATATTATTTCATAGAAGCATCATACTGCCTTCTCTTCCTTTCCTTCACCTCTCAAGTGTGTGCTTGGGAATGTACTATGTGATTCTAGCTCGTTGAGAATTCCGCTCACAATTATTGTAACATCGTCGATGTAAGGCACTACACCGCCGTTGTCATGAGTTTTATCATAAAAAGATGAAGAAGCAACCTGTTGGATGTCACTTGGAATTTTTATTTTCTTTTCGTTGACATAAGAATGTCTGTATCAACAGAAACTTCATCTTTTGTCGTAACATTATCAAAATTTCAGAGCAACTATTCATATTATCTTTCACAATTATTTTATTGTTTGATTTCTCTTATGTCATGTAAAAACTGATTTGTGAGTTCTTGGTTCAGAGCTAGAGATGAAAGCTCATTTCCTCTACTCCCTACATTCATCGTAGTATTTCCAGATTGTACGACTTTCCTTGAAACAATAATACATTGACTAATTGCTTATGCATAAGCAAACATTTTCTGTACATTCACCGGATTCTACAATGATCATTAATACCACTTCACAAGATAGTTTACTGCAGAACTTCACTCACACATACCAACTGGAATATGCATAATCTCTAGAACAAATACCCTGGCAGACGTAACTAGCATCTAACATGTCGCAATATTAGAATAAAACGACATATCTACCGTTTCTTGAGGAGATACGTCTTTTCATACTTACAACTTTGGTTACGTCTTTTGTCACTAATATTGAAAACTGTTTTTGCAGATACGCCTATATTCATTCGTGTTCTACTAGCGGAGTAGCGACAGTTACGCCTTCCTTCTTGAACGAAATGAGATGTTAACATGTATAGATGCAGACACACATTTTCTTTCAAAAACGGGAAGAATGTAGATACGTTCTTTTCAATTAACATGGCAGATTTCAAATATAATCTCGTGATCGTCCTGGCGCACTTTTGATGGTCTTGATGTCCAATATAATTTTGACGCAAAAACAAGGTATATTGTATAAAAAATTTTTTTCATGTTTTTTCAGTTTTGTTTGTGTAAAGATCGGTATTGATGTGTTAATTATTCTGAAAGATGTTATGATGCCATACTTGTTGCCAATCCGTTTGATCTTTTCAGATTATCCGGGGACCTAGGGATATAGGGTATTATGTTATTTCTGAGATGTATCGGTGGTTGTGTCTGTATTGAATTCATTATTCGGTTCTTTCGTGTATTGTTGTTCGTGTTTCATTGAAAGTGTTTTCCAAAAATTTATCTGGATACTCATCGTTTTCCAGTATGGACACAATTTCTTCTCCAAGGTTTTCTGTTGAATTGCATATCATTTCAGCACTCTTCAAGAGGTATTCAACTTCACTCTTTTCGACACTTGCGTGATGGTTTGAGTTATAGTTGAGATATATATCGGTGTGGGTTTTTCCAGAAAATAATTGTGTTGATATGATCTGACTTATCGGGGCAGGGTTATCCTTGTATAGATTCCCTGATCCAATTCATTCCATTTTCAGATTGTGAAAGGATATATTCACAAAAAAGTATCGAAAATTTGTTTTTCTCTGCAAAAACTGAGCTTAAAAAAAGACGTCAATTCTTCAAAGAATTTATATTTTCAATATCGGAATTTGCCACCTCAGACTGTAAAAGCTAACCCTATCATACAATGAGTCGAATCTCAAACGGTGTCGATAATAGGAAAGAGGGTACAGAAAAGGGATTTTCCGAAATCCTAATTTTGATAAGTTAAACTATTTCCTGAATATATGTTTTTTTTCTCAAAAACTTTTGAGTTTTTCAATCATCATCATTTTGTTTTCTTCAATGAGTTCAATATGAGACGGAAAAAAGTTTAGTTTTGTACTAAAGTAAACCTTTTTTTCAAGAAACATTCAGTTATACTTATTTCGATCCATAATTTAACAACTTATCACCGAATCTACCACTTAAACGATTGATGCATATTGTTTCGCTTTGATTTCGAATACAATTTCCCAGACACCCTTTTTCCCCTCTCAAACAATTCCACATATCACAAAGTATTCCCAATTGAACAAAATTAATGTTTGTCAATTTCAGAAAATTTGTAAGTCAACCTAGAATGTCGGCAAACTTTGAATTGGAAATAACCTATGAATATTTTTAGGGAGGTAAAGTAACATAAGTTTCCATATTTTCAGATCTCCTCGTCTCTAGAAGTGGAAAATTGTCAGTGATCTGTTCAAGAATCTCTATTCCATCAGATAATTTCAAAATTAATGAGTCTGCTCACTTGATATGATTCCCAGAATCAAATGTACTTTGGTTTTTTCTCATAGTTCTGTCAAACTTCAAGTTCCATTCGATTTTTCCAAAATATCCACTTCACCATTGGATGCAGAAAAAAACTTCAGATTGTTGGTTTTTCTCATTATCCATGAACTGGTGTAACGTTGGGTTCATATTCTTGGAGAATTATCACTATGCGACTTATCCAAATTATTTCTCGTACTTTTGATTTCACGGAAACCCGCATACAGATTTTTGTTTGTAGAAACAACGAAATTGTTTGGGTTTCTCCACTCCCATCGAGAAGAGGTTATCACTCAATTGAACAGTTGAGAACCTAATTTTGACAAAGTTCCTCTCTATGCCAAAATATTATTTTTTTCACAAAATCAAACATTATGTCAGGAATACTACCATAAAATATAATTTTCGCACTTCCACTTAACGTTTCTTTCGTACTTTAGTAAAATATTTGCGGGTAACAAGTCCTCTGTTCTCGTCTCACACTCACTAATATCTCACGACATGGAGTTTTCTCTCACTCTCCAATATTTAATCAAGGTGAAAAAAGCTCAGATGTTAACCAATTCCCAGACCTCAAGTATCACAATGTGCCAGCATTGTCCTCTCAGCGAGAAATATCAAGAGAAAATTGAAAATAAAATGGATTGGACAGAAGGGAACTTTTTGGTGTCAGAATTGGAAAATGAACATGGAATTTGTGCTGATCCAATCTATATCCGAGAAATGAGGTCTTATAATGTTTCGATAAATTGTCAGTGAGCGTTCCGATAATTCGATGAGTGTGTTTCTGCTCAAAGGTCACGATCAATTCTGGTTTCAGTCAAAATTCCTTATTCGAATATACACCGCAACTTGACGAATATAGTACGATTCAAAAATTACTGAGATTGAATCTATTTAGAAAAAGTAAGAGAAACGTAAATTTGAAGTTTATATGTGGAAATATTGCATCTGGAAGTAATTCAGAACAACAGTATTTTTATGAAAATTGTGGGTCGTATAGCGTGGAAAGTTGTTCATTTTCAATTATAAGTGATATACCACACATATAATTATTGGGTCTGTTATACCGGGTGTAGCGTGAAGTATGGTCAAGAAAGTAAACACCTCATTCTTCGTTGAAAAATAACAAGATTCAATCATACAAAGATATCTGCCCTGAATAGTTTCGTTTCCAAAAATAAATTTGTTTAAAAAAATCCAGAAAACCGGACATATTGAAAACGTGCTCAAAATCTTGAGAATTTTTCACATAGATATTATCTTTTCTCAAACCGTACTCTTCGTGTTATGATTGGTTCTATAGTTATTCATTTGGGTGTCAGTGAATAAGTGCGACAAACTTCAGGGAGTGATTCTGCATTAAAAAATAATGACAGTTTGCTTCATAACTTGAAGTTTCTCTTAAAAACTGACTATTTATTTATTGCTCTGAAACCGGTCGAGATATGCAAAAGAAATTTGGTGAGTTTCAAGGAGTAATCATTGCGCATTTTTTGACATGCAATAAAGAATTTCATGTTCATCATTGGCGCGCATACGGGTAATGATCTCAATTTTTTTAAAGAAGCAAATGGTTCGCCACTGCGATATTTCATTTTTGAAAAAATCTCTCCACCTTTTTTCGTATGGGGCGCCATTTCAATCAGAAAAATTAGACATCTTAACGGGTATTTGTCATTACTTCAATACATCATCTAATAGCGATGCTAGTAGGCTACTGTCAACATTCTGTTAAATACGAATATTTCAACGAAATGTAAAATTAGCATTCCTCCATTTTCGAACTTTAATTTGATATAACATTTATGATAATGAGTATTTAATTTTTCTTCTATCGAAAAGAATGCAAAATTATACAAATGCGGAATTGTCAGACATGCATTTTGTCTATGGTCGAAGTAATGGAAATGGTCGGCAAGCTCGACGATTGTATGCTGAGTTGTATCCAGGACGTAGGGTACCCCATCACACAAAATTTGCTCGTCTTCACCAACGTTTGCGCGAAAATGGTACATTCAAGAAACAAACGGCTGACTGCGGGCGCCCTCGAGAAGTACGAACTGTGCAACTAAAAGAAGCAGTTCTCGAGTTATTTGCGGAGTCACCTGAAAGAAGTACTCGAAAAATTGCCAATATACTGAATGTGAGCAACTTCACTGTATTCAAAATTATTTAAAAACATCAATCGTATCCGTTTCATATTCAACGTATATGCAAGCTCTACTACCTAGGGACTTTTTTTCGCGCCTAGTTTTTTGCCATCAAATCGCTCATATTCCTAATTTTTTAAATTACGTTCTGTTTACTGACGAAGCTTATTTTGGACAACGGTTTATACGAAAGTTCCATAACAATCACCTCTGGGCTGAGGAAAATCCACATAGAATCTTTGAAGCTCATTTTCAGCACCAGTTTTCAGTAAATGTATGGCGTGGGGTACTTGATGATCATTCAATCGGTCCATATTTCCTCCCACAACGACTAACAGGCCACTTTCACCTCAATCTCCTACAGGAAGAGTTACCTGTTCTTCTTGAAGAAATTTCTCTACAGCTGAGACAACATTTCTGGTTCATGCATGATGGTGTACCAGTCCATTTGAGCATTATTGTACGTAATCACTCAGATAGGGTATATCCAAATCGTTGGGTAGGTGGGGGAGGTACGGAACATTGGCCTACTCGATCTCCGGATTCAAATCCTCTAGATTTCTGCAATTGGGCTTTTCTCAATTCATGAGTTCATTCCACTCCCGTCGAAAATGTTAAAGACCTGAGGAATCGAATTATAGCCGGCTGTGAGCCAATAAGAATGACACCAGGAATATTTGCGCGAATACGACAATCAATTAGGCGAAGAGTTGAATCTTGTATCACGTCTGAGGGAGGTCATTCTGAACATTTGTTGTAGCTTTGCGCCCATCTATTTATTAGTATTTTTTCTGTTATTGCTCTGGTTTAACGTTATTGTATTAGATAATTCTTTGCATACGAAAAAGTCAGGAGAGATTTTTTGTCACAAACTAACGAGGAATTCTGAAATGATTTTCAATTAAATATCTCAGTGGCGTACCATTTAAAAAAAAAAATTGGATATTACTCCTATGCACGCCAATGCTGAACAATAAATTCTTAATTGCATGTCAAAAAATGACAATAATAACCTCTTAAAACTCATCAAATTTCATTCGCATATCACGACCGGTTTCAGAGCAATAAATAAATATTCAGTTTTTAAGAAAAACTTGATCACCCCGTATCTTGGAAAACGAATCATTTGCGGACAAAAGTTATATAGCAAACTGTCATTATTTTTTCATGCAGAATCACTTCCTGAAGTTTGTCGCACTTATTCACTAACACCATGTATGTATTGAAAAATTCATTTCAAGGTGGCAAATTCTTATACATTTTCAATGCTAAAGAATGTCAACGATAGACATAGTTATATCGGGTGGGCGTTTCTGGATACATTCCACTATCTCTTTCATGTTAATAATGAGGCAAGATATGTTGAATGAATTGAATGGTATTAGTAATGAATAAATAATAATAAATTAATATTTATTCACATGAAAAAAACACAGGTACAATTGTTTTCATTGAAGAGTATAAATTTACGGATAAATTTAGGTGAGTCACCGAAGTGTATATTAGTTTTGAGCTGTTATACTCCTTGTGTGTGACTATGCTATGATAATATATACAATCAGAAGGGTATCCATTAAGATCGATAAGGTTGAGTATGGGTTTTCTGATCTAATCTTACATAGGTATATATATATGATAAGGCATTTCGTTGAATAACCGTATACTACATAACATTCAATCAAAAAGGACATCAAGTGAACCTCTTTCTATTGGTAGAATAAAAAAAAAAAATTTTTTAATATTGCAATGGAGTTTATTGTTTCTATGTATGTTTTGTGCATTCAGGAAGGAGATTGTATATTTTCCTGAATAGAAATAGGAAGCAACGCTGTCCTATGGACTTATTACACAAATTTTTGTATCGTTCGTGAAAAATATATGTTGTCTAATTTTTGAATCAATCATTTATTTTTATACATATCAATGATTAGATAGATATAGATAGATAGATAATTTTATTGAATTAATGTTACATTACAGGGTAAATGCTATACTTTAACAGAATGATATTGCACCTAACTTCTGGAGAAGTTGTAGTGTGCCTGACTGGTAGATTTGAGTAGCAAGTAGATTAACTAATCAGTATTTTTTTTTACATGAACATACCTATCTTGAGTTAACAGTAATAGTAATAGTAAAGAGAGGGCAAAATATAGAAAAGGATGTACATAGTGATAATAATAATAAAGAGATAGTAAATTATAGGAAAGAATGTACATGATAATAATAACCTATCTTCATAATATACAAATTAAAAATATAAAGTGAACAGATCAATGAGTAAGAAGATTCCAACAGGGTGTTTTTGGCGCGCATGACATTTTGTTTTTTGTGAGTTTGTTATAAATTTTCCGTCATAGAATGAACTTAAAGGTTTCTATGTTTACGAGTATAAATTTTTTCACTTTATTGCAAAATGATTTGAAATTTTTTATACTTTTAAGGTGTTGGGGGAGGCAATTGTAAATTTTTGGTCCTGTTGTACAGATAAATTTTTGAGATAGGGTTGTTTTAGTTTGGGGTGTTTTTAATGTGTCTCTTCTTCTTGTGTTGTAATCGTGTTTATTTATGCTTTTCTCAATTTTATTTTTGTACATAAATTTGGAGGCGCTAAGAACATAAAAGTTGGTGTATGTCCATGAATCTTGTATCTGAAAAGAGCAGTGTTGTTGAAAATCTTTTTGGTTTCGATAGTATGACTTTCAAGATCCATTTTTGTGTTAATATGAGTGTTTTTATCTGGCTATGATAAGTACCACCCCATATGATGATACCGTAAGACAAAATAGATTCAGCCAGTGATCTGTATGCTATTGTAAGTATGTTTATTGGGAGGAATTTTCGTAGCTCATAGAACGTGTATACCAGTTTTCTCAGTCTTTTTGTTAAATATTCAGAGTGGCTATCCCATTTTAGTGTATTATTTATTATTATGCCTAGATATTTCATATTTTCAGTTTTTCCTATAGTTCTCTGACATATACAAGGATTCACTGCACAGTTGGAGTGATATTTCAAGGTGGGAAAGTCAGGCTGATTTACGATACTATTTGAGAAGGTCATAAATTTGGTTTTGTTGAAGTTCAAGCTGAGTAGATTACTGTCTAACCAGCACTTGATTTTGTATAGGCCTGCTTCTGCCTGTTTTTGTTGTTTCCCAGGTGTGACTTGTGAAGAGTAGCACAGTATCATCGGCGTATGATATGATATCGCCCGGAATATTTAATTTCAACATATCGTTTATATAAAGTAGGAATAGCTGGGGACCAAGAACTGTTCCTTGGGAATACCAAATTCAATTTGCTGATTTTCACTGAAATAGTCATTTATTTTGACCATTTGCGTACGGTCAGTTAGATAGTTCTTGGAATCAATGTGCTGTTTTCATACAATTGACATGGAGATATGCTGTCGAAGGCTTTCGCCAAATCTATGAATATTCCTATAACTTTTTTATTATTTTCAAGATATTCATGGATTTTTTTTGTGAAATTAAACAGAGCGTCCTCTGTGGAAAGATTTTCCCTGAAGCCGAATTGACAAGATGATATCATGTTATTTTTAGTTAGGTATTTATTTAATCTGGAAACTATACATTTTTCTAATATTTTAGCCATTATCGATATAACAGAGATTGGTCTGTAATTCTTGGGGTCACCTTTATCTCCATTCTTGTGGACAGGGGTTATGACTGCTTGCTTCAGTGCAGTTGGGAATTTTCCGGAGGTGAATATAATATTTATTAAGTGAGCTAATATTGTTACTATGTTTTCTCTGATTTCCTTAATTGTTTTGGTATATAGTTGGTCCGTACCACAGGAAGTTTTATTTTTAGTTTTTAATTATGTTTAAGATTTCGTCCGTGGTTACCGGGTCTAGGTACATAGAGTGCATTTGATTGTTTTCTATGCGGAAGGTATCTGTAAAGTCTGTATGTTCGTCTTTTTTTATGAGGTCTGCCATTTTCTTCCCAACTGTCGCAAAATGTGTGTTGAAAATATTCGCTACTTCGTTTGGTTTTGACGTTATTATTTTTTGGTCGTTATACAATTCAAAATTTTCCAGGTTTATGTTCTCAGTATTTTTTATTATTTTCCATATGGCTTTCGTATCGTTTTTTGCATTGAATAATTTGTTTTTATAGTAATTTCCTTTCGTTTTCGCTAATAGTTTTGTTAGGTGATTTCGATACAGTTTATATTCATTCCAGAGTTCAGGGTTATTTTCTTTAATGCATTTTTTTTTCAATTTATCTCTCTTTTTGATTGATGTGATTAGTCCCTGTGTAATCAGGGCCTAATTTTTTGGAGATTTTCATGTTTCTATAATGTGTGCATTTTATTATAGCTGATGATAGTTTGTTTTGAAATAGATAGTAGGCTGAGTCAACATTTTGTTCGACATAGACGTCGTTCCATGTTTCTTGTTGTAGGATAGTGTTGAGTTCGTCATGGTTGATGATTTTTGTTTGTTTGTATATGGGTTTCGTGTTTCTTGGGAAGGATTTGCCTTTTTCCGATATGTTAATTATGACACTAAAATGAACTGTTATTGCGCTTTCGAATATAATTGGAATAATTTGTATACCCCTAGTATTGTGCTCCATTTTGATGAATGCATGGTCAATGCAGCTCATTGTTTCAGGAGTTACTCTAGTGGGTGATTTTATATATTGTTTGTAGCCACATGAGCTGAGAACGTTAATGTAGGAATTAGTTATTATGTTAGGCTTATTTAAATCTATGTTCAGGTCTCCTATCAACATGCTAAAATGGGATCTACCATGCTGCTTTAAAAATACTCTAGTTGATCAATGAAACCCCATCACATCTGTGGATGGCGGTCTGTAGATCGCAAAAATATCGTAGTTTGATTTGTTGATTGTTATTTTTATTTGCATGACGCTTATATCTGAGATTTTTGTTACCGATATTGTGGAATTCAGCTTATTATTAATGAAGATGCATATACCGTCATTTTGGTTCAGGTCAGAGTTGTTATAGTGCGTGATGTAATTTGGCAATTTGAAGTTTT
Source organism: Gonioctena quinquepunctata (assembly GCA_018342105.1). Classification (NCBI taxonomy): domain Eukaryota; kingdom Metazoa; phylum Arthropoda; class Insecta; order Coleoptera; family Chrysomelidae; genus Gonioctena; species Gonioctena quinquepunctata. Next base: position 374,599 of record JAFIRS010000436.1, read on the forward strand.
CTATGTTAGGAATGTTCCAGGTTTCTGTTAATATAATAATGTCACACTGAAAATCAAGAGATTCCAGATATACCACGAATTCATCAAAGTTTTTCCGTAGGCTACGTATATTTTGATGTATGATGTTCATTCCAAGGTTCAGACTTTTTAAGGTTGATTCTTTTAATTCATTACAACTCTTTACAATTTGTTCGTCCACCCTGTTGTAATCTTCTAGTTCCTCAATATATTCTAACATTTCACAGCAATGCTTGGTTTTAACTCAGTTCTTACAAGGAAAAGAAAAAAAAATAATTACAGAAGATAAATGAAATTAAGAAAGGTAAAAAAGGTAATTGATAAAGTAGGTGAGTTTGTTCGAGTTTTTTAAGTGCGTTTTGTTTTTGTTTGCCCATTGTCATTCCGATATGGATACATTACTTTAGGATTTCATATTCTTGATTTAATAATTCTAACAAATTGGTATTCATAGTAAAAATAAGTAATCAGTTTATTGTGTTCAGTTCAGTTTTTTTACCATCAATGAAACCATAGATTTTACCATTCATGCTCCAGATATTTTTATAACCATACTTCTCAGAGGCTTGCATCATCAAGTCTAGTTTATATTTGGTTAGGTCTTCTTTAATATGTATTCTCGTCCCTTTGAGTTTCCTTCGATTTTTCATTATCTCCAGTTTATCCTCGTAGTTCGACAGTTTCACAAATACTCTAGGTTTGTCAGTGGTACGTTTCCCTATTCTGTAGCATTCGATCACGTTTTTCTGTTGGATTCCCAGGTTACCCAACATATTATTGAAGTCTTCCATCGGTCCACTATTACGGGTTTCGTTGATACCATATATTCTCAGATTTTGTTTCCTTGTGTGCTGTTCGAGGGAGTCGATTTTTTCTTCCAGTTTTTTTATTTTGTTTTCATAGGATAGTCCAATTACTTTCAGCTTTTCATCCAATTTCTGTTCGAAAGTATCGCTCACTCGTTCTATTATATTCTGCATAAAGTCGTCCTGTTTCAGGAATTCACTAAGTGCACTTTTCACGTTGTTTTGAATTTCTAATTTGATTTCGCACATTTGCTCTCTAGTGAACGGCATATTCCGTTTTATCAATAACACAGAGGTATGAATTAAGAGGTATGAATTATTTAACTTGCGAAAGATTTATATCGGAGCGGCTTTAAACACGTCTACTCGCAGCGACTCATCGATCGATTATATCATAAGTTTGATGGGTAGGTATTTTTTTTTTTGTTAGAAATTATTCTAAGTATTTTTTTGTAGTATGTGTAGTTGTTTCAGATGACTATTTGTATCCGCTTCCCAAGTAATATAATAATATTTAACTTATAGAAGTACTTGTAGTGTTATGTGTCCAGCCTTGCGTTGGCAAGTGTTTTTTTTTTAACCTTCTATTTATCGTTTCTGTGGACTTTTCTATATATTACCTCAATATTTCCGAATTGTTTTTTTTTGTATTGGCCTGTTGCTTTTCTCATGGTTCTACTGCATTGCAGTTCCGGAATATGCAGGTTCCTAACCCAAGCAGATGTGTGATCAAAAATATCGATGATCAAATAACCTGACCGATAAAACTTATATGAATTTGAAAAATATGATAAATAAGAATAACTTTTCCAATTCAATACCCTGTTGAAAAAACAATGAATTTAACCAAAATCCATTATCCATGAGAATGATGTAAACTCATTCCAGTCGAGAAAGTATGAGATGAAAACTCAAGTTGTAAATTTCTTGGTTTTTCTTGGTTTTGTGATATCCTGGCAAATAGATGAATGAGAAATAAACACAAAGTTTCCATGGAATTCTCATCATAATTCTCATTCGGAATGTTTACTGTACAATGTACTCCAACTCATTCCAAAGCCCAATCCAACCCAAATTATGTGACCTACCATATAAATAACTCTGAGAGTCTCACGACTCACTTGATGCTATGACAGGGAAAGTTGTCAACTCGACGAACAACTAACTTCATTATTCTAAACCCAGTTGGAGAACATTGGATGGAGGTTCCACCAGAAAATATCAGTATACGTTATAATTGAATCTCTTTGTGGCAAACAAACCAATACGAAACGCAGTTGTGAATAACAAATGATCACGACAATGAAGACAGAGACGTCATTTCATATTTCGTCATACACACGATAATTCGTGGTAGTAATTATGCAAAAGTTAGATAATATTGCTTGCATCCTTTACATGAGATGTAAGATATGGAGCATCCACATGGATTAAAAGGAGGCAATCTGCACTATTCATGAATTTTTCCATGGTTGGAAATACGGGCTCATCGAATCCGATCTGTTCTATACTGCATGTAAATGAGTTTCAGTTCAAATCAGGCAGATACAAAATCGTGACGAGAAATTCTAATTTTTTGTTTCAGTCGAGACCACAAGAGTTGAGGCAATATTTTTTCATGTTTCTTTCGACAAAAAAAGCTGATATTGGATATAGGGGAGACCGGGGAGACTATGGACACGGAGAGATCGTGAGCAGGTTCAAATTTCGAACCGTAAACTCGAATGCATCCCCAGATGACCAAAGGAAACCTGTAATAATTATGTTTGGTGTGCTGTGTCAGTTATTAGTGGTTGGTAAGTGAACAAATAAATATCGATAATCAATTGTTTTCGGTTAGCTTTATTGAGCAAGTTATAATAATTTCAAGCTCATTTTCTCAGCTGTAGTTTTGGATTCATTTGAGAGTCAGGTTATAACTCTAGCACATCGAAATATCAGCGGATTTTTCATTTATGGCACCAAATTCGAAAAAAGTATACACGCGAGAGTCTAGATGTTTTTCCACACTTTCCCTGGTCTGTCCACTGTCTCCCTGAAATTGAACTTATGGATTTCCAGACTGAAACGAGTATGCCAAGATATAACAGGAAGAAAACTTGGAAGAAATTTGACCCTAATGCTCTAGAGCAAGCAGAGGACCTGACCTTTTGACATCATTATTTAAGTATTATGGACATTTAGGCAACGCAAGATTGCTTTCTTGGGGATATCCGTAGGATGTTCCATCGAGTCCTTGTGAGGAAGGAAGATAGGACATCTCGAAGGATACTATGTAGAAGATATGACAGAACTGTTGAACCTAATGTGTTAGAAATGCAAGTTATGACTTTTGGAGCGAATTGTTCTCTTTGTTTATCTCAATATGTTAAAAAAATTTAATGCTCGTGAATTTGAGAAGGAATATCTAGCAGCCTGCAATGCCATCTTGGATACGCATTACGTGGACGACTATTCAGACAGTTGTGATAGTGAAGAAAAGGCATTTGGAATGATTCAACAAGTTATCGAAGTTCACAGAAAGGGAGGATTCGAAATTTGTAATTGGCTCTGTAACTCTAAAACGGTGATAATAAAACTCCTTAATGGTCTTGTTTCAAAAAAACTTAAGGAATTTTTTTCCATCAATTCAGAACTCTCAACCGAACGCGTACTGGGTATACAATGGCATCCAGAAAATGACACATCAATTTTTCGACTGATTCTGACAAAATTCAAAAATATTATAGATAGTGATGAAATTCCGACAAAAAGACAAGTCCTCAGAATAATAATGACAATTTTTAAGCCCCTGGGTTTTCTCAATAATTTGATTATAGGGGGAAGGATATTATAACAGAATTTTTGGCGATATAAAACTGGATGATGGCGAAATTTCTATGAATAAATATAAAATTTGGAAAATTTGGTTAGACGACTTGAAAGATATATCTAACTTCCCGAAACCCAGATGTTATTCTCCTAATATACCTTAATCAAAATCAATTCAACTCCATACGTTTTGTGACGTTAGTGAAGGAGCCTATGCCACTGTGTTATATTTGAGAATTGAAAGTGAATCTGGTATAAACGTTTCGTTTGTTACTTCAAAATGTCGCGTGTCACCTTTGAAAAATGTTACCATTCTCAAGTAAGAGTTACAGGCAGCTGTAATAGGAAGCAAACTAGCAAAATACGCTGAGGACCGTTTGGATATCCATATTGATCAAACTTTCTTTTGAACTGATCCAACCATCGTTTTGAGCTGGATAAAATCCGATGTGAGAAAATACAAACAATTTGTTTCAGAGTTCAGGTAATTTTTGAAAATACGGACTGTTTTTCATGGCGATGGATTTCTACCAAAATCAACGTAGCAGATGAAGCTACGCGATCCGAAAGGGTTACGAATTCTGACAAGTAGATGGTTCGTAGGTCCATAGTTCGTTCATCGAGAAAAATCAACTTGGCCGGAAAATCAGAATGACTTTCCAATATGTGAAGACGAAATTAAAAAGGAATTTATTGGTATAGCGGTAGAAATTTCAAAAGACTCCTCGTTACCAAAAATTGCAAGCTTTTCCTCATATGTGAGCTACAGCATGGGTTCTGAGTTTCATTAGGAGATGTACGATAAATTTTGATGTATCAGAAGGGGAGCTTACCTTAGATGAACTCAATGCATCTGAGAAGCTATGGTGAATAAATATCCAAAAAAATTGTTTTGCAGAAGAAATTTATGAACTACAGAAGAAAAAAAATGTGAAAAGTGATAAGATGAAAAAACTCTGCCATATTCGGATGGAGATGGTGTATTGAGAGTGGGTGGAAGAGTTCCAGAAGACATTGAAGGATTTGAGAATAAACCTTGATTCTAGAGTCTAAACATAAATTTTCACAATTACTGGTTGAATTTTACTATAAGAAATTCAATCACCAAGGACGATTCACTGTTCTGAATGGAATTCGACAAGAATATTGGATATATAGGTTGAGAAATCTAGTGAAGAAAGTATGGCGGGAATGTTCAAAGTGTAAGATTGATAAAAATCTTCCCAGAGTTGCAATGATGGGAAATTTGCCAAAAGAAAGAGTCACCCACATTTTGTGGCCCATATCAAGTGAAAATCGGTAGAAGGAGAAAAAAGGGGTATGGAGTAATTTTTACATGTCTCACTGTTCGTGCTGTACATCTAGAATTGGCAAATTCATTGACAACTGATTCAATTATCATGGCAATACAAAGAATGTCGGCTAGAAGAGGCTACCCTTCAGAAATATTTAGCGATAATGGTACCAATTTGCGGGGGGCTGATAATGAACTGAAAATAGAGATGAAGAAATTTAATCAAGAAAAATTTGTGTCGAAACTTTATTTGGAGGGTATTAAATGGAATTTTAACCCACCAACGGCGTCGCATATGGGGGGCATATGGGAGCATCTCATCAGGTCAATCAAAATGACACGGAAGACTTTACTGAATGAACAAGCTCCGAGTGAAGAAGTTTTCCACACTCTTCTTCTCGAAGTTGAGAATATCTTGAATCACCGACCATTGACTGAGGTATCGTTAGACCATGAAGATGACGGAGCTTTAACTCCAAATCACTTTTTACTTGGACCTGAGGATAAATCAGACCCAAATATTCTGAGTGTTGGACCACAGATGGAAACTTCCTCAAGAAGCAGTGGAGGATATCCCAAGATTTGACAAATAAGTTCTGGAGAAGATGGATCCAGGAATATCTTCCTATACTCCGAACCAGAAATAGGTGGTATTCCGAAACAGAACCAGTGAAAATAGACGACATCGTTATCATAGTAGACGACCAATCTCCAAGAAACTTGTGGCTGAAGGTAATTATTATCGCAACAATTCCTGGAAGAGATAGAGCTGTTCGGGTGGCAGATATCAAAACAAAAAACGGTGTTTTCCGCAAACTAGTCAGCAAGCTCTGTCCCCTGGATATCCGTCAGGATAAAATGAAGCTGAATGAATGAACTACGTTTTTCATTGGGGGGAAAATGTTATAATGTTATTGTTACTTTTTGTTTCACATGGTACATTGTAATTGAGATGACAGACAGAATTGAAGTTTCTATCTGACTGAAATTGAGTTGTCAAAGTATTTAAAAAAAAAAATTACTTTAAATCAATAAAACCAGCGAATAAACTCTCAAAAACACTCAAGGGTGCATATTGCAGACGAAATACCAATGCTCTAGAGCGAGCAGTTGACTTCGTGATGCGAAGCAACACGAGCATGAGAAGGCACAAGATAATGGTTTTGATAATGTGGAGTTCAGTCTTAATTTCCGTGAAGCACAAATATTTTCTGAGGATATGAAAACTGGCCTACAAGTTCCATTATTGAGGTGTTTCATGGGCTAATGCTAACATAGTGGGGTGGCTTATGAATAAGCGGTAAAATTTGATTTGACGGTTCCTGAAAAATGGGTGGAAGGTAAAAGCGTTACCGAAAATTGGTATTCTGGCTTCATGCATCGACATCTGAGATTGTCTATTAGAAAGCCGGGGGCTACGAATTTCTAGGATGACAAGGTTCAATAGAACGACAGTCATAGTTTTCCAGGATAAATTAGAGTTCGAACGGCCAACTACACCTGATTACTCCTATCAGCGACCTATGTGAGGATCATCATTATTGAAAAACACTACTGGTGAGATCACGATTTAAGTTTGAGAAAAGTAGAAAAAAACTAATTTTCATTTCCGGAGGAGATGAAACACTTTCCAAAAGCAACTGCGAGAAAATGGAATAGCATCCAAGGAAGAAAAAGAGAGCGATGTATGATAGCTACTGACACTCCTAAAAAACTTGGAAGAAAAAGAAGAGGCTGTCTGCAAAGAAAATGGAAATGTTTATCAAGAATAATTCTCATATGACGAAAGTGAAGAAATTATTTTAAATGACTATTCATCATATGATGATTTGTGATTCGATACAAACATATGCCAAATGTGTTCCCAAGGAAAAATCATAGAAATTATGTGGCAGAAATTTGAGCTGTTGTTGATGAAAGCTAATCAAATGTTATGAGGTTTTTTTTCAAGCGGAACATATCATCAATAATTGTGTCATTTGAATGAGTTGCCAGCAATCGTCACATTGAGTTGAGTCGTAATAGTTCTGCCTTATCCCATCAAATAATCGAGATCAAAATTCAAGGATATGATCTACTTTAATATAGACTCAACTGAGCATAGTTTGCGAAAGAGCAGTGGGATGATGTTTCATACTTCATGTTTTGCTCAAAACCCAATGAATACATTCCTATAATAATTTCCATAGTCTCCTTGGTAAGTGCCATTGTTCCCCACGGATGGGGAGACAAGGGACAAAATACATTTTCCAATTAATTATAAAATTCAATTAATGGACATAATTTTAGCTCTGATTTCGTGAGGATAAATGATCCTTGATAACTAAGCTTCGACTTCCAATATACAAAAAATTAATAATCGTATAAACAACAAATCTATAGTTCCTAATATAAAATGTATCCATCATCCCGGTTTTCCCTTCCAATATAGCAGCCAGCAGATAATTATAATTTTTGAATACGTTTTCTCATTCAGAAGACATTGGTCGACATTTGTTTATTTTATTCACGTAGCATAGTTTTTGTCTAGATTAAAAATATATTTTTCCATTTTTCTAGCAGCTACCTTCAAGAAATATCAATCAACATTCATTGTATTATTGTATCTAAAAAAGATGACATTCCTATTACAAGAGAATCTGGTTACAAGCTATAAAATGTGTATTTTCACAACTGAAAACGAAGAGGTTACAGGCTGAATGACATGACTAATACAAAGGAAAAAAAATTAAGGAATGTTCAGTAGTTCGATTGGGATGTTTAGTAGTTCGATCAAAGATATCCGTTATTTACTCATTAAGAATAAATGGGCGCAGTTTCAACATATCCATCAAAGAAAAGGCCAGCTGTTTTAGACTTTGGTAAGGAGCCTAATTGAGGAGGCAAGACTCTCTGAACAATTGCATGAAATAAACTTAACCCCTTCCATGGCCAGAAATTTTCCTTTTTCCAAACCTAATATCAGATTCAATCTTACCTCATACCAAAAATCTCATACATCTCCAATACAATATAAAATGGAATTAATAAATTAATTGCCCATTTCACGAATCGACAATTATCTTTACACGGTTCCAAGACACACAATGGTGTTGTATCAAGCTTCGTTATCAATGAAACGGTACTTTCCTGGAACATCCCATGTCGATCAACCATTTTAACCGCCGAACAATATGGCAAGCACTATTATATATTCTATTCACAAATGATATAAATAACCGATATTTAATAGCCTGTGACTCTAGCAGTGTTCTGCAACTAGAAAATATTAATAGTAAGGATCGCAAATCATGTGAAGCAGCCAAGCAGCAATGAGAGCTCTGTCATCAAGTCGGATAGAATCCAGATTAGCATGGAACTGCGTAAAGGGTATCAAAACCTTGGGCAGGATTTACAGACTGGCACTGCTAAGGGTCCCTAGACATAAATACTTTGGAGGAACTGAAAAAGTCGACCTTCTGGCGAAAAGAATCACTATGAAAGAGTTTATAGAACCAGGTTTTTTTCCGAGTTTCAAATAGCATAGCTGAGGACGTGTTGTCAGACTGGGCCGAGCAGGAAAAACGCGATTACAGCTATGAAAGAGTGGGACAATTCCACTCGAAATTTATACCAAACCCTTTGAAAATGAGATCTGCAGCCCTGTTAGAACAGAATGGAAAAAACCTGAGGGACATAACAGGACTACTGACAGGTCACTGTAGACTTCCTTGTCCTTCATGGTGGTGTTCCTTCAGTTTTTTTAAGCAATAACTTTATCTTTAACTTTTGAGTCCATATTGCTACAGAACATTGAAGAAGACAACGTGACAAAAACTCTTCGATTGATTCATCCACATCGAATAGAAGTTTTTACTAAATTTTGACGAATATGCCGATATACCAGCGCGTTCACCATATCTTCATTATGTAAAAAAAAAATCCGACGATCTTGGTGAGAATTAATATCAGTTTCTCCATTGTAGCCACGTATTTCGCACATGTTTATATATTTGTGTTTGAGTGGTTAGTCTAGAAAATAGAAACACTTGAAGAAAATCTTCTACGGCTTTAATCCCCACCATGTAATCCGATTCTTTAACATCAACAATAAGCTCTCGTAGACATCAAATTGCATCAGTAATTCTGAAAACGAGATTACCCTGACGCGAACGTTCCATAACAAATTCCAACAGCACACTCCAAATTCAAAGACAAAGTAAATTACTCACGTTAGTGATTATAATTAAGAAACATTCGTTGGCGTAGACGACTGCAAAAGTGTAATTTCGCGTATTTCGATGGCAGGTGTATGGTGAATAATTGAATATCGCTATAAATAACTTTGCACTATAAAGTCTTCAATTTTCCGAAAACAATGACTCGAACGTAGGTTTGTTATTGCGATTGGAACATAAATTGGAACATGATGGGTGATGAATTTCACTACGAAGCTGTTTATATCAAAATATGTAGAATGACCAATGGAGGAAATTCTTTGTTATGAGCAAATACGAGTTCCCTGACATTCAAGTAATATAGAGCCGAATGAGCCTAATTATGAGAAAACGGAAAAATAATAATTGGTAATTTGAGATTGATGAAAATATTGATTAATCATCTCAATTATTCCCAAGAACTGCCTTCCTGCCTGCCTGCCTGCTTGCCTGCCGCCCGTCTGTCTGTGATCTTCCACGATAACTGCCGAACCATTTTTCCAATCGAGCTGAAATTCGTTGTGAGTATACAGTACCTGCCCAGAATGGGCCCCTTGGGTTTTGGCTGTTATCTGTCAAACGGACGTGTCACTATTGAAAAATTACCGGAATTATATCGCACGGAACTTAATTTGCAATATTTTATTCGGAAGCCCTTGAAAAACTGTATCCAGAATAGTCAAAACTCTTTCCCCAACGGACATCAATCGAAAATAAAATGATAGCAAATTAAAAAAAAATCCATTTGATTATTCAAAATCTATCCAATGGATTAGAATTAAATTCGGCAGGGAGGAACAAAACAAAAAATTCAAATCGGCTCTGCAGTTGGAGCTTTCCACCGTTTCCCAGTCTGGCGCTACGAATGTTTGATTTTTCTCCTGGGCGTTACCATCCGAGACGACCGTTCACCCGGGCTTTGACTAAGACGACCTGCGTTTGGTGTAGGACTAATTGACTTCGTACAGCATCAACAATGTTTTATCGAAATAATCTCATTCTCCCCAGGGCAAGTGCCGGTCAAGTTCTGGAGTATACCACAGCTGAATTTGTTTCATGTGTAAAAACAACAAATCCTCACAGGTAGTGGCAAATATTTCTTTATGATATGTATATTTGCCTAAGGGTTGATAATAAAACTTATTATTCTCTTCATATTTTAAAAAAAAACGATGGCGAGACCCGTCAGAGAGGTAGATTTCAGAATTAATTCTGAAATCACAACCAATCCAGCTAACGAATCATATGTCATAAAAAATCATGGAAACAAACAGAAAATCTATTTTTATATGAACCTCAAACTTCAATCAATCTTCCAATTATTCTAATATTTCTATGTAATCCGACTCAAATCAACAGAAATAATCATAACCATCACACAAGGATGTAGACAATACTTACTTGGGTTTCAATCTTGATATCACTTGGAAAAATAATATCTAATATTTATCTTTTAAATCGAGAAATGTCAAAATATTCAATGATGATCTGCAAAAGGAAAACTCAAATAGGATGTGATTGACAACTTTGAATGGAAGGAGCATACAGGGTGAATAAAAATTAATAATTCTCATGAATGGTAATGTACTGCGATTTTTTATTTGTGTTTACATCTTAGAGGAAAAACTAAAGAGAAATGGAAAGTGTAGAGCTCATCAAACTCTACCACAAGACCAATAGTTTTCTTATATTGGTATGAAAATGAAATATTGAGATTTTCTTCTAATTTTTCAACAGTGGCCATTTTTAGACTACTAGACTGATTTGGTTCATATTCGAATTTTTGTGCTCAATTCCGTTCCATTCGGTTGAAAAATGTTGTCTTCAATATATATATATATATATATATATATATATATATATATATATATATATATATATATATATATATATATATATATATATATATATATATATATAGGGTGTCCCATATAAAATTCCGCGGGCAAATATCTGGGAAATGAAAGATGATATCCATATTTAGTGAAAGCAGATGACCTTGATGACCTTGATGTCAAAGGGTCCTCTCATTCATGTAGAGATTCGTCACTAGGCGTTAGGGCGTCGCGACACCGACGTCAATTTTTTTGAATGGTATCCCAGATTTTTCAATGATCTTTGCGATTCTGCATCAAATTCTGAATTCAGCCATATAGCACAAGTACTGATGCAAAACAGCAACTTCATTGCATATTATAAAGAGGGCCATGAAAGCGTCAAAATAAATGCAATTATACGAGTATTCATCAATCTGTCCAGTTTTGCGTTGGTTTTTCGTAAAATTAAAAAATGGTTCAATTCTAGAAATGCAGAAAAGTTGGCTATGATATGTTTTCATGGCGAAGCAAGAAGGAATTCAAAAAAAACAGTGAGAATATACGCTAATCGGTATCCCGACAGAAGATTACCGTCAGACAAAACATTCACTAGCTCACTCAAATCTTTGGCACCAAATGGATGTTTAAATGAAAAGAAGCAAAAAAAACAAAAAACGACTACAGATGAGAATCACACAGCGCTAGGTCAAATGGTATTGGAACCACCTCTAGTTTTACCTCCCTAAATCATATTCAACTCTGGCTATTCTATCCAAATATATCAAAATGTTTTGGAAGTCTTGTGATGACGGGACCAATAGGTATTTCAAAATAGCTAAAAAAAAAGATGAAGCAGCCAGTCGGAAAGAAATATTTTATTATTCCATTGCATTATATGTGGATTTTTCAATGCCAACACACGTCCACACATACTTTATGTGAAAAAATTGTTGATATTTATCAATCAACCTAAAATAGGAATTGACCGAACTGCTGCCTTTCTCGAATTCTGAAAAAGCAGAGACTGGTGAGTCAGGTGAGTTGAAGATATATCTTTTATCAACTGAGACAGACAAACCTAGTATATGTTAGAACATACGGGATATTAAAAAAATATCAATTCATTGAAAATTATCAAAAGTATTAATTTTTTTTAAATTTTGTACACATTCTGGAGAAAAACTTTTCACTTGAAAACAGTGATGTTATGCCGATATGGCTATGAAAATGGAAAATTATTCTTTTTTTTAATTTTCGCAACAGCCACATTTCTGAAACTACGAAGCCTACTGGACCAAACTTCGAACTCCACCGAGATATAGATACATAGTATTTTTGTTCCATTCTTTTTCGATTGATACTTGTGGCCTTGTAGTTTCTCTACAAATTTCGCTATATCACAGATACGGACTGTGGAAAACCTTGTTGCTTTCAGTTTATAGTCGACAAAAAATCGGAATATTTCTCCCATGAAATCATTACAAAAAAAATGCCAGACATGAAAAAATTACTTTTAGGGATTGACATGTGGTATCAGTAAACTCCGACCGGCCGCTGCTATGTAGGTCAATATGTGTGATCCACGAATATAGTTTGGTTGCCATTACATCGTTTTCTCTTCAGATATTCCGAACTGTGTACAGTGACTGAATTGGGTAGAGTGATTTTATACAGAATTTGGAAAAAAAACTTTGAGGTGTGCCAATGATTCGAATGATTACCGGAAATGTATAGAATTCAGGTATTCTATAGATTATCTAGTCATCCTATATAATACCGTAGGTAAAGAATGTAGGTGAAGAATGAAAATAAATACTTGCCTTGGTAATGTATATAATGCTAAAGAATTCTATAGAATGGTACTAAGGTGAAGTATGAAATGACCTCTCAGTCATCTTCGCTATGTCCATTTCTTCTGATATTTTTTTATAATGATCATCAATGAACACGCAATTTTCACTATTTACTCTCTTTTAATTCTCAACTCGGCGTTAAGTTTTTTTTCATTTCTGCAATACCTTGATCAGACGCCATTATTACACACGCACGGTATGAAATACGACACTAGACTGAGTAATATCTTTTAAACCATGTATATACACAAAAGAGAAGCATTTTCTTTCCCAGGATTCTGCACCAGATACCTGGTGGCAGTGAAAATACTCATTCACACCAAAGAGAGCATCTGGAATCTGGAAGTCTTCTCTACGTCCCTTCCGTAAGAAAAAGCAGTTCCCTCTCAAGAGGTCGAAAGGCTGGTGAAATAATGTGAAGAATCCGTGATGGGTTTACTAATGGGATGTGACTCGAACGCCCACCACGTACTGTGAGGCAACTAATTCTACCTTGCTAGAATTCCTCAGTACCAATAACCCAGAAATAATAAACGAGGGATCGGTACTCACGTACTTCAGACAAAGGAGGAAATCGGTGATATACCTCACACTATGTACGCGTGACTTACTGAATGAAGTCCATAAGATGAATCCCTATCAGACCATTGGCACATTCGGTAGTGGATAGGTAAAAACTTATCGGAAAAAAATATACAGGAATTCACGGCCACCAAATGGGACCTCTTCCGGAAGGAACTGAAAGGTAGACTCGTAGAATTACCGCCCAGATACGGGAATGGAGCCGAGATAGATACCGTTGTGAAGTATCCAAACAAAGCGATCATATGAGATCACGTCGATCATGTCTGGCCCTGGGCTACATACCAGAGGCAAGGAGGCCGGGGGTACTTCTTTCCAAAACCTGGGAAAACCGAGACTGCTAGGACAAGTCGTACCGACTCACCAGCCCACGGTCCTTACTCATGAAAACGCTGAAAAAGCGATAGACCGTCACATAAGAGAACAATCGCTGCAGTGTAATCCACTGCACAAGCAACAGTATGCATAAAAGTCCACAGACACAGCTCTCCACCACATAGAGGATAAGGAGAGTGCTGACTAGTAGGCAATCCGCAATGGAAGACCCCATGGATATAGAAGGAGCATTCGACAACACGTAATTTGAGTCTGTCTGCCACGCTGGGCCGCATGGATCGATTCCATCCTCATAAGTGGATAAAGGCTATGCTATCACAACGAGTGGAGACAGCTGAACTGAACTGGAGAACCGTAGCTGCCAAGGTATCAAGGGGGTGTCCACAGGAAGGAGTTTTGTCACCCCTATTATAGTGCCTGGTAGTGGAGGAGCATTTCACGAAACTAAAGAGTCAGGACTGTATACACAAGCGTATGCAGATGACTTAGTCATGCTGGCTCAAGACCAACAGGTAAATCTGCTGGGAGAAATCATTGGGAAGTTCTTGGCAGAGTGGAACAGAGGTGTTCCGCCGGAGAGCTAAGAGTCAATACAGAAAAGGCGGACTTGGTACTTTTCACTAAGAAACACAGAATAAGAGCTCTTTCCGAAATAATTATCTCAGGAAGACAACCCTCGTATGAAGGGTCGACCAAACATCTTGGAGTCATCGTAGACTACAAGCTGACCTGGAACAAGTATATTGAAAATGCACCAAGAAGAGCTTTGTGCCGAGTGCCCTTCGGATATATACGGCAATTATTCATCGATATTTAACGTAACGTATCATTTGGTAAACCAGCACCACTATGAAGTACAACGGCTGGTTCAGCTAGGAATGACAGGTGCCACGAGGACGACGACGGCTACTTGAGCTCCAGAAGTTCTACCAGGATTACCACCTCTGCACCCTCTCATTGAGCCCGAAGCCATGCAAACTGCTTACAGACTCAAAGGCGCAAGCCAATAGATCGGTACTGAAGCAGACCATAGACACTTCGCACCCCGCCTGTTCCGAATTTCAGAAAAGGGACCCAATATTGCCATCCTCACGAGGGAAGAATGGAAAAACGCTGTGCCCGGCAGCCCCCAACTCATAGATCAATCTGGTATACAGATGGATCAAGATTTGGGGAAAAATGTCCAGCGCAGAGATATACAAAGAAGTAACAAAGAGATAAATCTCATGTCCCCTAGACGAATATGCCCCAGTCTTCCAGGTCAGAGTATATGCTATACTCAACTGTGTCCAGGAAAACCTCGACAATAGAAGTCGAGGACCTCTGTCATCTACTCGGACAACAAAGCTGCAATCATGGCATTAAAGCGATAAATTTATCCAAATTAGTTCCGAGTGTAGAAACTTCATAGAAAGTCAGCCTCAATGGGTCCCAGGACACTCTGGTGTCTCCGTGAACGAAAGGCTAGCAGCATGCCATCAAACATGGAAGGAATGCTACAAGAGCAGTTGATCAGAAAATAACTAAAGGCATCATGCATGGGGCAATGAAAACTTCGTATGAAGGGGTCATCAAAGAAAATATCAGAAGAGATCCTGTCACTCAACCGACGGGATATCAGGACAGTGACTGGGCTCCAACGGGACAATCATTCGAACAGGCACATGGAACTCATTGGGATCACATACAGATGGTGCCTGAAAATGATGGACTCGTCGCACATCCTCACTGGGTGTCCGTTTTGGTTCACCAGAGGGGGATCATCCTTGGGAGCACAATTCTGCACACAGAGATTCAGCTGAGGAATTTATTGAATTTCGTCAAATAATTTGACATGGAAGTGGGCGCACAATGGGCCCAAATAGAGGGTCCTACGTGCACGAGGTTTTTCAGAACTGGCCAACCCTGTACGAAGAAAAGAAAAAGAGCCTGCACCAGAATGTTTCTGATTTTGAATAATATACAATCAAAAATATTTTAAAAAAATCATCAAATCGCTTATATTATTGAGAATGAAGTTTCAACGTTAATAATCGTTCTATTGATTTGATTATAAGTATAAACGAATATATTACTAATGAAGTGCCTACTAAAAAAATCACCTTATATGGAAGAGTTCGAGGAGAAGGTGAGCCACTGACATGCTTCACGTTTGTGGACAATGCGATATATATTTGGGTCCCATAGTGCATTCGTGTAGCTTTTCTCTTCGGAAACGTGGATTATATTGTTGAGTTGCGTTCGATTTATCAAACTATCCCTCAGATACATTTTACGTTATGTTTTAATTTTTGCAGGTGATTGGCATGGTACCTCATTTTTAGATAATGTTGATATCTACGAAAAAAATCATGCATTTTTCCTTAAGAACTGAAAGTGACGTATTTCCTAAACATATCGTCAATCTGGTTGGAATATCTTCGTCTATATACCATCCTATGAAATTTTTTCATGTACTGAAGGCGAAGGATCCTATGGAAGACGCATGACCTGAATTGTAGTGTTGTTTCAACACAGATAATCTAACTCTGACGGATAGATACGTGTTCAATAGGCACAACTTATAGAAACTCTTGGCACGGAAAGAATGTGTGAATACGACGACGATGATGGTCTTCTCGCGTGAACCCATTCGTTATTTCGAATAGCAATTCATCATTCGTGAAATATATTTCAGATAAGGTATATTGGGGTGACATTATCTGTTAAGTGCCCTAATGGACTCCTTCGAACGAATATGGAGTTCAGATGATTTATTAGGTGTTCAGGAAATTGAGTACATTTGTATTATCTTAATGAATCGCGTTGAAGAGGTCCTTGTTGATATGATCATCCTGAAAAAAATTTTTGGAAATTAGAATGGACAGTTAAGCATTTCATCTCCCTTATGTTCCAAAAAGTGTTTGTTATATTCAATATATATATATATATATATATATATATATATATATATATATAAATATAAATATATATATATATATTTTCTTTAGTTTCTTGACCACATATATATTTTCTTCAATTTCTCGGAATGAAGGTCTGACTCAGTCAATTCATATCATTTCTCTTAACGACGTTTCGACATGGTATTTGTCATCATCAGGTTGAAACACTAAAATTGAAAATATGGAGTTTAAGACATATTTAACACAATATAAAAATGTATGCACTAAAATAATCCTTTGAAAACATATGGTTCGAAAGATAACACGTTATTCAACTCCATATGAAAATATCTGTAATATATATGAGTATTCACTTACAAATTATTTCATTTGAATTTCTGCGTTCGAATTGTACGAACGTTATGTGGTGTGACTCGAAGTTGAAGTTATCGGAAATGGTTTGTTTATCTTTCATGCATTTTTACCCTCTTCATAAGTACACCAGATTGTTTATATTGAGTTCTGGTATCTGAGCCAGACTGAATTTTTTCGGCAGCATGTAAGGATCAGTTCTTACCATTATTACTCTGAAAAAGGTTGTTATAAATCTGGATTGAGTTTTTGATATAATTTTCATTGTTAATGCTATTGGGGTCTTTTTTTGAATGTATCATTTCAAGGAATGTTCTTACTCTTGAATTCCTTTCTTTGATCAGAATTTCAACGTTGTTAGTGTCAAACGTATGTTGATTTTCTTTTTCGTGTTTGAATAAGGCTGTGATGTCGGTTTTGAGTATTTCTGGGCTTGTACTCGTTTCTTCAAATATTGTTTTGTTTGACCCATATAGGTACTTTGACAGTCTTTACACAGTATTACATGTATGAGTTTGTTTTTTTTTTGGTATTTTGGTTTAATTTTAATAAATTTTTTTCGTTTTTTCGTGGTGGAAATAGTTATGTTGTGTTTTTCCATTGTTTTATTAATTTTATTCGATAGTTTGTCTATGTATGGTGAAGGTTTGTATGTTGTTGTTTTCTTTTCTTAATTATCATTTTTATTGTAGATTGCATGTATTCGTTCCTTCATTGTTTTTTTTTTCAAAGTGACTGGGGTAATTATTTTTTTTCAAAATATTCTTGATTCTTTCTATAGAAAGTAATAGAAAAGTAATCTATTACTTTTCTTGAAGTTTTATAGCTCTGTCAGTAAATTTTAATAACATTTTGTTGTAATAAGGGTGCGTTTGACAATTAGTTTGTGTAACGATTTGATGCCTTTGGTTTAATAAACCAGTTTGTGAAAATTCCATATTTTATATACAAATATAGATACAAAATTAGCGATAGATATCATAAGATAAAAATGACATGTAATACAAAGTCACACAACACTAACTTCAGAAGAGTTTTTCAAATGAATTGAACTATGTTCAACTTCAACATACTTTCAATATGAAAATAAATACTACTCACAAATATTCGGAATTGCAATGGGATCTCCAATTGCTGCAACAGTAGCAAATCTGTTCATGGAGTACGTTGAAAGAAAGATCATCAAATCACTAACTTTCAAACCAATATTCTTCAAACGATATGTAGACGATTATTTAACCTGTATTTCTACTGATAAAGTTGATGGAATTCTAGGAAAATTCAATAAATATCATCCTAGATTGAAATTTATAATAGAAAAAGAAATAGAAAAACAAATAAACTTTCTTGACACAACAATAATACACTACAATACTGGAAACATTTTCACAAATTGGTTTATTAAACCAAATGCATCAAATCGTTACACAAACTATTTGTCAAACGCACCACTTAGTTACGAAAAAATATGTTATTCAAAATTTTACTGACAGAGCTATAAAACTTGCCCACCCAGAATTCAGGAAAAGTAATATAGAAAGGATCAGGAGTATATTGAAAGAAAATAATTACCCCAGCCACTTTGCAGAAAAAACCATAAAGAAACGAATACATGCGATCTACAATAAAAATTATAATGAAGGAAGAAAAAACAACATACATACCTTACCATCATAGACAAACTATCGAATAAAATCAAAAAACAATGGAAAACACAACATAACGATTTTTCACACCGACTGAAAAATACGAACAAAACCATTTATTCAAAATTAGGACCAGGAATACCCAAAAACAAACAAACTCATACAGTATATAGAATACCGTGAAAAGACTGTCAAAGCACCTATATAGGTCTAACAAAACAATTTTTGCAGATACGAGTACAAGCCCACAAATACTCAAAAACCGACATTACAACCTTATCCAAACACGAAAAAAAATTTACATAAGTTTGACACCAACAACGTTGAAATTTTGACGAAAGAAAGGAATCCATGAGTAAGAATATTCCTTGAAATGATTCATATTAAAAAAGACCTCAATAGTATTAACAATAGAAATGATAGCAAAAACTGAAGCCAGATTCATGACAACCTTTTCTAACTTCGTGTATAGTAATAATAGTGAAAACTGAGTCCGGCTCAGATACTAGATCTCAATATGAACAATCCGGTGTACTTGAGAAGAGGGTAAAAATGCATGAGAGATGAACAAACTATTCTCGATAACTTCGACTTCGCAGTCACACACCTACAAGAACGTTCGTACGATGCGAACGCAGAAATTCAAGTAAAATAATTTGTAAGTGAATACTCATATATATTACAGATATTTTTATATTGAGTTGAATAACGTATTATATTTCGATTTTTTAAAAGAATTATTTTAGTGCATACATTTTGATATTGTGTTAAGTTGAATATGTCTCAAACTCGATATTTTTTATTTTAGTGAATTCTCGAATGTCGACCAAAATTTGTCGATTTCGACATCTGTTGATGTAAATTGTCGCACAACTTGAAATTGTGGTATTCTCTATTGGTTCCGTATGAGACAAAAATTGTCGAATAGCATGAGCTGTCAAATGTGTTCTGGGCAAGGTATCCAGAAGGTGTCCACAGGAAGGAGTTCTGTCACCCCCATTATGGTTTCTGATGGTCGACGAACTTCTCACGGAGCTAAATGAGTCAGTGTTGTACACACAAGCGTATGCGGACGACTTGGTCTTGCTGGCTCAAGACCAACCGATACACCTGCCGGGAGAATTCATCATTCTTAGCATAGTAGAACAGTTATGTTCTACCGGAGGGTTGAGAGGCAATCCAGAAAAAGCGGATTTGGTACTCTTTACCAAGAAAAGCAGAATAGGAACTCTTCCGGAGATACTTTTCTCAGGAAAACAGCTTCCGTACAAAGGGTCGACAAAACACCTTGGAGTCATCATAGACTCCAAGCTGACCTGGAACGAGCAGATTGAAAATCGCACCGAGAAGGCTATCTGCTCCTACTGGGCATGCAGAAGAGCCTTCAGAAAGAGGTGGGGCTCGGAATAAAAAACCCTACACTGGATATATACGGCGATTATTCGCACGATGCTAACTCACGGGTCCATCGTTTGGTGGACCGGCACCACAAGAAGCATTTCGAGAAATGAACTAGATAAAGTACAGAGACTGGCTTGCCTACGAATGGCAGGTGCCATGGAGACGACGCCTA
Organism: Gonioctena quinquepunctata; assembly: GCA_018342105.1. NCBI lineage: Eukaryota > Metazoa > Arthropoda > Insecta > Coleoptera > Chrysomelidae > Gonioctena > Gonioctena quinquepunctata. The sequence continues at coordinate 394,785 of JAFIRS010000436.1, forward strand.
CCAGAGCTCTAGAAGTTCTGCTAGGACTGCCACCTCTGCACCTAGTCATTGAGCATGAAGCCATGCGTACTGCCTACAGACTCCAAGGCACAGGCCAATGGATGGTCACGGAGGCAGACCATGGGCACTCCAATATTTGAAACAAGGCAAAGGAGGGCTGTCCAATCTTACAAATGGAAAAAAACCGCATCCTGTTGGTTCTGAATTTCAAAAGGGGACCACTTTGGGACCAGAGGGAGATCAATCTGGGGCGCATAATTTTGAACCCAGAAGATGTCAAAGAGATTCAGCTGAGGAAACTGCAGAGTTAGGTCGAAGAAATAGGCATGCCCAGCTGATTCTCAGATCACGTGGGCGCACAATGGGCCCAAGTGGAGAGGCCTTCGTGCACGGAGTTCTCCGGAACCAGCCCACGACGTGCATAGAATATGTTCTGTGCCTATGTGGTTTTGGTTGGAGTTTGAACATGGTTAGAAGTTTCGCTTAACAGTTTTACGCAAACACCATTACGATTTAAATATTTCAAATATGAGTAGGTACCTCAATTTAATCTGGTTGGTAGGTACTCATAAAAGTGTTCGATAACTCACCTTTTCTTCGAAAGGTATTGAGGAAGCCCGATGTCCCTGTTCCACAAATGGATCCATGATATCAATCAACTCTCTAGCCAATTCCTTGGTTAATCTGAATGTTTTGATAAACTTTTCATCAGATAAAAGCCTGAACGCATTCCTATATATACCTTGTCTGTCTCAAGGCCGTTGATAGTTTCCTTGATTTACTAAATCATAAATTGCCATCTGTAACCTATGGAATTGATGAAGAAAATATGTCAAATATGTCATCTCGCATTCGACATAAAATTGTCGACTGCTCTAGACCATTCTACAATTCGTCTATCGAAAATTTTCGAATGCGACATTTGAGAATGAGAGATTGCGTTTTTTGTTCGACAATGTATAAATCTCGCATGCGACACAATATGTCACCGTTTGAGAATAGATCCCCAGATCTTTATTCCGAAAAATTGAAGAATATATATGAATATATATATATATATATGAATATATATATATATATATATATATATATATATATATATATATATATATATATATATATATTTATATATATATATATATATATATCTATATATATATATATCAGTCAAATCGGGGGATCTAGGCGGCAATTCAATCGTTCCACGTCTTCCAATCCACCTTTTGGGAAAAACTTCATTCAAATCATCTCTAACATTACGTTTGTAATGCGGTGGAGCTCCATCTTGTTGGTACCAAATTGATCTATCCATTGTATTTGGATCATTTACATCAGGAAAAAGTCTTTTTAAATGTATTCTGTAGAAAGTTCATAAAAAAATTTAGATAAACCATACCATTAACTGTGCCTCAAAAAATAAGGGCCAATAGTTTCGTTGTTAATGATACGAACCCAAACGTTCACTTTTCGAGAATATTGTGTGTGAGCTTCACACATCCAATAAGGATTTTCTTTTCTCCAATATCTACAGTTTTGTCTATTAACCGTTCCATTAAAATGAAAAGTAGCTTCATCAGAAAAAACAATTTTGTTTATGAACTGCAAATCTGCCCAATAATGTTAATAGAATTGTTGCCTTTTATCAGGATCATCCTCATTTAACTCAAAAACCAACTGAACTTTATAAGGATTGTATTTTTCATTGACTACTTATCATATGCGAATTTTCCTCAATCGCTAACAGTATATTCAACTTTTTTTCCTGATCCAATTTAACATTTTGACCTCGTTTTCAAATGGTTTTTACATGTCCAGTTTCACGAAATTTTGTTTCCACTTTGCACACTGTAGAGTGTGAGACGTGTTAACCAGGGTACTCATTATTAAACATTTCACCAACTTGTTTTTGAGTTCTTATTTCATTACCGCATCCAATCATAATTAAAATCTCTATTCTTTGAGTTTCGGATAAACGAGCCATAGTTGAATCAAATACACACACAAATATTTCTCAATACACTGACGTGTGTCAGCAACTCATAAATATCAAAATAACAGTAGTCTACTAGATTGACATTACATTATTTATGTGGATTGTGTGAATAATTTTCTGGTGTCTTGAACGACTTTTTCCTGTCGTTTAGCAAAACAGATAAGAAAATACCTGATTATTTCTAATGGGGTTATTTGAAATCGAAAGTATATTTCAATAGACCAGACAATATTGCAGATTTGAAAGTTAGGATAACGGAAGAAATTAACAACAAAACCTCTGAGGTCCTACAAAATGTTGTACGAGACTTCCAAGATGTCAAGAAGTGAATGGTGGTCATTTTGAACATTTGATTTGATTGTAAAATGAATTCAAAAATACTTCCCAAACATTATGTGACATCATTTCCTTTATTCTACGTGGAGTATAAAAATTTATAATTTTCAAAATAAATTTTCTCAGATAAAATGGCACCAAATTTAAAAAACTTAATATTGCTGAACAGAGAATAAGAATTGCTTTAGAACAAGGTGCCACATGACCTCCTTTCTCGTTGAAAATTTTTGAGGGGGTGCTTATAATTCAGAGAGGGTGCAAGAAGGGGATAATATTTTCATACTGTAAATTGTCAAATTGACAATAGAAATCGACCTGTTTCAGGTTATTCTAAACAAATACATAATAACGCTAAAAATGAATTTACTCCATACCTATGGACCGCACTGTATATTATAAAAATCATAGATGCAAACTTCAAAATTAAAAAAAAAATAAAGGACTAGATTTCAATATTTTATACTGTTTCATTACTACTGGTTTCACCGGAAACGACTCCAATTCGAGAATTCCAAATGAAACAACCTGTATGTTTTTTTTATTCTTCTGAGTAGGATCACATAGTTCTCAGGCGGAAAATTGGTATATTTTATTTTTCAGAAGCATTTTTATTTTTGCATCTAGAGTGCGTTGGATTAACTGATCTGCTGAACATGCATGATGAGTGAAAAATATTATAGACGGTTTTTTCCGCATAGTTGTGTGATGATCACTTTATATCAAGTATTTCAATGTGTAATACCATCAACTGGAGAATGCGGCTATAAGAAGTCAACGTTTTATTTTCGTCCGCAATTGAATACGGAAGCGGCAAGAGATTGACCAAAAAAATGTAACATCTCGTAAAATATCAAGTCACCATTACTTGCACCGGCACCCCAAACGAATTATATTTTCAGACATTCATAACTAATCTTATAGTACGTCTCGACAGATGAATCACCTTAAGCGGCGACTTCACTCATAAGAAATTCCTCCCTCCACATAAGATTAGATCGTAACTGCGCGCCGTCGATCTCAAAGTAAAGAATGAATAAATTCATGGGCAGCTATTGACACATGGCTCATATGTTACTGGCGGTCTTTCTGAAACAATAATAGGTGCGGCGATAGCGAGAAGGAACTTAAGAGGTTACGTAAACTATAAGAAGTAATGACATATCACTGTAATATATCAAGGCGGCTTTTCAAATCAAAGGCGAGTCGGGGTGTTGTCAGACACATAACATTTAATTCATGACTTTAGCGGCATATTAAAAACAATTCGAGATTCTATATAAGAGGGAAGTCAACAGTCAACGGAAATCATTCGACAATCAGAATTCATTCAGTGTTCAGTCACTGCAGAGAGACATCCTGTTTCAGTCTTCATAGTAATGAAGCGCATTAAAGTAAAGTCTAGTTTCAACTAGAGAAGATGCATTCCCATCTTCTGATGCGAAGTAAATGTAGACTTCGTATTATATACTCAAAGTAGCCAATTGATCAAAAGTATGCAGAGAAATAGTGGAAGGGTATCTCTCAGAAATCATCTCAGTAATAACTAAATGAATAGAATTATTATTTTCCAAAGAAGCTAATTAATCATATTAACAAAGAATAAATGAGTAACATTTAAAAACGTGGTGTGTTCTCCAGTTGAGGGTAAGAAAATAAATCCGTTTATTTGGCAAGGTATTTATATGTATAGTGTAATAAGGAAATATTCCATTATTGATTTCATAGTAGAATAAACTATTGATTCGCAAAAGTAAAATTATAATCAATCGTCAAAATAACTGAAGAGCAGGTATTGGCATCTCATATTTGTTTCCCATTCAAGTTTATTTTATATTCAAATGCATTTTGACTTTCTATACATTATCCCCGTAAATGAAACCAGGTGTATCAATTGTTGTTTTTATATTTCAGAAAATACATATATATATATATTTTATTACAAGTCCTAAGTGAATAATTGTTTCTGAACTATCTGAGATTGGTAATTGTACTGTCAAATTGAGTTCTTCGCTCCATTACATACTGAGTGAGATAATGTCTCAAGCCGCTCTAAGAGATTGTCCAGTTATTGGTCAATAGACTAATAACGCTCAGTATGGTTAAGGCTTAGCTTTAACAAAAATATGAGCAACCGTAAAATTGGTTGGTTTACTTCTCCAAAGGTCACCGGTCATATCAGTTGGGTACCTATGGCGGTTTGAATAACCACTAATCGTGAAATAAGGATTTCTTTTCTTCAAATGACACTATTTTTCAGACGCAATCCTGTGATTCTTATTTTTACGACGAATCCATTGGTGGTTTTGAATCGATTATCGCACGGATAACAATCCTAATATACTAAATATTCGTTGAAAAATTATGAGGAAATCGGAGTATATCTCTCATCGGATATGCTGTGCATAGAAAATTGAACGAAACTAGATTCATAACATCAATTTCACGATCAAAACGACAGTTATAATTTAACCTTTACTCGGAACTGAATCAAACTTTGAAATTCTAGATGTAACGCTCTGTATAGTTATGAAGTTTTCGATTCCGCAAACATCTCTTACTAGGTCTACTCAGTTTCGGAAATGAATAGTGCTTACTCAATCTTTCAGATTTATTCCCATTCTCATCAAAGAATTCACATTGTTTGGAAAAAACTTTAAAAATCAAAAGTGTGCTATAGAAACAATAAAACTTTGATAAATAAGAAATTGGTGTTCATCAATAACCTAACAAGTTTGTATACCTAGTGTGCTTTGTGTCTTTGGATTTTTCAACAAACATGTTTACAAGAGACGGAAAAGAGGACAATTCATTTATTTATTTATTTATTGAATAATATCCATTCTATTGGCCTCATTACATGGATAGTGAATGGAAACTATATATATATATATATATATATATATATATATATATATATATATATATATATATATATATATGGCACACATGTGAACTTAGTTAAATTAAACTGAGCTAAGTATTATATTTCATGAATAATATTAACCTAGAGATTCGAGGGAGTGTGAATACTCAAACACTTTCACACATATACATTATTGATATAATCTTGTAATCATTTTCGAAATATATTGGGTGTTGAATTTCAGTCTAATGTAATTAGAGAGTTAATGTTGTTGGCCGTACGAAGCATGTCTATGAGAGGAGTTCTCGTGGATGTTGAATCTGAAGAACATTGTTTGAATTCGAGTGCGTCTTGACATTATTTCAGGAGAATTTATTGAAGTTATTCATGATTTTGTATAGAAATAATATTGATAGTAGACTTCTTCGACTCTCCAGAGAATGAATCTTGAATTCTGGCCGGAGCTGAGTTGATCTGACTGTATTATAGTTCGGTCTTATATGGTGTCTTCTGAAATACAGATATCGCAAACATTTGTTTGATTTTCTCCTAATGTTTGGAACAATGTTTGATATTCTCAATGCCAAATTATGGAAATAGATTCCAATTTCGGTCGCACTAATGAATAATGGAGAATTTTTATTGTTCGTATATTAATGAAAGGATATGTCTGTCTTATATGCACGTAAGATCCACACACCCACAAACATCACACTTTCAGGTACATCACCACCATGCACACACAGCACAAGTCAGGAAAACACACAAAATCACAAGAGGTTTAAAGCACTCAAGGGCTGACTTCATACAACAGGAGGTACGATTTCAATTTTGCAAACGTGCCAATTTGCGAGTTGAGGACCGCTCCAAAGAGAAGCGGGGGAGAATGGCAAGTGGAAAGTAAATCTAGTTCACACATAATGTGAAGGGGATTTACAATCCATGGGCACTTAGCCTCAACGGAAGCATGGTGTGTCTTATAATGAACACAATAATTTTGTTTGCTGATTTAATTATAACTTCAATGTGAGGAGAAAACGATAATCTATTGTTATACTTTACTCCAAGATCGTTCACTTCTGTACATCTCTTTAAGGATTTCTCATGTATTCTGTTATCAAAATTATTGGTATCTTTTTGAATCGTAATGGTGATGACAGAGCATTTACCAATGTTGAAGTTCAACTTAAATTTGATACTCCACTCAATTATACTATCGTTATCTTTCTGAAGTGCCACACAGTCTCTAACTGTAAGGACTTGTTTATCATCAGCAAACAGTAGACACTTGGAGTATTTGATAACTGTCGGAAGGTCGTTTATGAACAAAAGAAACAGTAAGGGTGAACTTACTAGAAGTATTTCCGTTGTGTTTCATCATACAATATCTGCTCCTCAGATAACTTATAAAAATATTCAACATATTTTTTTAAAAGCCGTATTTGTTGAGTTTTTGCAATAGACTGTCATGGTTTACCTGATCGACTGCTTTGCTGAAATCTGTGGATATGGTGTCTAGTTGTTGTTTTTCAATGAACCAAAATTGGACGTAAATATAATGAAAAATTTCGTTATACCGATGAACGCATCGATCAATTTTGGTCCGATGGATGGCTTCATTCATATAATGAAACCATGATTATCAAATCATCACTGATCCATCAAGCCACGAATTAAGTTTGATCTCTTCATTGGTATTGTGAACATATTTCTTCCTGATAATGAGTATGAAATATTGAAACAATGTATAACATTCATGATTGTCTTCCTTAGTATTATGAACGTTTATCGTGATGATAAAAAGCATACATTATTTCAATGTGGATATCAATGTTTTCGTTAATATCACGAACACCGCCTATCGTGATAATGTATTGCAATCTTTGCTTCAATTTTTCAATTCATAGCTAAATGCTTTTTTTTATTAATATATTGAATACCGTTCATCGTAATAATGTATTGCATTCATTGTTTTTGATTCACAGACTAATGCTTGTTTTCGTTATAATAATTAACACCTTGTATCCTAATAATTTATTGCATTCATTGTTTCAATGTTTTCAATTCATGGCATAATGCTTGTTTTCGTGAATATCATCAAGTTTGCATAGATCTTCAGGTGAATATCATTCAACGTTCCGCGTGGTATTTGCCAGGAAAGTACTTGTTTTTCGCTTGTTGTCTACCAATTGTTTCAATTTATATTGAATTCGTTGTGAAGAAGACTTCAAAGTTCCTTATTGTATTTGGAAAATTTCCGGAGATTTTATAAAAAGCTCAAAATTTCAAAAAATGTTCATGTCCGTATTCAGTAGAAGGAATAGTCGATAAAGATCTCCATGACGAAACATACTTTTTTGAAAATTTTTATTTCAGAAAATCTCCAGAGCCCTTTAAAAATTTTCAATTTTTTCGACAGCAAATGATGGGTAAATCATGAGAAGCGAATACAACCTGTATTACTGACGAATCACATAGGGGGATTGGGAACATGTTTAGTGGATATAGTATGGAAAAATTAAATGCATATATTTTTATCTGTTTTTTTATTGGAGTCATTTGCGTATTTTCATTCTATGAGTTTCTTTAGCAAATGATTGTTCAGATTTCATATTGTGAAGGAATGTTTCTAAGAAGTTCCAAAATATAGTTGAATCATTTGGAAAATCAAAATCAAAAACATATATAGTTTTGAAACAAATGTCAAGCCTCAGAAATGTATGAAACTTGAACTTTATGCCATCGAAATAAACATATATATCAGTAACGGATAGTATAGCTTCACCATAGCACGTGATGAATGGCTGGATTGAATCGTTCTTCTATTTCAAGAAAGGAATGGGCTGTTCTAGCTCTTGATGAGTATTTCCTAGGAATAAAAACGGGAAAGTGGTTATAAAAAGAAATATAAACATTTTTACACGTTGAATTTCGTTTGGTATTTCTGTTTCCACTCTAGATACAAAAAATATGATAGACTGAATATCTCACAAAAATAACAAATACATAATATACGCGCCTAGTATCAACCATAGTGTATTCCATAAATAAACGGGTTTGCGTAGCTATAACAAAATTCCGATATCATCTTAGACCGAATATGATTTGGCGACGGCGACGGGGTAAATATGTGGCAATTCTATTTATTTTATCCATAGAGCTATGAGGTTATGAGACAAGTCCAAAACAAATATATGTAGAATACAATTTGAATTGACACATAAAATATCATATTTTTATTTTCAGTTGGATCATTCATTTGATTCGTGAAAAAATATTTTGTTCTGACGAACAGAAAGTATAAAAATGTCTAATGAAACGATATTTTCCTATTTCTCGTATATTAAATCAGTGATTTGTTCGCTGAGATTCCTCGCTTTCCGGCTGAAAAAGAATTCCAGGTGGATAAACAAAGCAATAAAGGAGATAAAGCTTGGATCATCGGAAAAAGAGATGTTTTTACAGCAAAAACGAAATCGTATCAAACGCCCACACGCGTTCTAGTGGACTTTGATAACTTTTTTTCTGTTGCCCTATTGTGAAATGGGTTTTCGATTAAAAAACTTTTGTAGCATTCATCTATCTATGATTGAGTTAAGAGAAATATGTAGAGCTCTTATTTTCATCTCACACGTAGATTGTCAAGGGTTGAGTGTTATAACATTTTATCATTATTATATTGAGTATATAAAAGTTGCAATACATCTCTCAAAGTACGCGTATGGCAAAAAAGATTAGATGGAATCTGTACCTCTGCCATTTGGTTGGAAAAATATCAGAGAAATTTCGATTTAAATAATAAGTGGAATTTAAATAATGAGTGGAAGTTATTGCCCTTCACGAAAGGAAATACTTGATCATAGAGAATCGAAAGACAAAGACCATGTTAAAAAAAAAATTGAAAAAAATGACGGAGATACTTGTGAAACCCCTCACTAGCTGTACCGCTGTACCAATTACATGACTAACCCAAGTGGAAATGAAAACTTTTCAACAAAAAATTAAACTAACGAAAAAAGAAACTGGAAAGCAACAAATTGAATGATCCATTTCAGTCTCAATAACTGAGCTCTCATACTAATGTAAATAACTAATTTTAAGTCGGCGCCACAAAAACAAACAAACATATCAATGAGACTTCTTCCTGAGAATAGTGTGGCAAATTTGTCACGAAAAGCAGCACTTGTGGTAGAGATAAACATCAAACCTTCTCAATTTAAGATAGTGTTATTTAAGTGATACAGTTGAGTTATTTAAAATGATTAAGTAAATACTAATTTTTCTAATAACCACATTGTCATCAAAATATTGTAGTTTTGCGAACTCTACTTCGGATGATCGATATCAAGAGAAAAACGTGTTTTTATATCATTCGTAAAACCTCACATTGATGAGGTTAGATGTAGTAAATGGATCCCTGCCTCGAGGAGAGTGGATTAAGCGTAAGAGAAAATAAATAAATATTCACATGTTTGCTCTAAACATTTCATTGGTGGTAAAGGTCCAACTGAAGAAAATCCTGATCCAGTTTCGGCAACGATCAGTAAGGTAGATTAGGTGAATGTTAAAGGGTCGTGCTCATGCTCTCTGAAAATAGCTGTTTGACTTTGCGGTCTCATATCCATTCCGAAATATATTTACTTTCTCCTTCTTCAAGAGGTAATTTTTAGGCATAGTTTTCGCGCAAAAATATCACTCACAATGCCTCCTTCTTTTTACCATCTTGAGCTACAAACACCAAATCACTCATTTTCGGTACAACTTTGCTCAAAATATATCCGGTTTTATCGAAAGAATACTAACTTTTCACCTTTGACAAATGAAATCCAGCAAATGTGAAAAGTTAGGTTAGGTGTAAATGTCGAAGGGGGAGTATTTTTTTCGATGAAACCGGCTACATTATGTGCAAAGTTGTACCGAAAATGACTGATTTGGTGTTTGTAATTTGAGCTGGTAAGAACAAGGAGGCATTGTGGGTGATTTTTCAAAATGACCTCTTGAATCACATTCACTGTAATGGATTCATGTTTTTTGTCCAGAAATTTTAAGATTTCGACAACCAAGCGACAGTTTTAATGTTGCTGCATTATTATCCTTAACATTTGCAAATTCAAATTTGGCTCCTAGAACGTCGTCTTCTGTAAAAAAAAATTGATGTTTATTTTTACATGTATTTTAATGTGAGTTGGGTAATCTTTGTCCCTACCGAACTACTAGCGCTGCTAGTGGAGAATTTTTCGGTCTCATTTTGTGAAGCAATGAGAGATTTGGCGTTGCGCGTCATTCCGCCAAAAATTGCCGAGCGACCTCGAAGTTAATATCAGCGAAAGAGCTAGCCGAACGGGTACACACGCGATAGGCTAAGAGCAGGCGGCAGAAAACTGTTGTGAAGTAATTTGGAACATGCTGTATATGTTAGATTGACTGTCACTGTAATGTTAGAATGATTTGTCAGTTAAGTTTCTCTCTGCAAGTATAAGTATTACGTGTATATTGTATCATTTGATTCCCTGCTTCTCACTGGAGATCCAATAATCTCAACAGGTTACGGGCCCAGATTCAAGTGCTTGAAATATAGAAAATCTCAGGAGTAAGGCCCTAAGTAGTGAACTTGCGATCCCCGATCAAACATGTCATATCAGTTACCTCCAATCGAGAAACTGAAAGGGAGGGAAAATTACGACTCGTGGAAGGTCGGAGTTAGAGCCTATCTCGAAGATCAGGATTTGTGGGAAAGTGTTTCTGGTGACTCAGATGATAAGAAAAAGGACACGAAAGCTCGTTCTGAAATAATCTTACTGATTGATCCTATACTGTACATTCATGTTCAAGAGACAAAAACCGCCAAAGAAGCTTGGGAAAACCTTGCAAAAGCATTTGAGGACACCGGTCTTACGAGAAAAGTAGGTTTGTTGCGAACTTTAATCAGTACTCGTCTTGAAGATTGTCCAAGTGTCGAATCATATGTGAATAAGATCATTCAAACCGCTTACAAGCTTAATTGCATTGATATGAAAGTTTCCGACGAGTGGGTTGGCGCTATTCTTTTAGCCGGTCTTCCAGATCAGTATAAACCCATGATAATGGGAATCGAAAGCTCTGGCATTAAAGTTACCGCTGATGCAATAAAAACTAAATTATTGCAAGACATTTGTGTTGAAAAGTCCAGAAAAGGTTCTGCGATGTATGGCTACGGAAACAAAAATAGTTCAGATTCAGGCACCAATCGAAGTCATGAACGTAAATATGTCATTGCTGACAGTTCTTCATATACCAGGAATGGTTCCAAAGGAACAGGCAAAGGACCACGTTGCTACAAATGTAACAGGTACGCTGGACATATTGCAAAAAACTGTGATGAGAACAGTTCCAAGAAACAGGTATTCGTGCACAAGAGTGACAAATCAGAATTTACGATGTTCACAGCTTTGTCAGCTCATGTCAAATCAACTGGAAATGATTGGTTTCTCGATTCCGGATGTTCCGCTCATTTGACCGTGGATAAATCGAACTTCATCAGTGAGGAAACATCGTCGAAATTAACCATCACAACTGCCAATGATCAGCAGATGGAAACAAACTGTGTTGGTGATATCCAGTTACCGTAACAGTTTCTGATCAATATTTTAATGTGAACGTCGAAAATGTGTTCTATGTCCCTGATTTGAAAATAAATCTTCTTTCTGTGAGTCAGATCGTTCAAAAGGGAAATAAAGTCAATTTTAATTCAGAAGGAGCTCAGATCATAAATGCTCAAGGAAAAATTATTGCAACTGCCACTTTGCAAAATAAACTTTTTAAAATTGACAGGCCCTCTGAAAATGCAATGCTGACACGTTCTGATATGCTAGGAAATGCTTTATTATGGCACAAACGTATGGGTCATGTAAATTTTCCCAATTCGAATAAGCTCAAAAATGGATTAGTGCATGGCATAAAATTTCATGAGAAAATTCCCGAATGATTTGTATGTGAAATCTGTGCTACCAGTAAGAGTCATCGATTATCTTTTAGTGAAAGTACTACCAAGACATCCAGGTTGCTTCAGATAATTCATTCTGATGTTATGGGTCCCGTTGATTGTTCTCTGGCAGGTTCGAAATAATTCAACGCCAAAAAATTTTTTTAAATTTTTGATCGTTTCGTCGAATTTAAAAATTTTGTGGAAAATCAAACCGGCCAAAAAATTCAGATTTTGAGAACAGATAATGGTGGAGAGTATTGTTCCCAAAAATTTTATGATTATCTTAATTCCACTGGGATTGAGCATCAGACCACTGTGCCTTATACCCCTGAGCAAAATGGCAAGGCTGAGCGGCTCAATCGTTCAATAATGGAACGTACCCGATGTCTCCTGAGCGAATCAAGTCTTCCGAATAGTTTTTGGGCTGAGGCTGCCTATACTACGGTTTACCTACTCAATCGATCCCCGACTTCATGTGTCGAGAAGACTCCGGAGGAGATTTGGTCCGGACTGAAGCCTACTGTAGCACATGTTCGCATTTTTGGTTGCAAAGTATATGCACATATACCTGATTCAAAAAGGAAAAAACTGGATCCGAAGTCGAGACCCTGTATTTTTGTTGGATACAGTCTTCATTCCAAAGCTTACAGGTTGTACGATCCTGAAACCAAAACTGTCATAGTCTCGAGAGATGTGATTTTCTCTGAGTACGAGAAAGGAAATTCACTTTTGAATAAGTCTTCTGAGGAAAGTAGGACGTTTTTCTTTCCTGATCCGGACCATGAGTCAGATTCAGGACCGCCTATCGGAGATTTTTCTGATGAAGAAAGTGGCGATAGTTCTGGCGAAGAACCCCCAAACTTCGAAGAGGATCAGTCTGATCCAGATTTTATACTTTCAAGGCAAACAACAAGTCTTCCCGAACAACATCTTCGAAGAGGAGACCAAATTAGAAGACCACCACAGACCCACGATGATTATGTGAGTTATTCGGGTTTTGTTGAAAATTTTAGCAATCCAACTTCTGTTGAGGAAGTGCTGGCAAGCCCAGACAAAGAAAATTGGCTCAAGGCGATGGATCGTGAATATAAAGCCCAGATCGACAACGGCACATGGGAATTGGTGGATCTCCCTTCAGACCGAAAACCTTTGAAATCAAAATGGGTTTTTAAAATAAAGAAGGATGCTTCTGGAAAAGTAACCCAATATAAGGCACGACTTGTTGTTAAAGGCTGTGGCCAAAAAAAAGGTATAGATTACGAAGAGACGTATTCTCCTGTAATCCGATACAGTTCCATTAGATATCTTCCAGTCTTAGCTGCGCAATACAACCTTGAAATAGAGCAGTTGGATGCAGTAACAGCTTTCCTCCAGGGAGATCTCACGGAGGAAATTTACATGCTTCAACCTGAACTCTACGAAAATTCAAATAAAGTATGCAAGCTAAAAAAGAGTATATATGGCCTCAAACAGGCAAGTAGAGTTTGGAATATCAAGCTTGATAGTTGTTCGAAAAATTGCAAGCTCAGACAATCCAAAAGCGATTCTTGCATATACTATCATATTTCCAACAATAGAATATTGATAGTGGCCGTGTATGTCGACGATCTTCTGATATTTTCGAATGATAAATCGATGAAAGATGACCTTAAAAAACTGTTAATGAACAGTTTCAAGATGGTCGACATGGGGGAGGCAAAGTTTGTCCTAGGATTCCGGATCACGCGAGATCGAGTTAATCAGAAAATTTGGATTGACCAACAAGTTTACATTGAAGATGTGTTGAAAAGGTTCAACATGCTTGATTGCAATCCCGTTGATACGCCGATCTCTCCGAATGAAAAGCTTCCTAAGGAACAATCTCCAAAAACTCCAGATGAAGAATTTAAGATGAGGACTGTCCCCTATCAAGAAGCAGTTGGGAGTCTTCTTTTTGCCGCTCAAGTTTCTCGGCCAGATGTCAACTTTGCAATCAGCTATGTAAGTCGCTTCAATCGAAACCCAGGAAAGGTACATTGGACAGCAGTGAAGCGTATCATGCGCTACCTCAAGGGAACAGCTCATTGGAAACTTGAATTCAGTGGTAGGGCGACAAACATCACTGAAATTACCGGATTTAGTGACTCGGATTGGGCAAGTGACGAAGATGAGCGACGCAGTGTCACCGGCTACATCTTCCTGAAAAATAACTCGCCTATTCCGTGGGCCACTAAGCGTCAACCTACCATAGCTCTGTCAACTACTGAGGCTGAGTATATGGCCATGTCAGCAGCGATACAGGAAGCACTCTGGCTCCGAGGCCTGGCTAGTGAACTATTTTCCGCTTCTGCGAAACAGCCAACTTCACTCCATGTTGATAACCAGGGCGCTCAGAATTTGGCTCAAAACGGTGTTTATCAGGCTCGAACTAAGCACATCGATGTGCGACATCATTTTATACGGGAACGTATTCTGCGCCAAGAAATCAAGTTGGATCATGTACCAACACAAGAGATGATAGCGGATTCCTTTACCAAACCCCTGAATCGCGATAAATTTCGTGCATGTTTATCTCGCCAAGGACTTGTCCCAAATAGAGAGGGTGTTGTGAAGTAATTTGGAACATGCTGTATATGTTAGATTGACTGTCACTGTAATGTTAGAATAATTTGTCAGTTAAGTTTCTCTCTGCAAGTATAAGTATTACGTGTATATTGTATCATTTGATTCCCTGCTTCTCACTGGAGATCCAATAATCTCAACAAAAACCTGGCCAATCGAGTAACATAATGAAATGTTTTCACAAGCATTCATTTAATTTCACATATGAATTTGTTCAGTTCAAATCATCTAAGTGAATTTAAACCCACTTCTAGTTGTCCGAATAACGTGAAATTTGGCAATCGTAATCCCGGTGCCAATGAATTATGGAATTTTTGCAAAAAAAGTCGGTTACAATATGGCGGACGAGTTTTGTGATTATAGTTCGATTTTATTCAAAATCGGTATGTGGGGATTTTTGGGAACGGACTTCATGATTTCTTTTCCAGAATTCATGAATGACCGCTCCAAGATGTCGATGACTTTTGTGATAATCATGATTCCTCAGTCGAAAGTTATGAATTCGAAATGGCAACTTCAGGAAGGCGATGTGTTTTGTTATAAATGCTTGATTCGATTACCAATTTTTGTTCGAATTTAATAAGAATGATCGAAAAAAAAATAAGACAAGCTTTTATACAAAAAATATTTCTTGAATTGTTTGACATAGGTTATTCTATGAGTAACAGATTCAAAAGCTTGCCGGGAATATAAAATAGGTATTCTTGCGTGGCAAGATTTTGAATCTGTCACTCACAGAACAATCTAGGTCGAACAAAGAAATTATTTTTTCCTCTCAAGTGCATTTGTGTAAAAAAAAACAATGATTTTTATCAAAATGTCAGCACTCAGAGAGACCATATGGAAAATAATTCAGTGTGTGGGCAGAATTTGTTCACAAGTTTTGTAGGCTCTCTCTCCGGAACATTTTTCGTACTGCAACCATACCAATGGAACAACAGCTTGGAACTACTCTTAAAATTCGGTATTTACAGATTGAAAAAACTATATATTTCAGTGCTTCGTTGAATCTTGTTCTAATGCCTTGGCACCAAACTTTTTTTGGTTCATTACTATATCAATCAAGGAACAGCTTCAAACTACAACCAATACCTATTTTAGGTACCAATACCAAATTTCACGTTATTCGGACAACTAGAAGTAGTTTGAAATTCACTTACAAGATTTGAACTAAACACATACATATATGAAATTAAATGAATGCTTGTGAAAACATTTCATTATGTTAATCTATTGGCCAGGTTTTCTGCAATTCTGCAATTTCGAAAGAGAAAAAAAAAAACGCCCGAGCTGGGGTTTGAACCCACGCTCACCTAGGCTCCCTATCGTGAACCAGCACCTCAGAACGCTGGACCACTCGGAAGTTAATTTGTTTTGAAACTATTACCAATCTGTTGCTACATTGGTATGGTTGATTTTTCCTGAAAAAGCCTTGAAAGATGTATGCAGCACAATTTCAATGATTTTTCTCATGTTTGCTGTGGGTACTAACATTTTCAAAACATTTCATTCTATTACTCGATTGGCCAGGTTTTCTGCGGTCCCCTCTTGGACTATGAGGCACATGTGGTTGCGAGTGATCGTGCGGGGAGCGTATTTTTAAAATGTTATTTTTTTATCCTTGGAGATTAGATGTTGCATTTACATGTTAATATGTTTTGATCAATTCTTCAAAGTTATTCGATAATCCTGGTTGATTGTTTGGCGCCAACTCAAAACTTGTAAATTACATTAGTTTGGGAGCGAGGTTATTTAATTTTTTTTTGATGGGTAAAATCTTCTTATTGCTACCTATTCAATTTTAGTTTTCTTTTAAAATACATACTCACTCCACGGGGTAGCTGCTTTAAACCGTTGAGGTTTTCTGTCTCGATCATTAGATCAACTGCAGGTTCCCATTATGTTGTAGTGTCATCAGAACAACATAAGTTTCAACCAAATTGGTTCACAAGTGAAAAATCAATTATCCCCTATTTTCCTCTTCTAAGGGGTGGAATTTATTTTCAAATTTAAATGGAATCAACCTCAAAGCATACCCTATTCAATAAAAAAAACATCCGAATCGGATAACCCAGCAGTGCGTGATAGAATCCTTTGAGGTATACCCTATCCAATGAAAAAAACATCAAAATCAGTCTCCTCCGTAAAAAGTTATGCGTGGTTACACATAAAAAATATACCCGTCTTCTTTTCTTCGGTTCAAAATGTATTTCGTGCGCCAAGTACCCTTACGCCGTTCCTGTGAAATTAATATAGAGCTTGTAAGAGAGAGAATTCGAACAACTATGTGAAAAACTTTTTCAATGAGTTGTCGTGTGGAAAAAAGCACTTTTCGACTCTAGTGCGGTAAAGCAGTTTTCCTACGACCACATATCGTACTCTCTACTCCCTTCACTCTCACCTTCATTCTCACGCGTGCGGAAAGTACTTTCCGCACTAGTGTGGAAAGTTACTTTCCGCACGGCTCTCAATAAGCCGTCAAACCCGTGATTCCTGTAAGATTCACAAATGTAATTATTAATTGCTCTTCCTTATTGATATTATCCACATAAAAACTGGACTAAAAACTAATTATTTGTAGAAAATAAAGAAAAGAAGAAATAAAGATGTTGACGCCGAGAATCGAACCCACAACCTTGCGGTAATCTACCGTATACTCTTGCTCTACTTGTATACTCTTCCATATTATTATTATTATTATTATTATTATCTGAGCTAATTCAGATTTGGATGAACGTTATCAGAGATATGTATATTTCGTGAGTCGAATTACATTAATAGAATTATGATATTGAAACGAATCTTCCGCAAACACCGTTACAATTTACAAATTGTAACAAAAACCAATTTACTTTTGATATTTATGGTTCCAAATAATTCAATTTGTTTCCCAGTTGTATCTAATAAGTACTTACTCATTGTAATTTTTCCAAATAAACGTTAATTATCGTTATTTATTCATTTCACTATAAAAGTAATTCTAAATTCATGTGCACTTTTTATAGAAACAATATTCAAACATAGACTGTCACATATAGAACGTGAGATTAGTCAGGCAACTCAATATACACGATCTGATATTTACATATTGTTTGATAAAATAGGTGGTCGTTGGAAAAATAGCGTACATTACTCGCGCGAAAGTGATTTTTCACAATCGTGTGATTGCCGCACTCGGTTTACGCCTCGTGCCACAATATTTTCCACTCGTGTGAAAAATGTCACTTTCCGCGCTAGTGATCTAATATACTATTTTCGCTCTAGTGCGGAAAAGTAATTCTTCGAACGATTCCAAAATACTCAGAATTATTCAAACAAATATGCATATTTTGTCTTCATATCACGTCACTGTATGTGAGACTCCTCGACTAATAGTCAAGTTCCTAAACAATTTCTTATTTCAGTGAAACCATTGTAGTTGACTTGTATTGGTCATAAGGAGATATTTGCATGATACTGCAATACTCTGATGTGTCATGAAGCGAAATGTCAAATAAACTGAGCTCCAAGGTATATGCGTGTGTTTTTGCTAAGGACCTCGCACTGTATCAATGGGAAATTGGCTTTCGGGAATTTGCTCGAATCTTCTATATATTGCAGAACTTGTGAAGCTGATCAAATGTCTCTATTGCTCCACTTCTCTAAATTCAACAGTTTAGATTATATAGTGTGCTGAAAATAACGTTTCCAAAATTACAAATGACCATTGTAAAGAGAATTTTTCGATTATATAAATTAATTCGAGAATACATCGATTGTTCGTACGGCCGATTTGAATACACTATTGAGAACAATGATTCCTATACGTACAGACGATATATAGGGTGAGTCCAAAGATAGCAAGTTTTTTAGTGCTTTCCAAAAAACTGAGCTGTGGAATTTCATCTATTTTCAGATATTTTGTGGGATACCAATATCAATTGCGATTGATGACATTCGCATCTCCAGAATTAAACTGACATATCTATTATGTATTTCTCATGAAACTGCACCAGTCCTGCTTAATGTTATATCCAAATGCCTGAAATTCCGGAGAAGTCGGTTACAAACTTGATCGTTCACAGTGAAAGTTCACTCTGCAGATACAGAAAATATACAGAGTGAATCGAAAACTTGTGTCCTTTACTGATAATATCCACGAAGTAGTTATGTTTGATATTGATTTTATTGAAACATTTCCACAAATAAGTGTTCGACACACATCTGTTGAGAGATTTTGAACAATTTCCTCTGGAATATTTCGAATGATATGCATAAACCTACAAATACTACAAGTAGAAGAACGACTCAAGTAAAGATAAAAAAATCTCGAAAAATATCAAAAAATTAAAATAATCATTGTATAAAAATATTATAGGGAACTGAATATGCTCATATTTCATTGAAAAATGTTCCGTTCCTATACAGAGTGTATCACATTCGCGTAACATCAATCAATTTCAATATTCCTTGGAGAATTTCTAGATTCTAGATATATGTTGCATATGGAATTTTAGAATAAACCACAATCGACTTCCCACCAATGACTAGCAAAACTACCAATTTTCAAAACATACTTGTTACTCGAATTCACACCTCAATTGGTGAAATGTCGATTGATTGGTAATTGAAACATCCTGTATATGGAAAGGAATACATGTTTAGTAGCCTGCTGTGAACCATTTGTGGCCAATAAAATCTCATATGAATGCTTTCTTCATCACGAGAAGATATGGACCCATACTTTCCATTTGTAAGCCTATGCCACAAATTGTTCTCTCTGTGTCATGTATAATATCCCGACACTAAGTTCATTCAAAAAGTACCTACACTTGGAGAGGAAACTGACTAGCTACAAATTTAGTTTGGTCAGAATGGCTCTGGTTTGGATTGACATATAGCAACCATATCCATTTGTTTATTGAATACTGAATTGTCATTTCACAATCATTGCATATGTTGAGTTCTCATTGGAATCATATCAATCATTAAAAAAACGGCCAATCGTCACCGTTGAATTGTTTTACGTGGATATAATATTCAATACACAAAATATGGCGCGTGGAAAAAAATTATCATTGGAAGACGCGACCAAAGGGTACTTCCACATGTCCCAGAAATTGATGGAAATAGAATATGTTTGACATGCAACCAATCAATTGTTCAAGAGATTCATCACCTTCAAGGAGGCCCAGAATGTTTGAGATTGAGTATTTTAACACAATCCTCAAGGCACACGTGTCTCATTTGCAATGGTGTAGTTGATCCTCAAAGATTCACAATAGATCGCAGAGTCAACATTCTCATAAATCAGAACATCTATATACCAGAAAATACCTGTTCCTGTAGAATTCATCTTGATGATCGTGGGTTCTTATTTTCCATCCTACAGATCAGCTCAAGATATATCGATAGACCTTACGCTCTGAGAGGTCTGGAATTTCAATAATTTTCAAACGAACTCAGAACTGCCGCTAAGCGTAAATTGGATTACGTAGACGTGAATAGTTCTTCTGATGAAGAATTCAAATCCTCTGCTCCGCTCACAAAATAACAGTTTGGTGTCTCATATAATCATTGTGTAACTATACCAAGACAAGATAGAGGTGGGAGACATACTCCTACACAAAATTTATTGGCATTCTTATGCAAATTCCGACCAAGTATTTCTGATGAATTTTTAACCATCATCATTATTCAAGCCGCCAGGCAACAAGTATAGTGATAACCGAAGTGCGAGAATCTTTGATGACTCGTTTCGAACGCGATAATTTAGGATTTACCGCAATAGCAAGAGAACAATTTATAGAACGACATGTTAGTGTTTTTGCGATCCATGTGTACAATCCACAACCCAATGAACTGAAGGCAATAGTTTATATAGATGGTACTTATTTGTACATCGACCAAAATTGAAACTTCTGGGTATTACGACAATCATATTCTCAACACAAAGTGAGATATTTGATCAAACCGTCCTAATTGTGGGTACTGATGGTTATATTTCAGATATTCAAGTCCCATATTCCGCAAATTCGAGAAATAATGATGCACGCATACTGCAGAATGAATTGAGTATAGATGTCAACCAAATGAGAAGATGGTTTCAACCAGGTGATATTTTTCAGTCCTACCTCGAGGACAAAGACAATTTCTCACCGACGAAGCCAACAAGTCCAGAATCATAACAAAAACTAGATGTATGGTTGAAGCACGGAATGGTCATTTGAAGACAATGTTCAAATTTTTTTATCACAAAATTGATACACATAATAAATATTTGAAATGTTTTCTACAAAAAGCAGGTGCGATAATAAATAAGTACCATCCCCTTATTCAAATGAGAGATGCCAACAATATAATGTTGGTGAAAAGGCTAATGAGTCAACGTACTTCAAGCCAGAGTTGAAACAGAAAATCTAAATATGAGACGTGGTCAGTGGACATTACTCAGACAGGACCATTTCAATTAATTCCCAAGATTAGATTCACAATTGGTACGAGACATAAATGTTGGCATATACCAGATAGAATTGGCAGCATCGTATATCAATTCATTCATTGTTAACAATAATAATTATAGGAAGGTACATGGTTTCAAGATATAATAAATATAAAATCAATGAAATATGTTTAAAATTAGATTATATCTATTCTAAGGATTCATATAGTTTATCAATAAATGATACTCGATAAGTAAATTAATACTTGTTTCGAGAAATAAACATAAGTGGGACATATACATATATGTATAGAGGACATGTAGGACTTATTTGTACTAGGTATTTGTAGAACATGAAGAATAAAGATTAAAATTCACAGTATGTATAAGCAATAATGAGTACATGTTAAAATGGGTTATGTTTATGAGTATTTTGTTGATTAATAGCTATAACAATAATAATAATAGTTGATAAGAGGTACAGTTAGACATTAGTCACACGAAATATTATGTGTTCTTTGTTAAGTTTTTGATCGTTTCCCTGGGTTCATTGAAGATATGTTTTATTGATTCTTTTTTGAATGGTAATAGGCCATTCCATGTTTTGACGGTGTCAGGTAGCGAGTTATAAAGCTTGGGTGTCATGTATGAATAAGACTTTTTTGAAACCGACTTATGTACAACTGCGATTGTGTGAAGATGCCGTTTACAACATACTGTATATCAACGTACTGTTTATCATCATGATGAAAATGAATTTCTAATTCGAATGAGCGTGGACTTTCACGAATGAGACTTCATTCAAGATTCCTAATGCCACCAAATATCAATTATCAATAGCATTCGGAGCAAATGTAGAGGATATTGAACAAATCAATAATGTTGATGATGTTATATTTGGATAATATAGCAGTTGTAAAACTGGAGTCAGGACCCTTGGATGTTGTATCCATCTGGCCAGTGTTATCTGGTCCCTTGGCCACGCACGTCATGACAGTATATAAGGTATCCATCAAATGCCCTCCTCATCCATATAGAGGATGCTGAACATAGAGAGGAACAAGTTAATCAGGTGTTCTGACTTTCCAAGTGGCCAAGAGAATTACGTATTCAAACTATCGTTCAAATTATGAACAATAAACACTCAAAATCCGAATGTATAAGGTTTTATACTGCTAAGCCTGAAACATTGACTTCTGCAATAGTTGTTTAGAGCTTCGCATACTATCGTTAACTGTGCATAAACAGTGAATTTATATGGGTTGGGAACCTCAGAATTTCTACGTTGGGTAACGTCTGAGCAAAAAAATGTTGGAACCCGAAAAATTTCAAAATTATTTTTAAGATAACCATGGCTGTGATGACGTCATTTTTTCAAATAGAAGCCTCATTTTTTCTGTTGAATTTGAATAGTCAGTTCTAGAACCGGCAATAAGTATGTCTATCACCAAAAGCGTTGAAATTCCAAAAATAAGTTAGGATAGTTTCAGGAAACGGCATTTGATTCCTATCAATATGAAAAAAGTATCAGGTACCACGCGGCTTGAGGTAGGTGATGACTGGTAGAAAGCTTCACGTAATACCAAGCAATACTCTACTATATACTATATATCCTTTTCCAAACTCCTCTGCTACAGTAAAAGGTATTTTATTCCTGATTACTATTCGTTATATTATATCAAATTTACGTGCCACATATTCAATGTGAACCATTAATCCAACTTCGTCTTACAAAAAACATGAGAAATGATGTTCAAAGAAGGAAATAATCATATAAACACACGCCATATATTAATATGAAAGAAACAAAAATAACTTTCACGTATTACCACTCACCGATAATATACGACTTGTATTCGCATAGATATCCCTATCGCTCGATTTTTTTTGAAATTTTCGAGAAAGCATTTTGCCTGGAAGTTTTTCCTGTTCTAGGTGTTCACTTCTTCAATTTTTTTTCGTTTCCCTATATTCTCGCCTCTCTGGCCCCTAGTAGTCCAATTGTAATCGGCTCTTGGTAAATGGGTCTGGAGCTTGTTACTAAGGGGTTTGTTGTTTTTCTTTTTCATTTACTGTTATTTGTTTGTTTTCCCCTTCGGGATTCGATTGGATTTGATCGATTCGTATTATCCTAGCTCCCGGAGTTTTGTGCCTATTTTAGCTTACTTCTGTGCCGCTTTTCGTTCCTGTTATCATCCTTTTCTGTACGTTCGTATGTCATCATTCGTTTCAGTTCATTGGTACCCTGTTATATATTGTTTTTCCGTTCAAAGAATTCCACAGTTTTGTTATTGAAGTAGGTAATATAATACATCATCAATCAAGATCAATTGACAGTTGTCCGGCGGTGATCCCAAGGTTTCCAAGAAGATGTCATCTGAACAGTGAAACTTGAAAAATTATGGATTTCCTGTTGTTCTTCATTAGCAGCCTATACATCCCATATATGTCTTCTCAATGGAATATGAGCATATTTCGTTTCCTATTTTGTTGTAAATCAATGTTTCTGTTTTAATTATTTGCAATATTTCTCGAGATTCTTCCACCATCATTCGAATTGTTCTACTAATAGTAGTAGATGAAGTTGTATTAACTAATTATATATATATATATATATTGTTCAAAATCTTTCGACAGATGTGTGTCGAACAGAATGTATTTCTGAATATGCTTCAATGACATCAATATCAATCATAACTACTTCAAGGAAATCATCAGTAAAGAACACTAGTTTTTGATCCACCCTGTATATTTTATGTATCTGCAGAGTGAACTTTCACAGTGAACGATCGAGTATGTAACCGACTTTTCCGGAATTTAAGGCATTTGGATATATCAATAAGCAGGACTGGTGCAGTTTTATGAGAAATACATAAAAGATATGTCAGATTAATCGCAGTTGATATTGGTATCCTACGAAATATCTGAAAATGAATGAAATTCCACAGCTCAATTTTTTTGAAATAACTGAAAAACCTGCTATCTTTGGACTCACCCTGTATATCGTCGGTACGTGCAGGAATCATTGTTTTCTATAGTGTTCGAATTGGCCGTATGCATGCATAGTCGATTTGGATATCCAAAAAAGTCTCTACACAATGGCCATTTGAAATTTTGGAAAAGTTATCTTCAGCACCCTATATAATCTGAACTGTTGAATTTAGAGCGGTGTTGCAATGGAGACATTCGATCATCATCACGAGTTCAGCAATATATGAAAAATTCGTGCAAATTCACCGAAAGTCAATTTCCCATTGATGCGGTGCGAGGTCCTTTGCACGTTCTACCAATTGTACATTTAATTTTAATATTATTCATAATTAGTTTGGATTTAAAATAAATAAAAATTATATTAGGTATCCTTTCTTTCTCATAAAAATTTAAGCATTAATATATCATAGGCGTAGGAAAAATGTTGTACCTAACACATGCGGAAATGGTCTTTTCCGCACTCAACAGCTCATCCGCCGTCACGTGCGGAAAAGTATCACTTTCCGCACTTGTTAAGTAAATAACAAATTTAAAACTAGTGTTGTTTCCAAATACAGAAAAAACACTAGTATCTTCTTTGTTTTTTCCATTGAGAACTGTTTGTCCGATAATTTCCAGACTTTTTTCGTTGTATATTCTTATCATGGCGCTCGATTTAACTGTGATTTACCCTTGCATTGATCACTGATTATTTGTCTACATGTAATGAATTTATTGAAAACAACAGTTATCCACAAATCCGCGCAGGCAACGCCACGGGAATAAGTTGGTAAGATATAAATTCCAGAATGCCAACAAAGAAACCGCAGAAATATATTGCCAGATTGAATTATATCAACTCATTATAGATAGTGCATGATACTTAGTAGTTCCAATGAAAAATGTGTCTACAGATGGTGGATAAAGAAAAATCAATTCACCGAGACACCAAGATGAAAAGGAATTGTTGATCATAAGCATGGATTTCGAGAGTATAAGAACCCGAATGTGTCTAGAACTGCCGCCGTCGGCGAATGAAAGCGAAAAAGCGATAGGATCATTGCAACCCGAAGGGCCCGATATTTACGCTGCCAATAAAAGCAAGGTGTTTCAGAAAGCTATAAACGTAAACTGGTTAAACTGTTCCCAGAATAGAATTTGAGGGTCGAGAGTATTAAGGATCATACAGTGCTCTCGTAAAGTACTGAATAAATTCATTTTTAGCCAAACTATCCATTTCTGAAGAATTTCCTGAAACAGGTCGATTTTAAATCTCAATTTGCCACATTTATGAGGAGAAATCAAATACACAGGGTGACCCACGTTTAACTAATGACGCCCACGACAATTTTTTCAAATGGAACACCCTATATATTATTAAGTTTTTGGAATTCCCATGGAAAGCTGATTCCAAAAATATATCACACATAGGGTTTGCATACAGTGCGTCCGGTAAATTCAGTGCTCTCGTAAAGTTGTGGATAAATTTGTAAAAAATTAAAGGAATAATTTTTGGAAAGGAAGTTTGAAGCCGTTGAATTTTATTTTCATTTGGGCATTCTTTCGAATGTAATTAATACATACAGAATGATTCGTGTAGGAGAAATGATGTCATTGGTATTTTTTCAATGACAATTCCATTTTTCATTACGGAATGAGAAAAAATGATTATGAGTATGGGTGAAATAAAAATAAAATAAGAAAAAATATTTTGAAATATGAAAATACTAAATTGAATGGCAATGATAGCTTCAAACATCGATTAAATTAAATGTTAGAATTTTGCACCGTTTGTTATCTGACAGAAGACGAGACGATGAATACATTCATTTTGAACATTGTCAATAACGTCAGGAGGTATACATTGTATCTCGTGACGAATTCTTGCTTATAAATCTTCTGAATCCTCCTATTGACATACACTTTACTCTTGAGGTATCCCCACAAGAAATTATCAAGTGATGTCAAATCTGGAGGTCTAGCAGGCCACTCAATCGGTCCCCTTCTCCTTATTCAACCATTCAGAAACACCACATCTAAATAGTCGCGGACAGCTACTGCTTAATGATGATAGTAACCTGATTGTAACTGGAGACTTCAACATCCCTGAATATGTTGTTCATGCTAGTACCAATTTTCACAATGTGAAATCAATTATTCTACTGGAGAACTTTATGAATTTTCTAGGCCTAGTTCAATATAATGAGGTATTGAACGCCAACAATAGAATCTTAGATCTATTATGTAGTAGATGTCCAATGAATGTACAAGAGTCATCATTTCCTCTCGTTCCTATTGATGTGCACCATCCTGCTCTAGGATTTTCTATCCCCTCCAGTCTGAAACCTAACACATTCAAAACGAATACAATGAAAACCTTCAACTTTAGGAAAGCAAATTTTTCTCAATTGTATGACATGCTCTTCAATGCGGATTGGACTTTTTTGGAAGATAATGATAACGTAGATATAGCTTGCGATAGGTTCTACAACCTATTAAATAATATTTTAACAGAATGCGTTCCCAAAACAGTTGGTAAAAAATCTCCCTACCCACCTTGGTTTACCGGCGATATCATAAGAAATTTGAAAGCGAAGGACAAGTATTTACGCAATTATAAATCAACGGGTAACACTGAATGTTTCGAATTGCATAAAAATCTTCGCAGAGATATGAAGAAAAATATCGCCATAGCACACTCCAATTATATTCGAACGGCGGAGAAAGATCTAGGAGATGATCCATCCAAATTTTGGGCTTATCTGAATACAATTAGGAGCAGCCCAGCTATTCCTGATTCTCTAAACTATGAAAATAGTAGTCTGTCTGATCCCCAATGTATAGTCGATGCTCTTGCCACCTACTTTGAATCTGCTTTCATCAGATCATCCAATTATCGACAATCTGAAAGCACTAATAATTTCAACATACCAACTTTGTCCATCCCTAAAATAACTGAAGATGATGTGCTGAAGTCTTTAAAAAAATGTAAACCAAAAATGACAACGGGACCTGATGGTATTCCATCATTTCTCCTGAAAGACTGTGCTGTCAGCTTTGCTAAACCTTTATCCATCATTTTCAATCTGGCACTGACAACACTTTGTTTTCCGAATGTCATTGAAATATGGTAAAATATGTCCTGTTCTCAAAAAGGGGGACAAACATATGATTGAAAATTACAGACCAATCGTTATACTATGCAACTTCAGTGAACTCTTCGAAATGATCTTATATGATATTATATATGCACATGTGAGATGTCAGATTGTCGATAATCAGCATGGATTTGTTAAGGGTCGTTCGACCACAAGTAATCTTACATGCATTACTCAATACATAGCAGGAGCTTTGGATATGTCTTCCCAGGTTGATGTCATTTATACAGATTTTTCAAAGGCGTTCGACAGGCTCGACCATGGTGTACTTCTCAAAAAACTGAGTTCGGTTGGTTTGACTGACAACCTTACACTTTTTTTGGAGTCTCATCTAACCGAAAGACGTTCAAGAGTTCAATACCGCGGTTTTAAATCTGTCGAAATAATAGCCACCTCTGGTGTTCCTCAGGGATCTGTATTAGGTCCCTTGTTATTCATTATTTTTATAAATGACATTTGCCTTGAGTTAGACTCTGAAATTCTACTATATGCAGATGATTGTAAATTGTTTCGTCAGATTTCCAATGTGACCGACTGCAGTTACCTACAAAAAGATATCCAAAAATTAGATTTATGGTGTGAAGCGAACTCACTTTCTCTCAACATACAAAAATGCAATTTTGTCTACTTTAGTCGCAAAAAATCACCCACCGAATATCCTTATACAATAAATGGAAACATCTTGCAAAAATTGGCAGAATTCAAAGATCTGGGGGTCATCTTTGACGAAAAATTCACATTCACTCATCACGTGAATACAATTGTTTCAAATGGCTTCAAAATCCTCGGTTTCATCATTAGAAACTCCAAATGGTTTTCTGATATCAACACTTACTTACTCCTTTTCAATGCGCTTGTGAGATCAAGGTTTGAGTATTGCTGTGTCGTGTGGAATCCTTGTTACAACATACACGTCATAAATTCAGAGAATATTCAGAGAAGATTCTTGAAGTACATTAGTTTCAAGTGTGATGGATTCTATCCAAACCAAGGTATTCCGCATGAAGTGCTACTTTTGAGATTCCAGGTTCACTCTCTAGACAATCGTCGTAAATACCTAGGTATATTATTTTTGCACAAGGTTATTTTCTCTATAATTAATTGTCCATACTTACTTTCACATATGAAGTTGCATGTTCCCAGGCTACCTGTACGTAATAGTAATACATTTTACCTCCCCTTTCCTCAAACAAATGTACTTACACGCTCTCCTATGTACAAAATATGGTTTGATTACTTGTCAATCCAGAATAACGTAGATATTTTCAACTGCAAGCCAACTGACATCAAAATAGCTATCTTGCGATCATAATGATTCTTACTGAACATATAATATAGTTTCATATTTGTTGTGATGTGTATGAACTTTTCTCACTGAGTTTTTTTCAGTTCATACACATCATTGCTCTTATTATTTACTTTTTATGGAATAAATTGTCTTATTTCATGTACATTAGGATTATCTCTGTATATGTCTGTACTTTAGGTTTAACTCTGTTTAACATTTCCTGAATGTATATTTCCCATTCTGTAATTGGCTTCGGCTGTTGAATGGTGTACCAAATAAATAAATAAATAAATAATGGGGAGATGCACCATCTTGTTGGGAGAATAAATCAGTTTTCGGAAGATCAGGTTCCTCTAGATCTGGATACACAGCTATTAGTTCAGGAATGAGATCGAATCGAAGAAAATCCAAATATATTGCACCAGTCAGGTTCACGTCAGAGAAATAGGGACAGAATTCTTTCGTCGACTATGCCACACCATACATTCACTTTATGTGGATTTTGAGTGTGATACTCCATCATCCATCGGGGATTCTCGGCTATTGATATGGCCGTTCAGAAAAAAATATAATTTTCATAAACTTATTATCATTTCTGCATAGTTGTTGCAGTTGTTCGCATAATTGATTTTGCGATCAAAGTCGTCTTCATTCAGCTCATGGATGAGGCGTACCTTATGAGGATGGTGCTTTGCTTTTCTCAGAATTTTGTGGACTGTAGACGCTGCCATATTGAAATCAGAAGCCACTTGGTTGAGTTTTGTGTGATGATTTTCATGGCCAACACAACATTGAGCTGATCGTCTTCTGGGGGTGAGGGTCGACCAGATTCAGGAAAATCACGGTCATGCCCAAATTCACGGTATTTTGACTCAACTTTGCATTTCCAAGATGGAAGTCAGGTTATTCATTTTCATTTGATCCCGTTGATCTAATTCAACAAACGTGCTCACATCTATTCCGGATGTTAGAAGAATATTTAAATGAGAAAACAATTTCACTACCAATCAGTTCCATCCATGGAAGTTCTTCAATATAATAAACAATCGTTTGAAGTTGTAATGAAGATTGAATATATTCGTCAATGAATTTGGAGAAATATTATTCTTTCTTTAAATTTTATATACTTTTAATGCCAACAACTTAACCTATTATTCATTACATATTTTCGAATGTAGTGATACTTACCAATGACCTGATGACTCCTTCTAGCAGGAAATATCTGAAATAGGGAAACAGATATATAAACTTCAGTATGGATATATAAAATCGAAGCATCTTCTGGACGAAAGTATATATACAGTGCTTTTCTTTAATGTCCCTCTTTCTTTGATTTTTTGAACGGGTCAACAAAAAAAATTTAAATTTGGGATAATGAAATTGATGCATGAATTCTATATTTTGGAGTAAAATTGACAGATGAAACTTTCAAGATGGCGACTGGGCGCCACCTGGGGAATAAAAATGAAAGTGGGGTCTTGTGATACATCTTCTTGAAGCTTCTGACGATTACTTGACAACCCTAGAATATAAAGAAGATATTTTCACCCACTACAAAATGGCGGAACATTTAATAATTGCCTGATTACATCGACGACTTCATAATTTGAGGAAAAAAGCTGAGTTCAGTTAAGAAGATGCTCAAAGTGGTTGCCTCGGACTGCTTGACATAGGAACATCCTAGCCGATATTTCACGCCGAACATTTTCGAACACAGTAACGTCGATATTTCTACAAATATTTATTATTATCTGCCGTATAATCAATAATGAAGCAGGTTCAGTTTCGTACACCTTTTGCTTCAAATAACCGCATAAAAAAGTCTACAGGTGTCAAATCTGGCGAGCAGGCTGGCCATTCCGTAGGACCTCGACGGCCAATCCAACGACCAGGGAAAGTATTATGCAAATAGTTTCTTACTTGTCCGTAGTGATGTGGTGGTGCTCCATCTTGTTAGAATACAATATTCATATCGAATTCATTAGGATTCGCTTCGACGATTTTGGTGATTAGAGGGTCAACAGTATTTTTCAGCATATTCAAATACAGTTCCCCTGTTTAATTCTGTTCAATATTGTAGGACCTCTATTCGTCCTTCAATATGGTTTCCCAATATTCCTGCCCCGACGTTAATTTTTTCTGGATATTGAGAATGAGTTTCCCGGGAAATGTGAGGGTTGGTGTCACTCCAATAACGGCAATTTTGTCTGTGAACCATGCCGTTGAGATAAAATGTAGATTCGTCACTGAAAAAAATATTGTGGAGATAGGTAGGACGCCTTGCAATGGTTTCCGTCATAATTTCGTAGAATTCTGTTCTTCGATCAGGGTCATCTTCAGTTAACTGGTGTACCATTTTGATTTTGTATGAATGATACTTATTCTTTTCCAAAAGTCTCCACACAGTAGAAGGACACACCTCACAAACATTCGCGACGGAGAAAGTAGACTGTTGAGGATTCACTATCATCTCACCAATTATTTGAACTTGCTGTTCTTCCGGAATGGACGGATGTCCTGGGGGCTTTTTGTTCTGTACACTACCGGTAGTTGTGAATTTGGTTACAAGTTCCCTTGAATATTTTCTACAGATAGGACGATTCGGATAACGATCTTTAAAAATTCTTTCGGTTTCGTGAAAGTTACGCGTCGCACCGTAAATAAAAATTGCTTTGATTTTTTCTTCCAATGGACGAGAATTAACCATTTTTGAGATAGTTCACGTGGTACCAATTTACTAGTAAAACCGAAAACTAAATGAGAATATTTCAACTGAACAATGATGTTCGTAGTCGTACTGACATTTCTTGTCATTTTTTGTCCAAACAAAAAATAACCTATTGGAATTTATCAGGCCATATAGCAGAGAAAACAAATATTTCTAGATGTATCAATATTAATGTGTTTGTATTCAGGTAATTATTGAATGTTCCGCCATTTTGTAGTTGGTGAAGATATTGACTTTATATTCTGGGGTTGTGAAGTATTCGTCAGAAGCTTCAGGAGGATGTGTCACAAGACCCCTCTTTCAATTTTTTTTTCCCCAAGTGGCGCCCAGTCGCCATCTTGAAAGTTGCATTTGTCAAGTTTACTTCAAGATATAGTATTCATGCATCAATTTCATTATCTCAAATTTCAATTTTTTCAGTTGACCCGTTCAAAAAATAAAAGGGGAAGGGACAGTAAAGAAAAGCAATGTATATATATATATACTATACTACCAGATAACGCTGGAACTACCAGATAACGCTGAATAACTGAAATTATATCTTCGGAAAGGAACCCGTCGAATAATCTTAATGATTTATATATTATATTTTCAATTCGGAAAATAGTTGTTTTTGTACAACCACCATTGGAAATCAAATTGAAATTGCACACATATGTTTTTCTAGTAATCTTTCAGTACACGCCCATTCATTTATTTTTCAATCATGAACTGCACTGGAGCGTCTAATTATTTCTTCATTAACGGTTCAACGACTTCGACATATCTGAACAATATTCAAACTAGGACAAAAAGCTCCGTTGCAGTTTATTCTCAAAAATGATAATTATTTCAACCTATGATATCATTCCTGTATATTTTTTGTCCTTGTAATTTCCAGATATAAATTATACACGGAGGCCTACCAGGTAGAGGGTTGGTTTCACACCACGAAAAAGGTGGGTGTAGCAAAGGTGGGCTGCAATCCAAATTGTTCTGTGCAAATTATACTATTTATTTATAAATGCACTACGAACATCAATATCTTATGTAAGACGTCCGATATATGCGGGCAATTGCGTATTGTACGAAATATTTTACATATTCGTTTACATTTGAAATGGTCAGTATATTCCATCATTATTCAATTATGTGGAAATCCAAGATTATTTCAACAAATGTTAGGAAATGATGAACAAATTGAGAGGCAAAACTGAAACAAGTCATCCTATATCAATGGAGCCCCAGTTTTTACTTCTTTAAACTTACTGAAAATATTTCAGTTTCCAACTCACCTCTGGCTTACATGAGACATATCAATTGGGTTAACAAGTTTCAACTTACGGACATGAACCTCACTGAACTCCAAGATATATTGAGAGATATAAAAACGAAAACTGCTCCGAGATATATTATATATCAGGTAATGTTATTCCTAATCTTCCAGATGTCGGCCTTGGTAAAACTAATCAACATTTCGCTCAGAACTGTAACTTTTCCACTCCTCCTGGAAACTTTCGTGATTATCCCTATTCATTATGGTGATAATCAAAGTGATATATACAACTTCCGACCCATATCAATGATCCCTAGTTTAGCGAAAATAATAGAAAAACTAGTAAGGAAACGCATTCGGAACTTTTTACAAATAAAAAGTATAATTTGCACAGAACAATTTGGATTGCAGCCAAGCAAAGGAACCAATAACGCTTCATGTTATTTCTTGCCAGTGGTATATAGAAATACTTATGCAGGCTAGTGCGCTGCTGTAGTATTTCGCGATTTTGTCAAAGCCTTTGATTGCGTTGATCATGAAACACTGCTGCAGAAATTTGAATGTTATGGATTCAGAAATACGTACTCCCACTTGAACATCCGCAGCCAAATAGTGCGCTATGGTACTGACTCAAATGTGGCTGATATTGGATTGGAAGTGACTTAGGGCTCAGTACTCGGACATCTACTATTTTTGCTCTATGTCAATAATATTATTCAACTGTATTTCACTGCCAAGGTCAGTATTTATGCGGATAACAAAACTTTCCTTTGGAATGATATTTCATTGCAACATTTTCTGGATAAAATTGAAAGATAGTTATAATAAATGACATGAAAGTTCTTGGGGACATCTATTTCACTAGATGCATCATTTCACACCTGGTATTTCCTGAATCTCCACTTCGAACACTTTAATACTCATATTCATTTGACAAATATCTCGGGAGCGACACATACATGTTTCAATAATAACAGCAGCTATTTTGAATATCGAACCTGTTGCCTTTGCGATAAACGGTGGTCTGGAGGAAACAATTTTTTTGGACGGTATCCTTCTTCCGTATTTTCGAAGAATGTGGTGAAATTTTTGAATTCACTTATGTCTTGATTATTCCCATACTATTCATGCCACAGAGAGTTTGTATGCTATTTTCTGTTGATGCCTCGATTTAACGAGTTACAAATTTTAAGTTGCTCTAGTAGCAGTTCCTTTAATTTTTCCCGGAATTTCATGATATTGTTGAAAAAAAATATTTTGAACCGCCAACTTAGTTGCAAAGCAACCTTCGAAAGTCAAAGACTTATGTGAGTTAAGAAGACGGGGACCTTACCTTCTCAATTGTCATTCTTTACTTTAATTCACTTCAAGGGGTCGTCGTGATCTAATACATTAAAAATTGCTACTAGGTTGCCTATTCTAGGACCATCACTTCGCAAATAATTCAGATATAATTTTTCTTCGAATAGTTTTCTTCATGGAAATAACAAATGACCATTGTTGTAGAATATATGTTTTTTCTTCTGAAAAATACGTTTTTCAGGAGTTTTTCCCAAAAATCGCAAACACTCCCGAAGTACGCTTCTCGTATTACTGTCACCACTGGGCATTCCGTGAACATATGGGTAGCTGACTCCTCATCCTCCAAGCACCACCTGTATTCAGTATCATCGGTGATACCCATGATATTGGGGTGCTTGTTTTGATGACAGTGCCCCGTGAGGAGCCCTATTACTATTCTGATCTCCTCTCTTCTCAATGTGAGCAGAGTGTTGGCTCCCCTGGTAGAAGTGCCTTCGATGTGGAGTTCCGATTATATTATGCCAAGAGCCTCTTTCCATGCATCCTGGAATTTTACTTCTATGATTCCCTTCATGGTTGAAACTCCATGATCAAGAAACTCCTTGTATTGGTTCTGGTCCTTGTCTGCACCTCGTCTGGCCAAATGGTCGATCTGTTTGTTTCCGGTATGACCGGGGATCCATAGTAGCTTCACCTCATTGGCGATGGATAGCCTTTGCAGATCGTCAATGCATTCAGACACCAGCAGCAAAATGACTCTTTACGATGTAAGGGCCTTGATCGCCGCTTGGCTGTCAGTGCATATCGTGATTTGCTGGCCATGGAAGCCTCTGTTGATATTTTTCTCAGGGCATAGTTGAGTTCAGCAATTGGAGATCGCCTGTATACCCTGGCACCGGCTCATTTACCTATCTTGGAGCAATCTCTTTACCAGATAATCCCATTGGTGGGGATCAGGCGGTGCCCTATCTGCTCCCAGTCCTCCCTTTTGGGAATGAGTGGACTGCGGCCTCTTGCTGAATTGTATGACAGGTAGAGAATTGTCCCCCGGCATCTCAAGGAGTGGACAATTTCTTACCGTTTGAATCCATAATCGAGAGTGTTCATACATTCCCTTGCTCCGCCATTGGTTGAAGCTTCTCAAGCGAGCGATGGCTTTGCGTGCCTCGTCATCAATGAAGAGGGGCAGGAAAGGCAGACATATAAGTGTCTCCAGCGCCCTAGTGGGTGCCGTGTTCATTGCACTTGTTGTTACAAGACAGGCGAGCTTTTGTACCCTATCTAATTGGATTTTTGATTTGCCGGATGCTGTACTTTGCCACCATTCTATGGCTCCGTATGTAATCATTGGGCATAAGAGGGTCGTAGAGTTCTAGTATGAAATCTTGGGGCTGGGCCTGCACGTACTGCCAAATGCCCTTCTGCATACCCAAAATGCACCTGTGACTTTCCGAACTTTGTGTTTGATATGCTCGTTTCAGTTCAGCTTGGAGTCGAAGATGACTCCGAAGTACTGAGCTTTTGTATTGCAGGGACCTCCCATTGACCTACTGAATGGCATCATTCATCCACCCCGTTGAGGGCTCCTTGTATCGTACTCTCATGAGGCCAGACCCCTGGTCATCTACCAGGATGTCAATATCGTCTGCATAGGCCTGAGTGTAGTAACCAAATTCTCTTATGTTTACTGCGAGGCCATCCACCACAAGGCACGATAGCAGAGGGGACAAGACACCTTCCTGGAGACAGCTCCTCGTGGGTATGACCTCGCTAGAGCTCCTTCTAATAGTTGCTTCAGGTAGTCTCTGGGACAGTATGCGACACGTACGCAAATGGATTAAGCGGACTTTTCGATTCGTCCACTGGAACCTCATTTTGATAACTTGTTATATAAACTTCTATTCCTCAACGCATTGATTTTCATATCGTTAGTTCAATAACACAAACAGTTGCACGAAAAACCAGAAGAAAAAAGTTGAATGAAATGAAGAGGGAAAGGAAATCGTGCCTCGATAGGTCCGATCGTGCCAACTAAGAGGGAAAAAGGTGGGGATCGGGCCGATCTACTTGGAAGGGCTGGGGGAAGGGCTCAACACGGAATCGGAAACGCAATTATTTGATGGGCCGATATTGGGTCCGATCAATTGACACGTCTGTACGCCCCTTTGATCCTTACCGCCGTTTCGCACTAGAAAAAAAAATCTA
Source organism: Gonioctena quinquepunctata (assembly GCA_018342105.1). Lineage (NCBI taxonomy): Eukaryota > Metazoa > Arthropoda > Insecta > Coleoptera > Chrysomelidae > Gonioctena > Gonioctena quinquepunctata. The sequence continues at coordinate 430,869 of JAFIRS010000436.1, forward strand.
CTACTCATCAAAAATTCTTGGAACCTACCACGATTCATCCTATTCATATATTTTCTCCTGTCTTTTTGAAAATGGGAAAAACAAATCTGCTGCCCCCCAACATTTCATTTCGTACACAATACATTACAAATATATGATTTACGGGTTTTTACTACAAAATCCCCAAAACGCAATGCTATATCGTAGGGATTCTACTAGAGCAAAGTAAGTCGATCTGGCTGTGGATATGTTGAATCCATCAGTAAGAACTCTTACAGCAAATGATCCAGGAGGTAACTTCTTACATAATGATTTGATATGTTCACTGAATTGCAACTTGTTATCAATGTGCAAACCGAGAAACCTAGTACAAAGCGTTTCACCGATATTAATACCATCAAGTAGCAAGTTATCATAACTGAATTTGGAGTCAACAGTTTCAGTCGTAACCACATTGAAAAGTATTCGGGTTGTATTCGGATTGATGTCAATAATCTCCGCTGCTGGCAATACACTTCTTTTTCCCCGTAATTATTTTATTATTACCCATTTCTCTCTAGGTTTGTTTTTCGATTGTTCAATCCTGTTTAAGTAATAACTATTCTTAGCCAATTTTATAACTCCATAAATACCCCTATATTTAATGGAATAATCCAAAAAACGAATATTTGGTGTACATTTTTTAATTATACGCAGAGATCTGAAAGTTTTTGCATAAATTAAATCCTGTTGCTATGCAAGGCTTTCACCCAAACTGGATCCAAACTGCCCAAAGAGTAGTATTCTGGCATGTTCGCCTCTTTCGATGGATTGATAACCTGGTTGTATGTGTGTCTAGCTTCTATATAATCTGTCATTGTCTTCAAGCGCAGATTTTGTGATGAAATGGTAGTCGTTTTATTATTACGTTTCCAAACATCACTTGTTGAACCAATGTTTCTCAGGGGCTAGGATCTTGGTGCAATTAGGTCAGTTTCCATTCTTAGCGAAATAATATCATTATTGATTGAGAGTACTGAGAAGAGTCATTGGTATTGCAACAAACTCGATGCTAAGGATATTTATTCTGTGAAAAAAATTCTGGGACCATCCCAATCGGCCGAGTTATGAGCTAAACGATCCGGTGAAGCAGATGAGCAAGTTGTGTAAATCAGTTTATGTTCGGAGTAAGAGGCGCATAGAAAACCCCGCTGTGGGATTATGGATTAGAAAAAGATAGAGAAAATTAGCATGATGGATGTTAATATCTGAAATTCGGATGGGTTTATAGATCAACTATTCGATGCCATAGGTTATCGCGAAGAGCTCGGCTTCGCGTCCCTGAAAGTTCTTCCAGTATAAATTTCGTGTGCGGAGCACATAACAAACATAGATACAATAAAACTTCGAGAGTAACGTGTACACCAAATATTAAAAATAATATAAGAAATATAAAATATGACTCAGATGTAGTCCAGACAGATAAATGAATCGTGAAAAACTCAGGGCAGATATGAGTTAGACATCGATATCCAGATCATTTATCCAGTTAATCGCTGTTTGGGAAGCTGTGTGAAGTTCTTGAAGCCCTCCAGGGAACAATCTTGTGGAGCAGTCATTCAAAATGTGGTGCATAGTTTGTCAAGGAGCACCGCAGTTGCATTCCGGCGAGTCCACTATGCCCCATCCATGACCCGACATCGCCCATGGCCAGTTCTGAATCGGTTGATGCGGCTCCAGGTCTGACGTGAGAGGTCTGAACCTGGAACTGGGAGTGTTGGTTCCTGGATGATGTCTATGTTCTTCACATCAGGTCTACTTGGAACAAGCTCGTACCATCCGTGGGCCATGCAGAAGTCATCTTTTATTTCATCGTCCATTCATATTGGTTGACGGGATCTTAGGCGGTTGTAGGGAGATGGCTGATAGTTTTCTGAATGGGTAGGCTGTCGAAGGGGTTTTTACTGACTTTCGTCCATTCCTTGTGTGCAGCAGCTGATCTTCGTGATTGCACTGGGGCTAAGTCTGTCAATATAGGGAGCCACATAGTGGGATTAGACTTTAAAGTACCACTGATGATTCTCATTGATTCATTGAGTTGTACATCGACCTCATTTGTGTGGTGGCTCTTGTACCAGACGGGAGCACAGTACTCCGCGACAGAGTGAATCAGTGCTCGAGCAGCATTTCTAAGAGTGCCCCCGTCTGCTCCCCATGTATTCCCCGCAAGCTTATGGAGAATATTGTTTCTTGCTTTAATCTTCATTGCAGTCTTTGTCAGATGATGGCAATATGTTGAAGATCTGTCGAGCGTAACTTCCAGATATCTGGGGTGATACCCTTCCTTCGCCAAATGTAACATTTAGTTCCTTATGAGCTAGTTCGTTCGATAGATGAAATGCACTGACCTCTGATTTCACTGGGTTTAGCTTCAGGCACCATTTAGTGTAGTACTTGTGCATAGCTTCAAGGTCCTCTGTTAATTGGTCACTTCCCGTCTCCAGTGATAGGTGTTGTGTTGCGAGGGCCATGTCATCAGCATATATGTATTCAAGAAAGTGGTAAGGGACGTCATTTGTGTAGATGTTAAAAAGGAGTGGGGCCAGTACCGATCCTTGCGGAAGGCCGTTTTTTATTGTACGGGTGCGGCTCTTTCTATCGTTGACATATACAGTTATTCTGCGATTGCTCAGCATGTTTTACACGAGGAAGCAGATCTTTCTGCATGGGATAACTTGTTGGGTCTTGTATACAGTATCGGAAAATATTTATCTTGGGTACGGTGGTTCCATAAGAGCGTGAAGAATAGCTTGCTTTATGTTGAGAGAGCATTACAATTTCTTCTCGACTCGCTCGTAGAAGGGATATTTACGTCACGACACAGAGATAGGAGTATCAGGGCGGTCCCGGCGGTCAGCTCAGGACGACAGTATCATACCAGCAGCAGTCGAAAGAATGTGCAATGATGAAGAATTATTGACGATAATTTCACTTCAGATAATTTGAACAAATTGAACTGAATCATTGATTCAATTTAATCTGTCGGACGACAGGTATATCAAAATATCTTTGGTGACGTGGTGGCCGCGAAAAGAAAAGGAAATTCTCAAACATGAACAGAAGCAAACGATATTTCTGTAAGACAATGAAAACAAAAAACTAATTTCTAACAAAAAAAAAATATTCACAAGAAAAGATAAACCAAATTGAATATTTTGTGTACGGAATTATTTTATTTAATGTTCGAACAAACCACCATTTGTGGCCAAACAATAGCCGAATATATTGTACTTTCTCTGCGGTTGTGTAAATAGGCGGCATGTTTCAAAAGGTAAAATTGTCACGATCTGGTGTTTTCGCAACCACGGCTCGGCAAGCTGTGCGCTGTGTCGCATTGCCACGTGGTCAGTTAATGGGTCGAGTGGGGTAACAGGAGAGGCGCACAGCAGTGCGTCTCTCTTGTTCATGTGGTATTATCATATCATTGCGTTCCTTGTTGCTCGTGTAGATTTCTGTCCATACCCCAGATAAAATGTTTCCGATACTGTATAATCCCTTATCCAAACCGAATCGTAGGCCGATGTTACGTCTATGAATGCACAGGCAGTTTTGACTTCTTTCTGGAAGCCTGCTTTGATGAAGGAAGTGAGTGCAAGTACCTGATCTACACAGGAGCGGCCTGTTCTGAAGCCTGCTTGTTCTTGTATAGTTAACATCTCAACAGTTGAGAAAATTCTATTATATAGCAAGTGTTCCAGTAGTTTGTAGCACATGCTCAGCAGAGCAATCAAATGGTAGCTTGCTGGGTTATTTGCTGGTTCACCTGGTTTGAGTATCGCAAGGATCTTGGACTGCCGGAATCCGTTGGGGATTTCACCTGTGTGGAGTATCAAATTGAAGAAGTTTGATAGCCATTGCTTAGCTGTATTTCCGAGGTTCTTCAGGAATTCTGGGAAAACTTGATCAGGACCTAGAGCTTTCCGTAGCTTCATTCTTGCCAGGGCTATGTTCAGTTCATTCATGCTGAAAGGGGTCGACCATTGCGACTGCTGGGGAAGAGATCGTAAGTTCGCCGATACAGCCTTATTGATCTCTTTGGCAAATGCCTTGTCGGGGGGTACTGCTTTCAGATATGTTCTGCAAGCGATCTGCTATATCGTTTGGGTTGATGCTCAGTTTCTCGTCTGGAAAGGATACAGCGGAGCCCAGTCTTCGTAGTAGATTCCAAGTACTTCCAGTCTTGAAATATCATTGTATTCCTGAATTCAAAATGCATTGAGAAGTGACATATAAATCGTCAATGTAGTTTCAACTAATGATAATGAGAATTGGTAAATAGCTAATGAGGCTTAGAATTGAATATCCCAAATATTCTATACATGATTGAAAAATTTACGGATTTGTATTTTTGTGTCTCAAAGCCTTGATTGATGAACTCTTGAGAACTTCCATAACGAGCTTGTAATTTCTCAAGAAATATTGACATTTCACCAATATCAATTATTTTCCAAGACCATGAAATAATTATAGTCTGAAAAAATAAAAAACCCGCTTGTAAAGCAATAAGGACTGAAATGTTAGAAATAATAAAGTCATTAACCAAAAAAACTTGAGGGGCCTGATAATATAATTATGAAAAGTAAGTGGAGAGCACACCACGCTTTTCAACACAAGAGGCCATTTTTTGGTCACTGACTTTATTCTTATTATTCTAAACTTTCAAGTACTTATTGCTTTATATTATGTTGCTACAAAAGACTGAGAAAGACTACGGGAGAAAAACTCTTCGATTGATTCAGCCACATGGGATGGAAGGTATTAATAACTGAATTTCGGCGAATATGCTGAAAACCAGTGCATTCGCCATATCTTTGATTTGTAAATTATGCTGGAAACGGCTTCACCATATTTTATCAGAAGTCACTGAAGAGTTCCACTATTCACCTCCTGGCTTGTTTGTAATTTACAATGAAGCTAATAAAGCGTGTTAAGAATAAAATAATCATAAAAAACCTTTTCAAGACAAGCTTTCATTCAAATGCACTTAAAAGTAAAAAATAATTGTTATGGATGTGTGACGTAGGTTACTCCGTGAGTTACAGATTCAAAAGCTTGTCGCCCAAAGTTTTTAGTTCGAATACAAAAGCGACAAGCTTTAGAATCTATAACTCACGGAATAACCTACGTCACACAATCGTATCGCCGACACACCATTCACTATCACTACTATGGTGTCAATATAATCCATTGCCATGCCATGGAAGTTCTTGTTCTCTATAGATATCACAAAAGGATAGCTTAATTTGTATCTTAAATTTTCCTACTTTCGGAGCAATGATTTCCTTCAATTGAGAATGTTTCCCTTATTAATACACTACTTGATCGTTTCCATCCCTTTTCCTCCCGCAAGTTCAAGTCAATTGATGAGTGTATATAGCTTTCCCTTGATGTTGTGTACATGATAGTATCTGACATTTTATTTCTCACTGTCACTGAACAGGTATCGGAAAAATGCATTTATCTTACTCGAGCCATTTAGTGACGTTACATTCTTATTGATTTCGTATTGGAACGTTTTGGACGAATGAAATGAAACAGAAATACAAGAAAGGACGGTGGAAATGATGGATGGTCAATGGAATCGTGGAGTGTGATTCATTTCTGGCTGGTTTATATTTCGTTTCAGGCATTTTCCATCGTTCCAGGAAACATTTATTTCCCATATTTCCGAACAATGTCAAACTGATAAAAACGAAAAATAATAAAAAGTGCAATCGAATATTTTTCAGTTGAGAATGATAGAAATAAAACTATAGTTTGAAAAAACAAAAAATACGCTAATATAGCACCAAGGACTGAAAAGTTAAAAATAAGAATAAATCATACACAATTCTTATGAAAAAATTATTTAGATGAGCTTCATTCAAATGCACTAAAGTGCAAATTCTATGGATTGTGAGTAGTTATTCCGTGATTATAGATTCAAATTGTTTCATTAATTATTATTTGTGCTTCAGTACTATCGATATAGGCCTTTTCTTAGTTCTGAACTATCTAGTCTTCAAGAGAAGATCTGAAATAACCATCCATCTTGAGTTGCATCTTCAATTTATGAATTTTAACCAAATCGTAATATCGACTTTCATAAATTTCGACAAAACATTTTTTTTTCTATATAAAAATTCCATGAGCTGCCATTTCAGTTTCATAAATTTCGACAAAACATTTAAAATCTCCGACTGAATAAAATCGGACCATAATCACAAATCTCCTCCGCCATTTTGGAGCCGCATCCATGAATTAACAAAAAATTTCAAAAATTCATACTATCCTATCCCTTAACCCCCACGTACCAATTTTGGATCGAATCGGACCATAATCACAAAACTCGTCCGTCATCTTGGAGCCGCTTTCTGTTTCTTCTCTAACAAAATTCACAGTGGATTGTCACCGGAATTATGAACACCCGCCAAATTTCAGCTCAATCGGATGTCGGCAAGTGCTTCAAAAATGAATAAAAAAATTTGAACCGGAAAGAATGACAGAATGATATACGAACAAAGCAAAATGAATAAGAGTTTGTAAAAAGAGCATATTGTTCTTATGGAATAGTAGATATTCAAGGGTGTATTTCTGAGAGTATCATCATGGAATATTCTACAGCTAAACTTACATAATCGTCCATTTTTTATTCTTTCATACCCCCATTTGATGATAAATGTTCAATTCTTGGTAAACAGAGTTAATGCAAGGCCGCGCAAAATGAAAAAATGCAAAAATTTACTGAAAGAGAAAACAAATATTTTTTTTGTCTTATTTCTTCTTTTTATTATAGTCCTTTCTCTCCTGCATTTGATCTGATTTGTATTCACACATTCAGAGAGAATGATCATGGTGGAGTGATATTAGATTTCAGCTTCAGAAAGTTAGGGGACTGCAATAACTTTTGACTGTAAATCAGTGATGATGTTAGGAACAACATATAGAAAGTTACCAATCGTGAAGTTTGTGCCAAATTTATCATTTAACTAATAAGTTGCAAAATCTTGAAGAAAATATATTTTTTTTTATACTGATACCGTCATTCGAAAGAATGGTAGATTTTACTTTAAAAAAATTATATGAAATTTTTCTTAAAAAGGAAACTGTAAGCTGCAGACCTTTTTTTTTAACGTACGGAAATGTGAGGCGGCGAAACTGAAGTGCATCTCTCGAGGAGCACATAGCCACGAGTGCGCTTCACTTAATTTGTTATATCTTATGATATAATTGATCAAATTGAGCTATGAAAATTCAAATGAGGAAGGAAGAAGTAGCTAACGGGGTGTCATATTTTCAGATGTTAAAAATATAAATAGGAGTAATGCATATATGAAGTTACTTCAAAGTATAATTTTCTATAAAATCAATTAAGATCTGCCATCCTTAAATTTTCAAAATGATATCCAAATTTTACAGTTACTCCCAAAATAACACCAAAAGTGAAAAAACATTAAAATTTTATTTCAAAAAATACAGTGGTCAAAATATTGAATAATTTATAAAATGCCAAATTTTATTTTTAGGCCATGATTCAAAAACTCCAGTTTAAAATGTGATATTAAAGAATTTCCAAACGTACTTTCCGAAGCTTGTGATCCAATTTTCGAAGAGGTTTGATTGGTTTTATTTAAAAAAATTGAATGAATAATAAAACTTCGCCAAAAAAAATCCAAAATCCGTGGAATTTTTTGTAGAATAAACTCTGATAACGTTTATATAGAAAAAAAAAGTTTATCCAACCAACATATATTTATATCACTACCCCAAACATGGTATACGCAGCCAAATATTTTTTTCTTTGTTAATATAACTATAAATTTTATCAAATACAAAAATATTACGTTTTCTAGTAAATAGAAATACCTATGAGTTTATCTTTTGATGTACTTTATATTGGATCGAAAATATCATATTTGATTGTTAGAGAGGGTGAGAACCCGGGAAAACAGTTGATTGGTGAGTTTAGTGCTCACCTGACGCTCTACGTATACTGGAGTAATATTAAATTTTAGCTTCAGAAAATTGGGGGATGGTGGTTACTTATTACTGTACATTAGTGATGATGTTGGGAACAACATATGCAAAGTTACCAACCGTTAAGTCTGTACTCAATTGATTATTTGATTAATGAGTTGCGAAATTACATTGTTATTGGATATAAAAAAAATACCAATATGTCAAAATGTGAGGGGGCGACTCTAAAGTGCAGAGCTGGAGGAGCACGCAGTCAAGAGCGCTTTACACTAAATTTGTTATAACTTTTGATCTAATTGATCAAATTAGGCTAACAAAAATTCATCTGAAAGGAGAGGAATGCAGCTAACGAGTAGTCATGTTGTCAAACGTGAGAAAGAATATGTATAGGAATAGTACTTGTATGAAATTACGTCAAAGCAGAATTATGTCTAAAATCAATTGAAGATCTTAAATTTTTCATATTTTCAAGATAAACATCTGAAATTTCAACAGATTACTCTCAGTATGACAAAAAGAAGGCCCATTTAGAAAAACCTGAAATTTTATTTCGAAAAATACAGAGCTTAAAATAAAATAAATGAAAAAAATTACCAATTTGAATTTTATAGGTCATGCTTTGAAAATCAAAAACTCTAGTTTGATCAAAGTGTGATATTAAAACTCATATATGGTGAATAACGAAATTCGTCAACTATTCCAGGCACAGTGGTGCGAAATGAGTACCACATTGAGAGCATGATGGTATGCATAGTGTACCACTTTTTGAAATCCACTCCCTGAGTAGCATAGCTGTATATTTGACGTACCATTACCCCTATGCAATCTACTACCGCAAGATGCCGCGACCAGTTTTGAAATCATGAACGCTGTAAATAGTCGTCTATTCAATGTATCTCAAGATTTCGATCCATATCGGATATGAAAGAAAAAAACTCGGGCAGCTATTTCAGATTTTAGCCATGCCTCAAAGAGTTCAGTGGAGGCACATTTTCAACGAATGAAACACAAATACTTCTCATCAATACCTCGGCTAATTTCGAAAATGGTCCAGTAGCTTCAAAATGGCAGCTGTTGAAAGATATAAAGAAAATCGCAATATTTCATTTCCATACCTAATATGGCGAACTTTAAGTCATTTTATAGAGCTTCAGTAGCTCCACAACTTTCACCCGAAAAGTTTTCCTCCGAGATTTCACATAAATAAAGGATAGCTGTGAATTATCATTCATTAAATCCACCTTAACGACTGAATATCATATTCTTGTTCAGCGACCTCAAAATCCCCTATAGCATCAATTTGGGTCGAAATACTTCGATATTAATCGAGTCATTTCCAATTCGTCTAACAAAACAATAAATAAACAATCAGCGCACAAATATATGTTTAAAACTTTTTTCTGCAAGTCTTTTCTAAGTGATATCAGATGGTTTTTGGGAAAATACATGGAGTCCCCCAGGATTCCGAAATCATGCATAATTTGGAGCTATTAGTACTCCACTATCAAGAAAGCAAATTGTTGAAGGTCATGACTTTGGTGGTGAGTATGAATCTCTTTTTTTGAGTAAAGTTTTTTAAATGTATTTCATAAAAATCTTTTCATTTTTGGTTTTGAGGAAGATAATTGAACGCTTTCAATCCTTGATAGTACCCAATTTCATAACAAAGTGCAAATCAATGAATTTTATTTTTTTAAGCGAAAACTGTACGTCAAACGAAAAAAAATCAGGAGACCAGATTGGCTCAGAAAAGAATAAGAACGTCAAAACTTATTTTTATTTTATGAAGAAGCAGTGATTCAGTGCAAATCCCGCACGAACGTCACTTGATTCAGTGCAAATCCCGCACGAACGCACTACCAAGAATTAAAAATAATGTTGGACAGCAGAAAATGCCTTTTGATGCATAGAAGATTCGTAGTACTTTCACAGAAATATCTGGGTCATACCAAAGTTATCATTAAAAAAAGATTGTTTCTTGAAACTTCAAAACTTCAGAAGTTCAAAATTAAGACTTTAGACAATGTTTATATGGGGTTTTTTCTCAAATGGACCCAAGAATATAGCATGTTATTATATATATATATATATATATATATATATTATATATATATACAGGGTGGCCCACCACATTCGCCTCGGTATTTCTACGAGAAATGAAGAGAGTTGGGGAAAAACTTTTAGCACAGTTATATGTGGGTCCATGAGGAGCATATTCCAAAATTATTTTGAAATATATAGGGTGATCCCCAAAAAAATTACATACCAAAGTTATATTTTTTGTTATGGAACACCCTATATTTTTTTATATTCTTAGATACTATAGACAAAATAAAGGTGAGTTATATTTATATTTCCCATACTCAAAACTGACCGTATCTGAGGAATTTTGAGAAATTTAAAAATACAGACCATAATTTGAAAATTGTTTTCACCCTGTAAGGTGTAACGAGCTGCTCGTGATCAAATGTGCTGCTTAGCTCAAAGGTTAAAGTTAACTACTACATGAAATTTTCAATTCAAATATTATGCCTAAAAATTTGGACACACATTTAATTAAATAACTTCTTAAAGTTGAATGGAACACCCCGTATCTAGTGGCGTTATTTGACGCAGATTTAGATTCCCTTCAAAACTATATTAGGGTTCCCTATACCTATCTCTTCTGCTTTTTACACAAAAGGCGTTTATATATTTTACTTATGAGTCATTTTTTTATCTTAAAAATGAAACACACTGTATTGTAATGAAAAGCTTGAAAATTTGGACACACATTCAATTAAATAACTTCTTAAAGTTGAGTGGAACACCCCGTATTTAGTGGCGTAATTTGACGCAGAATTAGATTTCCCTTCAAAACTATATTAGGGTTCCCTATACCTATCTCTTCTGCTTTTTACACAAAAGGGGTTTTTATATTTTACTTATGAGTAATTTTTTTATCTTAAAAATGAAACGCACTGTATTGTGATGAAAAGCTTGAAAGCATTTTTGAAGTCATTTCATCGAAAAATTAAGAATCTCAAATAGTTTATTATTTTAATAAATTTTACAATATTTCAAAAAGACAATAATTTTAAACTAGTTAAAACAATGATAATGGTTTGATTAACAAGTTTTGTCACTATCAAATACTTTTTGTTTCATAATAATAATTAACGTCATCTAGGCCAGAGCCTACTATTATTAAAAAATAGTATAATAGGTTTTATAGGAAATCGTAAATGTATGTTTTTATTGACCCCATATTGTAATTTTGGTATTTATTTCAATATGGAGTCTAATTTGCTAAGGAACAAGCGAATTTAACATATTTCGCCTCAATAATTAAGACACGTGCATCTTCTTATTTTGAAGAATGCTTTAATATTTCAGAAATGGCAATAAATTTGAGTTTTTACTTTTGCCTGCATTTTACTTTAGATACACCGTATTTTCAAAAATTTAAACTTCTGCTTCTAGCTATTCTACGTATTCCTCAAAGGTTTTTAAAACGCTTTTTAAGCTTTTCATTACAATACAGTGTGTTTCATTTTTAAGATAAAAAAATTACTCATAAGTAAAATATAAAAACGCCTGTTATGTAAAAAGCAGAAGAGATAGGTATAGGGGATCCACATATAGTTTTGAAGGGAATCTAATTCTGCGTCAAATTACGCCACTGAATACGGGGTGTTTCATTCAACTTTAAGAAGTTATTTAATCAAATGTGTGTCCAAGTTTGGAGGCAATTTTTTTCGCCACTCTGTATAATATTGCATTGAAAATTTCCTGTAGTAGTTAACTTTAACCTATGAGGTAAGCAGTACATTTGATCACGAGCAGCTCGTTACACGTTACAGGGTGAAAACAATTTTCAAATTATGGTCTGTATTTTTAAATTTCTCAGAAACGGTCAGTTTCAAGTATGGGAAATATGATAGTAACTCACCTTTATTTTGTCTATAGTATCTAGAAATATAAAAAAAATAGGGTGTTCCATAAGGAAAAATATAACTTTGGTATGTAATTTTTTTGGGGATCACCCTATATATTACAAAATAATTTTGGAATATGCTCCTCATGGACCCACATATGACTGTGCTAAATGTTTTTCCCTAACTCTCTTCATTTCTCGTAGAAATACCGAGGCGAATGTGGTGGGCCACCCTGTATATATATATATATATATACATATTTATATATATATATATACATATTTATATATATATATATATATATATATATATATATATATATATATATATATTTATGTATATATATATATATATATATATATATATATACAGAGTGAGTCAGAATAAAACCAACAAACTCCGACTACAGATTCCTCACCTCATTTATAGGTGAAAAAATGCATTACCTCTGAGATACAGGGTGTCGAACGTACGAAAAAAATTCAGATTTGATTTGTTTTCTCCAAAATTCCTGAAGGAAAAAAATTTAGACTTGGTACACTAATCAAGGTTTATCAACGTGCTAATTTAAAGTTATAATTTTTCATTTTTGCGTAGTTACGATGGTATGTGGCGTAGTCAAGCAAATAAAGGTATTCGGTCTTTTGTTATTCCTGTAGGTCATATATTAATAATCGTATTAATAAGATCAATTGCACCCAAAATAGAGGAAATTCCAGCTGAATGAAGTCTCAAAATAGCCAAATCTATAGATGAACCTCTATGGGCAATATTATCAGAAGGCGATGGGACGAATGAATGGACAAATGAGCGTTTGACATCAGTTCGGCTCATCGATACTCAACCTAAAAGTGCCTAAAAGTGGAAGTTTCTGAGATAATTGAGAAAAACTGAAGATATGTCTTTAGTAGAGACATAATTTTCTATGTGCAGTAATCGCATAATGCTAATTTCTAACAACATATCGGAATATGTGTTAACCTCCTGAACATTTCTTAATGTCGGCAGAATCGGGAACATAGTGAGTCAGAATGAGACCGATAACTCCATTTTTTCATTCATCATGTCATTTGATCGAATCGATGTCGCGGATTCACTGATATGTTACCATACTTTCTTGCATATGATTGTTTTGACAGATCAACTGACAAACCTCAAATTAATAATACTCCACTCAGATAAGAGTCAAGGTCTGAAATAATTTCTGCGAGGAACTGAGGTATCATTATCAAAGCCATTTTGATTATCAAAGCCATTTTGATCAACTGATTATTCAATCAACATGTTTTTGATGAAGAAAAACAAAAACAAACAAAACAATAATATCTACTCAAATGATTTCTTTCGATTCGTGATAACTAGTTGCAAAGTCTAGCCTTCCATGCTAGTTCGTGGTAGGCTGTTTAGTACACCACTGATCAACGTATAAAACATAGACGAGATTTTGAACTAAAAAAACGTAGCCTTTTTTCATTGTTCCCGGTTGAAACACACTGATATATTGATACTTACAGTAGACATAACTGACCCAAAACAGTTTGTATTATTGTTAAGTCATCTGTCATCATTTCCGTGAGTGACCATCGTTTCAAAATGGATTATTCATTTGAAGAATGTACATATATGCATTGCATATGCATGGTGGAACATGGGGAAATGCCAGGGTCGCTTCTGAATTGAATCAACATAGATATCCAAACAGACATTCATCGACGATTGAAGGAAACGGGGTCCTTTGAAATCAGTAAACACCATTGTGGTGCGAATAGAGCAGGAAGAGATAATGTTACGGAAGAACAAATTCTTGAACGAATAGTAGCAGATCCTTTCATCAGCACTCTGGCAATTTCGTATAGGTTACATGTGTCACAATCAACAGGAAGTCGGGGAGCACGTGAACAACTATTATATGAATTTCGCCTACAGAAGGTGATGGCCCTAGGCCCTCGAAGATTTTTTTGTGAATGGTTTTTGGGGATGTATGAAGGAGCAAAAGACTTCCCTAGATATGTTTTATTCACGGTTTCACAAGAGATGAATACTTAAATAGTAGGAACAGCCATATATGGGATGAACAAAATCCGCATGGAATGTATCGAAAAGGCTACCAAAGAAGGTTTTCAGTGAATAATTGGGTAGGAATTATCGAAAATCGTATCGTTGGACCATATCTTCTTTCTCCCCGTTTGAATGGGCAGAACTACCGAGTGTTTCTTGAACATGTTTCACCTAGGCTACTTGAAGACGTACCTCTATTGGTTCTTCAAAGAATGTGGTATCAATATTCATTCACAACGAATCGTTAGTCAATTTGTTGATCAAACTTTCAATGATCGGTGGATAGGTAGACGTGGTCCCATACATTGGCGTGCACGTTCTCCGGATTTAACTTCTCTAGATTTTTTTCTGTGGAGATACCTTGAATCCCTAATGTATGAAACACCTGTAGAATCTATGGAAGATTTAACGGCAAGAATTTTAGCAGCATGTACGTTAATACAGGATACACCAGGAATATTCCAAAGCTTGCGACAGTCGATGATACGAAGATGCCAATTGTGTATTGAACAAAATGTTGGTTCATTTACTTAACCGTTTCTATCATTTGAGTGGATATGAATAAACAATAATTGTTTTCCTTCATCAAAAACATGTTGATTGGATAATATTTCCCCAGATAATTCAATCAGAAATGGCTTTAATATCGATACTCCAACATAAACTTCAACAAATTAAGAGACTTATCTTCAGTTTTTCGAAACATTATTATCTAGTGGAGTATTATGAATTTGAATTGGTTGGGTTTGTTTGTCAGTTGATCTGTCAAAACAATCATATGCAAAAAAGTATGGTAACATATCAGTGAATCCGCTCCATCGATTAGATCAAATATTATGATGAATGAAAAATGGTGTTATCTTTTAAGTTGATAATCGATGAGCCAAACTGATGTCAAATGCTCATTTGTCCATTCACTTGTCCAAAGAAAATATGAAGGAACATATGACCACATACCATCGTAAGTTTCAAATTTTTTCCTTAAGAAATTTTAGATAAAACAAATTAAATCTTAATTTTTTCCGTACTTTCGACACCCTGTCTCTCAGAGGGCATGCATTCCAGGAGATATCTTGATTTTGTCGTTCTTATTCTGTCTCAATATATATATATATATATATATATATATATATATATATATATATATATATATATATATATATATATATATATATAATATATATATAACGAGATAACAAGGAACAGGATAACGGGAAGCAGGCAAAGCCACACGCATGAACTACATGTTGTTAAATAATACTTAGAAAATATCATGACTTAATTTTTTTTGCATTTTTCATTTACTCCGTGGAAATACAATTTCAGTGAAATGATAAATAATGTTTATTTCTACCTCACGAATAAAAAGGGAAGTGAACTGGTAAAAATATTCTCAACATTCCCGGCTCTACCTCCATATTACTACCTTCGCCACTTTCGGTTGTTTCTTCACAACACCGGAACCGGATATGCATGTTCCGTTTCGGAAAGGGCGGAAAATCCGGAACGAAGTATAAAATGGAAACTAGTACAAATTGCTGTAGTCTGGATCTCTATAACAAGAATATTGCGACAGTTTTCATTCATCGTGGATACAATCAGCGAATCCTCATCATTTTATTTCCAACCACTTTGACTAATAGGGGTATAAATCGTATGAATTATTAACGAGAATTGGTGCAATAATGTATGTGTGTATATGGAAATACATAGCCGCACTTAACGTGATTAGTGGACCAGAGGGATACCTCCAATATAACCTTATGTATTTTGTAGGGCATCCGAACACCGTTTATATTCAATGGAGGTACTGAGCATGAATTATTGATCCGCCACTTCATGAATAAAGTGAGATAGATTCACATTTCTCTGCATGACAGAGGGTGGTGATCAACACTATATATTGATTACGTCCATCACCTATGGATTTGAACTTTCACGACGTTATGATTGTTTGTATCTGCAATCATCTTCAGGTGAATACTGACAAGCTTAAGTGCAACTTACACATTTATATGTCTGTCGGTGCAGTGGTACGCATAATCCTCACATATGCATTAATACGTGTGATTTCGCGCGGTGTGGTGGTGCGTGAAGTTTTGGGCCTCTGCAATCTTCCAGGAAGAGCAATGAGCGGTTTCCTTACGTTCTTGATCTCGACGCTTGGTTGACTAGAGGAGTTACTGGCTTTAATTGAACTTTCGTTCGAACACCAATGCTCTTTTTAAGGAGAACGCTTGCGCTGTCCAATATAATTCGATGGTGCTCAGTCCAGGCGTGGTCAGCAATTCCCGATTTTGCGTTTTTTTCGCGTTGAGTCAATTTCTTGTGTTCATCCAATCTTGTTTCCGTTCCTTCTTATCTTCTCGGAGACACCTCTGTTGTAGAGCTGTCCCGAAGCACTGTGCTTTCTGCTCGTGGAAGCACTCAGAGCACTTTTGTGCTCGTAAGCACTGTGCTCCTGAGCACTTTTTTGAACCAGTGCTTAGTGGTCAGTGCTTCGAGCATTTCACGAAAAGCCTTAGTGCTTAGTAATCCCGGAAAGTGCTCCAAAGCACTTTTCGGGATTGCTAAGCACCAAGCCTTCTTTTACCTATGGATCTATAAATGTTGTCGAAACATGGAAGTGCCGCCAGCTGCACCCCCAAGAACTACTACTTCTAATTTCAATTATGTTTTACTATGATTTTGGCAGAGCTCTATGTCTCTGAACTCTCTGCAGGCGCATACTAGGACACTTTTGGGGGCCGAGAAACTATTTCTCGAAAGGGCCCAGTTTTTGAAATATTTTTACAAGCTTTCATTCAACGTTCTGTGTTAGTGTATCTAGGGTTAAGGTGACATCTTGCAATTCAATTTTGAACCACTTTTAGTCAATCAATCTTCCTGAAATTTGGCAGGTTCTCATCATTCGCGTGACAATGCATTATTAAATTTTGATAGGGGCAAAAATATGGCGGGCGACATTTATGATTGATTGTCCTATTCTAATCATAACTGGTATGTGGGAGTTTTTGGTATAGGAGATAATTATTTTTTTGTCAAAATTCAGGAATTTAAGTTAACAGATCCCGTATGGCTGACGTGTGTTCTATGATTCATGCTCCAAATCTATTCAAAATTGCTATCTGGAAGTTTTTGGGGTCGCAGATTATGATTTTTCGACAGAATTCAAGACGGAGGATCCAATCTGGCGAACGAGTTGTTCGATTTATGATCCGATTTCAATGAAAATTGGGATGTAGGGTTTTCGGGATTGGATATGATGATTTTGATGTCGTAATTCTATGAGTCGTGAAGGCGGCTTCAAAATATTTCATATTTTATGAAGTGCACTAGCGTGCCGTCGTATTCATTCAATGCCACACGCCACATTCATAAATAATATATCATACTGAGCAAAACATTGCCTTTGTTGAAATGAGATAGGGTGAGGGTTCTAATAACTGGGATAAACTCTCATGTATCCACACGGTATTTTTTTATGAAATTATTTTCACACACGTCTATCTGACTTTTTTTAACAAGTGAATTTCTTCTAATGTTTTATAAACATGTCACATAGGGTGTATCTCTGGAGAATGTAATAATTATTTTCAACAGCCATTTCCATAATTCTGTGGATTCAATCCGACGTGAATATTCCAGAAATACAAAAACTTCTTTTATTTGAATCAAATCGTTTATCAAAGTAATTCTATATCAAGAAGTAACTAAACCCTTAATAACCTGTTTTTCTTCGAATAGTGTTCATATTGAAGAACAGTCCTTGGTGATAATATACGAACCGACGAAACAACTTATCTTTTAATGAAAAAACACATAGTTACATATATGTAACTTTTATATCATTTCACATCCCATGTTCGTTTTGGAATCCCCGTAATACTGCCTGTCCACTCGAAATGAATGTGGCCTACGCCTATTTCAGTTCTTCAGCCGAAATATAAGAATACTGGGCATTTTTGGAAAAAGCATACTTTCTAGTTTCTTGATCCGATTGGAAAATTGAGAACAATCTACAGGATAAAATTCGGCACTTCTAAAAATTGTCGGATATCCATGTAAATTCAATTGTTTTTCTTCAGGAATAGGCTCTGTTCTATCTGTATTTGATTTTGTGTTTTGTTCTATTGTTTTACTATCTATCCGGAGATCATACGGCTTTTGAATTTCCACCGGTGCATGAAGCTGACGCCGTCTGAATCCCAACCCCTTTTTTCGCCAGGAACCTCGTCTGTGAGAGCACTAGGTTCAAGGAGCTCGGTATAATTCGCAGCTATATCTATATAATGAAAGTCAGAAAACTAGAGAAAACACAACTCTAACAAATCCAAGAAATTTGCCCCCATGTTATCCTAGCGTTACTTGTATGGTAACACTAACTTTTATGGACGACCAAACAAAAAATTATAAATTTTATCATAAAAAATTGTAATCGACATAAAAAATATATATATATATATATGTATATATATATATATATATATATATATACCACTTTATGAATAATTACTGAAGTGTGTAATGTTTTACTAATGACTAATGACTAATGATATGTATATATATATATATATATATATATATATATATACACTTTATGAAAAAATTAATGTAAAACCTAGCACAATTTTCAACAATTATTGAAAACAACACCTGGTGAATCAACCTGCTACAATAACAAAACGCGCGGATCTCACAAAACGTGTAGAAATTATGTTATAGCGAACAACACAAATAGTGTAAGCAGAAACATATTGGCTGATAGCCACAGTTTGAAAAAAGTAAAATAAAATCGCCAGTGAAATCTCCGTTACATATATGTATTATTAAGGGTTGAGTGCCTAAGTATCACCGTTTTGAGAAGTGCTTAGTGCCCGGTAAGTCCAATCTATTCAAGATAGCTTAATGCTTAGTGCCCGAAGCACTTGTCGTCAGTGCTCAGCATAGCTCTGCTCTGTTATATGGAAGGTAGATCACTGTGCTTTGTTGTGGCCTATGGCATATATTTGTTCTCTCGAGTTGTTTCAATATATCTCCTAGGAGTTTCTCGATGTATCCATCTCGTTGGACATCCTCTCTGATGTGGTATAACTCGGCATCTAGTGACTCCTCGTTGTTCCATATGTGCATCTATCTTTCCACCAATGTTCTAACGATCCGTCTCTTATCAAACGGGGATCTTTGAAGCTGTAGTTGAGATTTTTTTCGTATGTGTCTACCTTCTATAGACAGAGGTGCGGATATTATTGCCTGTTCTCTCAACATTCACATCGAGGAAAAGTAAGGTACTGTTGGTTCCTATTTCCATCGTGCATTCGATTGAATCTCTGATGCTGTTGATTATTGAGGATAAATCTTTCCTCTAGATGATGGGTAATGGATCCTTCTGTTGGGATGTATAGTTTTTTGTGTGGAGTACCGACTCTATCTTGTCGTCATATGTTTTGGTTAACATGATAACTGTGACGTTTCTTTTGTCAGCTAGAAGATTATTTTTTTTGTAGGATTTTTGGGCCTTCTATCCTCCAGCACAGATATTTTTCCAGGGATTACGATCCTTCCTAAGTGTCTCTTCCACTTTCCATCTTAATTATTCCACCTGGATAGGATAGAGTACAGAGCTCATGATGTGCAGGATAGGTATTGTTATTGGTGCAACTGCGAAGTTCAATCTTTTTTCAAGTAGGGACTCATCCGATCACCAAGTCCCGGAACTCACCAACACACAAGTTATCGAAATAACTACTACCGATACTACAAACCTTACAAGAGAAAAGCAGTTCATACGTGAATTCCAAACACTCCGTGGTAACCATCAAATATGTTGAACTTTGACCAGAATATCTTTTCATCAACTTCGACATGGAGAGCCTTCACACCAATGTTCCCATAGAGAAATCCCTTAACATCATCAGAAGGGAATTCGAAAAAGATAATCAGCTCCACGAATGGACTGACCATCCCATCCAAGCGATTTTGCCTTCATAACTCATACCAGACGAAGACCGATTCTCTTCTCAAAATGACGGTCTCTTGATGAGATCTACATTTTCTCCAATTATTGCCAATATATACTCAGGGTGGTTCAAGGAATTAGCTATATGGGAGACAAAATGCGAACCAAAACTGTGGTTGACATTCGTGGATGTCACTTTGATTATATGGAACCACATAGATAAATACCTACAGGATTTCTGCTCGAGGATCAACAGCATCAGGAATCCGATCTAATTCACGATGGAAATGGAAACCAGCATGTTACATTTCCTTGATATGAATTTTGAGGGAACAGGCAATGACATCCACACCTCTGTCTATAGAAGAGAAACACTACGGGTATCTCAACCACACCTCCAACTATCCCAGTTCGACTGTTCGACTAAGAGAGGGATCGTAAAAACATTGGTGGAAAGATCGATGCACATCTGCAACAACGAGAATTCACTAAATGCCAAATTGAACCACAGCAGAAAGGACCTTCATCGGAATGAATATCCCAAAAAATTTCTTAGGGAAGTATTGAAATGATCCGAGGGAACAAAGACATCTTGGAAGCAATAACAAAGCACAGTAATCAACATTCCGTACCTCAGAGGTGTCTCTGAGAACATCAGAAGGATTGTAAACAAGTTCACCATCAAGAGCTGCTTGCAATTTGATGATACTTTACGGAGATTCCTCACCAATATTGAATCTGGAATCAGACCAAGAACAGAACTGGAATCAGTGAGAACTGCATTTGTGATGTTTTCTGTTGATAATTGCTACATCGAAGAAAAGAAGAGGCTGTCATTGGTAAGATTGGATGAACAAAAGAAAAACGTGAAGAAAAGTCAAAAAGGGGAATTGTTGATGGCGCGTGAGCATCATCGGATACCATGGGAAAACGCAAGCGTTCTACATAGAGAGGTGAATTGATTCAAACGAAAGTTCAAGGAAGCCGGGATCAAGAATGTGTTGAACCCGCTCACTGCTTTTTCTGGGGGACGTCGTGAAAAACTTTCAAAACCATTGGGGCGATGAATGTCCGACATGGGAGTAATTGAGTTACTTCATCGTCAACAGCCTTCAAACAAACTATAATATTTTCAGGTATTAGAGGCTCTGGAGAACAATCCCCCATATTTTGAAAGCACAGGGTTAGGCACACATTGTTGTTTTTTATATTTGATTCGTTTGAGTGTTATTGATCCCCCTGACTTGTTGTGGATCATATTCAACGATTAGATATGATTCATGATGAGTGTTGCCCCAATGTAGAAAGAGACCATTTTGCAGAAGCAAAGACCATTTCAGTAAAATCACAGAGTGTAGTCTCAACTACAGATCCAACCTTCTAGCAGCGTAGTTCATATAGGCAAAGGTGTAATTACTGCAGCTTTCGCATATTTATGTTTTGTGGATAAATATTGTATGATTGTTTTGTTGATGCTGAGTTACATAATCTGATCATATGAGAGCTACCAACCTCTTCTGTAATTATCTTGACATATAGTGGAGGCGCATAGTTCCGATTCCCAAGGTTCATTTCATCAAAATGAATCTCAATGAAGTAACTCTAGCTAATCTCTGAATATTGCAAAATATTTTCGATTTTTTTTGTCAAATTTCGTAGTTGATTTCGAGTATAACTATGTGTGTTCTCAGAATAGACGATGTTTAAAAGAATCGATGATTAAATTGTGATATTCCGTTACAGACAGTTAGAGTTCAAAAAGAATCGATGATTAAATTGTGATATTCCGTTACAGACAGTTAGAGTTCAGTGTGTAATGATTCAATTCATTACTTATGAAATGTATGGATTCATAATTCATGAAAGTTCACTCTTCTTCATTTGTATAACCAAGCTGTTGGTGTGCAAGCTAATTTGAGAAAACAAAGAACTTAATATTGTTATTATCATTATGAGCCACTGGCCTAGCTAACCAGCAAAACTTCAAGGATTGTCTGATGTCCCCATTTCATTTGCGTTGTTTGAAAGGAAGATAATAGATAAATAACATGGTATATTTATTCTCATAATAGGGGCAGTAGATTGCAGAAACCGCTACAGGGTACTCTATCCATGAGGAAAGCTAAAGTTTGTTCATTGCGATCCGGTAGAGGTCGTTAACGAGATATAATGATCCTTACCTGCAACACCTCATAACATTCAAGTTATATTCATATCAGGGTATAATTTATTATTTATTATTTGCTTGTATTAGACGAAAAACATTGCATGGTACATTCTACATTGCTGAAACAAAATTCTATAGATTAACGGGCTTGTTTTTCCCTTTCCAGTCAATTATTTTTTACGCAATCGGGTTCTTCGTTTTTTCATAATTTGGTTTAATTTGAACTTTTTAGTTTCAATAACGTACGAGTTGTTTCAATCCCTATAATATTCTTATAGTAATCTTCATAATGTTGTTCCTTTTTTGTATAAATTCAACCTCATTTGTATTTTAAATGGAATAATATTCGTGTCCGATATTAATAGAATACTAATTGATAATTACTCATTATGTTGCTTAGGCCGCGCTGGAAGAAGCGAATTGAAGGCAACCGTCTACGACGTCGGCCCTCACTTATTTACTCATATCGGATCGCTCACGTCAACACTCGCGCGTATAAGTATTGATTTGAATTGATTCGTTAGTAAGGCCAACGCTCCAATATTACACTTACAGCCCTACTTTTGTGGCTCTCATTGATTCAAAGGCATTGTTAATTCGAGCAAATGGTTATGTGTTAAGTTTTTGTACTATTGTGGTCTGATCAACTGATTAATTTGAAGATAATTGCTAGCAAGCTTGTGAAACCGTTAACGACATTGTTTAGGCACAGGATATCAATTTTTTGTGGTTATGGCCCAAAATCCGGAACCCATTTTCATATGTGAAGATATTGTTATATCAGTATTCTGTAGTTATGTTTTTTTTGAGGGAGATTGCAGATGAAGAAGAAAGGTTGTGACAATATTTTTATTTGTCCACAAATATGGTATCTTCCAAATTCGTTTTTAGATATGACTTACGAATTAATAGGAGACATCTTCGTGAGGTTAGTGATCCTTTTACGTCAATAGAAGGGAATTTTTGCGGAATCTACCGTTTGTCAAAACGATTAGCTTTTGATCTGGTAGCTGAAATATCCCCTCACATGAGGAAAATTCAAAGACATCAGATTGCAATTCCTGCCACTCAAAAAATATTTGCAACACTTCACTCTCTTGCTCAATGAAATTATCAAAAGTGTGTTGGACAGGATTACTTTCTACCTATGGCTCAGCAAACAAGGTTTTATCGTTTGGTTAATGTTTTCCAACATTTGATAATCGTTTCGGAGTTTTCGGTCCTAATTTTATCATAACGAAAGTCATCGTTTTCTATGAGACAATCGATTTTCATTTCATATGGTTGCTGGGCAGTCCGGGATCCCTTTTCTTTTCCAAATTAAAGCACAAAAAACGCGAAAAAATTATACCTATCATCACAACTGCAATGTTATCATCAGAAGTTCGGTTATAACAGTGTACTGCTTTGATCTGACATATTTCAAGTTCAAATTAGTGTTCTGTGATTCCATGTATTATTTTAAAGATTTGCTGTAGCAAATTGTTAATTGTTATACGAAAGTACGGTTATAATAATATCGTTAATGAAGTTGTTAAGTTTCTGTTAACTTAACAACCTTGTTGAATTACCAAGTGACACCAAAGTATGGCTGTTAGTGTCACTCCCACAATCAAGATGAACTTAACGACACCTCAATGTTAGATTCTATCAAGCCGTATAGGCTATAGAGCGTGCCAAAGAAATACATACATGCATATACACATACGAAAAACATTACCCTCCTCCTGGGTAGTCGTGTGAAAATATAATCGTACTGCTATTCAAAAACAGCACAATTCGATGAGACACTCAGAACTACGGACTCTATATATATATGGAGGGTTTCAGTAAAAGTGTGAGTTTTCATTTTCTCTAGATTTCCTCCTTCGAAATAATCATTTGCGAGTTGTTTGTGATAATGAATACAGATAACATATTCATAATCAGACAAACCTTTCACTGGATGATTTCCAATAGATTGGGTTAACTAAGCAACGGCACGGGTTCCGCTATACAATAGCTTTTTTACACGCTTTATATTAGCTTCACTTGTATGTTTGTTTGTTTGTTTGTAACCGACTCCGTTGGGCGCGATTTTGACCCACTTCCAGATGTCCGAAGGATTTGAAATTTGGCAGGTGAACATAATTCCGGTGACAATGCATTAAGAAATGTTTGTGTGGAAAAAAAACAAAATGGCGGCTCCAATATGGAGTACGAGTTTTGTGATCATGGTCCGATTCGCTTCAAAATTGGTATCTGAGGGTTTTTGTGGTCGGAGATTATGATTATTTTGTCAAAATTGAAAAATTCAAGATGGCGGCTCCAAAATGGTGGACGAGTTTTGTGATTATGGTCTGATTCTATTCAAAATTGGTATGTGACGGTTTTTGGGGTCGAATATTATGATTCTATTGTAAAAATTGAAAAATTTGAGATGGCAGCTTCAAAATGGGCGGCCCAGTTTTGTGATTGAGGTCGATTCTATTCAAAATTGGTATGTGGGGGTTTTGGGGTCGAATATCATGATTCTTTTGTGGAAATTGGAAAAATTCAAGATGGCGGCTTTAAAATGGGCCGAGTTTTGTGATTATGGTCTGATTCCATTCAAAATTCGTATGGGGGTTTTTGGGGTCGGATATTCTGATTCTCTTCCGAAAATTGGAGAATTCAAGATGGCGGCTTCAAAATGGCGGCCAATGTTTGTGATTATGGTCTGATTCTATTCGAAATTGATATGTGGGGTTTTTGGGGTCGGATATTCTGATTTTTTTGTGAGAAATGGGGAATTCGAAATGGCGGCTCAAAATTGATATGTGGGGGTTTTTGGGGTCGAATATTATGATTCTTTTGTGAAAATATGAAAATTAAAGATGTCGGCTTCGAAATGGCGGCCGAGTTTTGGGATTACGGTCTGATTCTTTACAAAATTGGTATGTGGGGGTTTTTGGGGTCGGAGATTATGATTACCTGATTTGATAAGTTTATTCCATTTTCCAATTTGCAAAAAAATAATAAAAATACTAGTTTAAAAATTAAAAAAACACGCTTTTATAAATAAACCACACTAAAAAGTAGGAAATAAATAATAGTTTAAAAAAACTAAAGAACACGCTTTTTTAGAAAACCAGACTAAAAAAATATAAAATAAGAAAAAAATGAATTTTATTTAAAAGATAGCATGGGGTGCATGGTATCAATAATTATATAGTACATTACACACCTAGGGCAAGTAAGTAAGAAATGTCTCAGATCACAGGTAATTGCTGGCCGAGGCAATACCATGCACCCCACGCTCTTTTTCAAATAAAATATTTTTTTTTCTTATTTTCTATTTTTTATTCTGTTTTTTAGTTTTTTATAACTATTATTTATATACTCGTTTTATTAGCTTCACCTGTATGTAGCCCTCGCGTTTTAAGCATCCCAGGTACTCTCTGGAGTGATGGGCTACCTACTAATCCATACAGGGTAGCAAAGCTGATTTCTCAATGGAAATTATTATTTCCATGGCAAGGGCTATGGACCGGTCTATAGTCCTTTACCAACCAAAATTCTAAATTCGTGAATGGCTGTGGCCCACTTATTCGAAGTCCAAAGAGCAAGAGCCTTAGCGTTACGCTTGGTTTTACTAACAGTTATAGAAGATCCTGATACCTGTATGTAGGTATGAATTTGGGTAATGGAATCTATGAAATTAATTTTCACCCACTTCTCGATGTTCGAAGTATTTGAAATTCTGTACACATATTGAGAACCGATGACAATGCAATAATTTCTCATAGCTATGACCTGGTACTTTCACCTAGATCGTCAGAAAAAAAAAACATTTCAAAGATATGGCGAAGGCACTATTCACAGCATAATTTACATTTCAAAAAAAGGCGAATGCGCATTCGCCAGAATTTCTTCTTTCTTAAAAAGTCCTTACATGTAGAAGTTCTATGAATTCATTTCACTTGAGAATGGGTTACTGTTCCTTTCAAAATACATGCTTATTGAGTGAACTGAACTGCTAATTTTCTGGAAAAAAACCTGTATCCGCCCCTGGGTAAGTGCATTTATCGGGAAGTTTACACCCCATTATAACGCGACTGAGAATATGCCATTTTATATCATAAAACCTCTAACATATGGATTTCCTGATGAAAAATATGTCATGGGGTGTGTTTAACAGTTGACTTGTTATTTAAGAGTATGAGAAATCGTAAAATGAAAGTGAGGCTATATAGTAGCAATTTCCGTGTCACTTTCCAAGTTGTTGAACGATGAATTCGCTCGTTATATTGTTAGAAGGGGATATGGGAAGGGTCGTTTTTCATTGGATAAATTCCAGTCACACAGAATTATCTTAATATGTTTTTTTGTATACGCTTCACAAAATAATGATTATGTGAACTGAAAAAAGCTCGCAAAATCCCATTTAAAGAATGTATAAATGAATTCCAAAGGATCTTGCAGGATACACTAGAAACTTCATCATCTAACATTGAAGACGGCACTCCATTTCCTTGAAATACCCTCACGGAATACTTATTTAAGGAACAAAAAACCTAAATTTTAGTATTTAACAAACGCGTCATTAGGAAACAATGTCTTTTCACGAATATTTTTGCACTGCCTCCTAACACGACGTAGGGATAGCAATTGAAAATACAAGGAATCGTTCTACTTACCAGCAAATCCGAACAAAGTATTGTTGCGCTATAACAAATGTATATGGCGTAAAAAAGTGAAAATGAAAAAATAATCTGTGTGTGCGTTCGTCTGGCCGTCCATCACAGGCTGTTGCTAAACCAATTGATTTCAACGAAATGTGGCATATGAGTTTTTCCGCGAAATTTATCATCCCTCTCACCCATTTCCAAGCTTTAAAAATGTTGTAACTTGTTTTTTACTCGCTGAGAGGATTTTCTTAGAAATTTCCATGAAAGTTTTCTTCATTAATATCTAAAAAATTATGCCATGTGATGAAAGAATATTGAAATAAAATCTTTTTGTTCCTCATTTCCCAGGAAATATTCCAAAATAGTAGTTTTTGTACGATGATAGTATCGATGTAAAAATCATGATAGAACGGCAAGAAAATAGGTGTGTCGTTTCCATTCTTTCGAAAAGGATATACAATTAAATATGTTTGAAAAAACGAGAAAACAGCAATATGAAATGAAAATATAAAAATAATTGGATTGAAGTCTTTGACAAAAAAATTTACTTGAATGTAAGAAAGACGTGGGGTGCTTGATATCAGTTGTCTTGAATTCTAGCTAGTGGAGAAGGTCGAGTCATTATGAAAAGTAAGTTTCTTTATTGAAGTAAATTTTTTTTTGGTCAATGGTTTTATGATTATCATTTTTAAATTTTTATTTCATATTACTACAGAAGAATGTTTTCATCAAACTGTGTGGAAAATATTGTATGTATCAGGTACGCAAATGGCTTTAGTGGACATCATCTTCAATTTGAAGGCCCTGCTAGCGCCTCGGCGTAAACATTTTGATTCATCCGCTGAAGCCTCATTTTGCGTACTTGTTACATAAACTTCTACTATTCTTTGAATTCAGTATTCTTTTCAAATCGCTCTTATAGAGGACTTACATAATAACACTGAAAAATAGAAACATTTTCAATATGATTCAACACAAACCTGCAGCAGGTATATAAAACTCTTCGACCGCATTTTAAAGCCGAATCCTACCACTAACGAATCATGCAATACTGAAAAAAGGCATTGGAGATCTCTTCAAGTTAATTTGGAGCCTCAATATCGCGATATAATTCAAAAAAATTGTCATTCTATGAAAAAAATATTCATTTCATGTTAATATCTCCAGTACCAAAACTCCCGAAGCGTTTATTCATTTTAGATATGCACAGTATTTTCCTACTCGTGATTAGCGACTCCAGAAACCAACCAGAATTGAAATTTACTACTTCATTCATAAATGCGACAAGTGATTTCTCTTGTCTTCCACTCTTCAAAATACGCACGGAACAGTTCGGTGTTCAATTGTAAGAACCAGAGAATCTTTGAAACACTAGTTGGCAACAGTGTTAACATTCTCAATCGCACTAGGTCACAATGATGGCCGATACTATTTTGAAAACAATTCAATAATATATCTTTTCTGTGTGTTTTGGTGATAATTGTGGATCGACAAGTGCCTCAAAGCTGTATTGACCTCATCTACTAATTCTGACATTATCTACCAGTATGGATCTAACGAGGTTCGTTTGTTTCCATCACTTTGAAATTGAATATCTATCTATCGAATATCTATCGCAAGCAATGTACTCTTTCTGTACATTTACCGCACAGTCAAGCTGTGCTCATAATGATAACGGAGTTAGCTATTAGTGTCCTTTTGACATCGTAAAATACTTAATTATGTTTCTTGACATTGAGACGAATCCATTGACACTTAAATTTCAACATTATCAGAGTGAAGATCTGGCGGTCCCAGGTTCGAGCCCGGGTTCGACATTTCTTTGTTTTTTGATGGCTTTGGATGCTGCTCGATGCGGCCAATTCGAATTGAGTATGGGTTTCGTTATTCCATTCAATTTAAAGCATTCAAATAGCGATTTATTATTCTACGATAAAGTTGGAGGGTGGAAAGTGATAATTTACAATATATGGAAGCTCTCCTTCAACTTGATACCTCACTCGGTATGCTGGGGTTCAAATCACATTTTTATTTTTCAAATCATTTTTCAAGTGCCAAAATGGCACGAGTACATCGATTACATCGATGAAAATTAGCCGAATGGGAGACATTGATTTTTTGGTGAGTTTGACGTCATTATCAGGAAATTGACTCCGAGTTTACGCTGACAAAGCATTTATGAATAGACAAACTTCATGAATATGCGAAAAAGCAATTCTGTAATAACTCTAATAATGGATATTGATTTCCGGTCATTGTTATTGACTTTCTGCTGAGTTTGACCTCATTACCAGGACAATGACCGCGATTTTCGCTGATGCAGTTTTTTTGAATAAACACACTTCATGAATATGCAAAAATGCACTTCTGTAATGGTTCTGATAATGGATATTAATTTTCCATCATTGTGAATAATTAGCTTTCTGCTGAGTTTGACCTCATTATCAGGACATTGATCCGGAGTTTTGTGCTCATAAAGCCCATGATTATGTAATACTAATCGAATGAAATTCATGAATATATATTAGGATTCCATTCAGCTTGGAAATACAAAGCACGGAGCTGTACTCCCAATAATAACGAAATGAGCAACTGGTAGTTTTGACATCAGAAAATACTTAAATATGTTTCTTGATGTTGAGACGAATCCATGGACATTGGTAAATTGTCCTTATCAGAGTGAAGATCTGGCGGTTCCTGGTTCGAGCCTAGGTTTCGACATTTCTTCGTTTTTTGATGAACCGAGTATGATATGTATGCAGGTCAAGTTTTATTCTCTTAGCGGCAGTCATGTTTTTTCTCTCCAATGACAGACGACCATGTTTTTTTTCTCTTAGCGGCAGTCATGTTTTTTCTCTCTAATGACAGGTGGCCATGTTTTTTTCTCCCCAATGACAGAAGACCATGTTTGTTTTCTCTTAGCGGCAGCCATGTTTTTTTCTCTTCAATGACAGGCGGCCAGGTTTTTTCTCTCCAATGACACACGACCATGTTTTGTCTCTCTAGTGACAGGCAGCCATGTTTTTTTTCTCCAATGACAGAAGACCGTGTATTTTTCTCTCCAATGACAGACGACCATGTTTTTTTCCCTCCAATGACAATCGACCATGTTTTTTTTTCCAATGATAAGTGAGGTTAGGCGCCAAATTCTGAGATGATGTTTCATAGATTAGGTTGGACCCTCGTATATTTCACGTTAGGTTGGACCCTTGTATATTGGGGGCCACCCTCGTATACTTTAGGCTAGGTAAGATGCCGAAAATCATGAGCCAACTCAACGAATACCTTCGTACACGTACGCGTCTCCATCATCGAGCGCTATACGCGATGTGAAAGGTGGCGCCATCTAGCGGCAAAATTATGAGTTTTGGGCCAGAATATAGGTAGCTGCACTACTTACATTCCACATTATTTAAATGTTCATTGCATCGGCAATTGCGTTAACTAACAGCTCTGATCACGACAGCTGAGGTGAGGCGAGCGGCGCTTCCCAAAATTTTGTCAAATTTTACAAAAATCAAAAGATGTTAAAAAAAAAATTCGGATTTTCAACCACTGATATTCGTTAAAAATGCCATTATACAAGTTGAATATGTTCAAAAGCTTACCTCTTGAATATTTCAACATCAACAATTGTTTCCCAAAGGGAATGATTTATTATTCCGCTGTAAAAATTAGAGTTTCTGTTTCCGTATTCCAATAACTCAATAAACTCCACGATTTTTGAAATATACAGAATATCCCAAAACTTTTTTATTTTTAGTGAATTGATTTTGAAGCAACTACAATGGTATCAAACCATGTTCATTTTATTGTTCATATGATTGAAATGAAACGAGAGAAAAACAAATTCAATAGGAAGAAAAATAAATTCTCAAGTCAAATAAGCGACAAAAAGCTGATAAACTCATGCTCGTTGAAGGAAAGGCACTTAAAAGTTACTGTAAAAATTCACCCTCTCTCTCGATAAAGC
Source organism: Gonioctena quinquepunctata (assembly GCA_018342105.1). Taxonomy (NCBI): domain Eukaryota; kingdom Metazoa; phylum Arthropoda; class Insecta; order Coleoptera; family Chrysomelidae; genus Gonioctena; species Gonioctena quinquepunctata. The sequence goes on from JAFIRS010000436.1 coordinate 461,566, forward strand.
TATTAATAAATCGTCACCTCCTAGTTATGCATATCTGAATAACTTTTTTGTTAAACAAAGTCTCTATAAATGAATCGTTGTTGACAGCTCGCCTACTTACAAAATACCATAAATCTGTTTTTATATATTTTTGATGACAGAAACAAGCCATTGATTATTGAGCCGCTGACAAGGGGAAAGATAACTAGTGTGGAAATTTGATTCGTGGATGAATCATGGTTAGGGTCGAAGGATATAAAAGCGCGAGGCGATCGTCATCAAGAAGCCAGTCATTACATAGACGTTACTCCGGTAATATGTGCCTCTCAAAAATGAAGTTAGATTTCATTCGATCACATTAGGATGAGAAAAATGAGAAAATAGTCGTCAGGTAGTGAACTTAAGTAGCAATTAAGAGAAATTACAGTCAAATCAAGCCAATCCGAGTACTAACAGTAGCCAAGTGAATTCACGAGTAAACCAGTATTTTTCCAAAATTATCTATTGTTTATCAACGCTTCGAGAACGTGATAAGTCAACGAAAAACCTCGAATTGGTAGTTCATGACCTCATAGAAATCCGTATCCATACAACGGTATCCGAATATACAGTGCGAGATAAACCAAAACAAACAATTTTCGCGGGATTGATGAAAATAATAATACAATTAAACTAAATGTCGTTTAGAAGCCGTCTCCAGTGAGTGAGTGTTGACCCGTGCTGACTCAGAGTAAATTCATATGTGTTTTCTGTATTTATGTGTTGGGCAAATTGTATCCTTTATAATGCGAATGTGTCTTCCAAATGTATATCCATACTTTCATGTCACCAAAGTTTTCAAGAGATAATTACCCACAGTCGTTTTCAACAATTGATGTCACTATTGCTTTTCGTCAATCTATTTGGATTGTAGACTGATAAAGAAATAACTTCAAGTAAACTACACTCTATTGTTTTTTCTGAATATTGTATTCGTTTATCCGTATGTAGAACGCATGAAACACTCTTGTTACTTTTATAAAATATATATGTATTTTCTTAACATTTTTGTGAGTGCATTATAATTTTTTTTGAATTTTTCTTAAAACGATACGTATTTCCTGGATAAACGCCCAATTATAGAGAGAAAGTGATATTTTCCTGTAGGCCGCTCCAGGGACATAATCTCGGTTCGACCATCCTCAGACAGTCAATGCTCTTGATGCTTGGTTTCTCAATCTAACAACAAGTTTGGTGTTACAGGTGTGCTATGTTGATTCATAACACTCTGTATAGGCCGGGCTCAATACTTCAAACCATAAAAACTCATATATATTTTTAGTTAATGTCCATTCTGAAGCTTCGGACTTGAATTTCCTCCTGAACATTCGTGAAGCGCATTCACATTTATAACATGCCGACTATTGGAGACTCCACATTCAATATAAATGTTTGCTGATATTTTGTGTAAATTACCTAGCATAATTATTACAATATCAGTATCAGAGCACTCAACTACAACATTACAATCTGAAATGATTTTAGATGCATCATAAATAATTTTAGTGTCAGCCTCTTCCTGCGAAGGACAATGAAAATTGGGATTCTCCACTCGAACAACATTACCATTTACATCGACGCTGTAGGAGTATCAATTAATAAAATTAAATAGAACAGTCTTATATCCTATAAAAGGGGCTATACCAATACTTTATCAGTGTCAAATTAGGAAGAGTACGAGAGCTTCTTTAAATTTTTCGTTTCTAAGTTCTTTACCAAAATAATTTGTTCTATCTTGTTCCGGACCAGAGATGACGTAGTCATGTTGACTGTCGAAACCTTCCCTCAACGTACGTTCATAATCTTTGATAGACGGCGAGCAGTAGCGACCAAAAACTATATGCACACAGGAAGCATTATAACTCGTAAAAATCTGCAAATTTTTTCTGGAAATGTCAAACAACTTTGGCACATCTTTCAAATGGATTAAAAACCATAAACAATTACAACATCGGTGTGAGATGGTAAAGTACTGTAATTTCGCAAAATTTTCATCATAGCCGATTTTCTGGTTTTACAAATGGTGTCATATAAATGACATAATGAAGTAGGCATCGGAGTTATCGGGAACGAAAACATTTTTTCCACATCCGTGGCCTCTACCATAGAAATTTCTAACATTCGACGGGATAAATCGCGTTGCATGCCAACTTCCTGTACTTGATGGTTGATCGTTGTTTTTTGCTCTTTGTTACATGTTTTTCATTTTATCCTTCCTTATGACAGATTCAAATCTGCGATCGCCTTGTGAGCACTCGGAAAAAATTTGTCTCGCAGTCCCTATCCTTTTTTTTTTCAACATTTCACGTGCGGCTTCTAATTGGCTGTAAGATCTGTCAGTCAACAACCAATCAGAAAAGACTACGCCGTGGGAAAGCCAAAACCTGTGTATACATACCAAGTAGGCTGTTTGCAATATTTTCAATTTAGTTGCATGCTCTTGTGATTACACTGTTTTACACGGAACATGTTATTACACGGCAATTGACAATTATCTAACGATCATTTCAGAGTGAACGGGAGAGAGGAGAAAAGAGACGGCAAACGAATAGAACCAGCAGATGTTCAAAGGCCAACGACATTGATATTTTTCAGATCAAGGTCGAAAATTCTCTCTCGGATTCGAGAGAAATTGAGGCTGGTGTTCTTCAGGGGGCAGTGCTGTCTTCCTTATTATACGCTCTCTACACGTCTGCTATACCCAGAATTGAACATGTGAAGATCTCCCTATTCGCTGACGATACGGCTTTACTTTCCTCTTCAGCCAATCATTCGATGGGCGTCGTTTATTTGCAGAATGCATTGAACGACCTCCAGCAGTGGTACCTGAAGTGGAAAATAAAGCTGAATCCTGACAAAACGCAGGCGATTTCGATGGGTCGGAAAAGAAACAACCCGGACAGGGATGTGTCTATCACTGGAAAGGAGATAGAATGGTCAGAGCAGGTGAAGTACCTGGGAGTTACGGTGGATCGCCGGCTCACCTCGAGACCACATGTCAAAATTGTCAAGAACAAAATTTCTAAGAAAATCCGCTCGTTGTATTCCCTGATAAACAGGAAAAGTGAACTTTATCTCAAGAACAAAGTCATGATTTATAAAATGATATTGAGGCCTGTTATTTTGTATGCCTCTGCCGCCTGGGGCCAAACCTGCAGGATCAGCATTCGTGTCCTTGAACGGGCCCAAATGAAGGTTCTGCGGATGATGACGAAAGCTCCGTGGTACGTGCGGAACGATCGGATCCTCGAAGACTTAAATCTGCCTTCCATCAGAAGTATCATTAGAGATCGAAATCAGAAAGTATTAGATTGCGCAATAACCCACGAGAACCCCCTCATTAGGGAAGCCACTGATTACAACATAGACGACCCCTCGCGCTTTGAACGTCCCAGGCGCTCTCTGGAGTGATGGGCTACTTATCAATCCATACTGGGTAGTGAAAGCTGCATCCTCTATAGATATATAGATAGACATATTTTTCAAAATTTAGATATCAAAATTAAGTTCTTGGCCATTTTTGAGGAACACCATCATGGCAACGGCTAGAGACTGGTCGCCAGTCCTTGTTCAGTCGGAATTCTAAATTCGTGAATGGCTGTTGCCAACTTATTTGAGTCCAAAGAGTAAGAGCCTTCAGGCTACACTCGTCTCTAGTAATAGTGATAGAAGACCCCGAAATTGATATTCACAGCTCTTTATAAGCCGTCATGAAACTTTATCCTCATGCATTTCTTATTTTTAGAACTCAAATATCCAGAATATAATTCTTCACTTACATTTCGAAAAATTTTGTATGCTTTCATCAAAGATAATAAAAATCACGCAAAATGTTATTAACGATACGATAAAGAATTATTTCATTTATTAATCAATCCCAATTGATATTGATCTCGTTTCTGACAATGTAATTATAGTTTCTTTAGACCTTGATGAATATGTAAGAAAGGTTTCAGAAGTGCTATAAAATATATACGGTGAGAGAAGCGCTATCGGTCGCTGGGCGCTGCGCCGTGCATCAAAATACGCTCTTGCACTTTGCACCCGAATTCCCATGATTTCTCTTCCACTCCGCCTGCTGACACTTTGCACGTAGTTTATTCTTCACGTAAACAATACAAATGCAAATTGTCAGAAGTTCTTCTCAATATGTGAATTCTACGAAATTCTTTGCAACTTTGAAGCTTCTGACAACCCTTTATCTTCCACTTACTCTTCTGACAATATTTTGCCCGTTTTTATTCATCTCCCCTCGATACCTATATTGATTTTCAGCCATTCCGATCGACAGTTTTTTTGTCGGAAAATTTGCATGTTTGATTGCCTGCCTACACACGGTCAGACTTTCGCTTTGCCGACAACAATCGAACTTTTTCCAGGTAAAATATTCCGTGGACCGAGGCATGTTGCTCGTTCTGTAGCCAGCTCCTAGACTATAAGCAGTTCAGAAGGTTTCATATGCGTACCTTTGCAGGGATAGATTTGAATATGAATAGTAAATAACATCACTTGAGTGGGTAGCTATCCGATGAGGAGGGAAACTCTCAGTTGTGTTGCAAGGCACTTTGTGACTCACCACACTAACAGGTTTAAGAGGACAGAAACAAATCTGAAGATGGAAAACAACCATCCACGTCCAATAGATTCAGTGAAGTTAAACATAGCGCAAAACCCCATGAAAATTCAATATCAATGAAAATATACGAACTCAATAAAGAAAATAAAAAAATGTATGATTTTTTTTCCAGAATATGATGAAATTTTTAAATAAGGAAAGTGAACAAAGACAAAACAGATTATGACTTTGATCGAAAATAGGGAAAATGAAAGCAAGAAAAGACAAAGAAATGAGAATTCAGACTAGTTTGGTTTGTTGTTAATTTTTTCATGTAGTATGACCGTAACAGAAGTCCATTTTGATTTTGGTTCAAAGAATTGATGTTAGGTTTTCAATTGATTTTATGTTTGTAATATTCAAAATAAAATCTTATTTATTTTTTAGAAAATGTTAATTTTTGTTGAAAATTTGTCTATTATTTTATTAGTTAGTATGGAAAAATTTTACTTGCCTGCGTTTTTCATTTGATCTGACCACCACCCAGATAATTCCATAAAAAGTATGAACAGTATCGAAAAAAAATATTTAGTGAAAAAAGGAGTGACAAAACAAGGTACAATTCCTCTATCGAAGTCTTGATAATTGTTGAGTTATATTATATCCTTCAACAATGGCTTCAAACACAATATGCTACTATAACTCTAACAGCTTCCTCTACAGATCTAACTTCAATGAAATGTAATATTTTTCATCTTGAGTTCATTACACCAAAAGTATTTTCCACAAAAACTCTACACTTCGTTTTATGTGTGCCCTCGTTTGCCAATATTTATTTTTTTTATTATTAAACATCCATCATTTAGAAACCACTCGATCGATTTATTATTTATAATATTATATTAAACAACAAGTTCAGAAGAGCAAAGTTTTACTTAACGAATATAGCTTTCGATTACGAGCGAGCACAGCAAGCGAGTAATTCAAAATTTATATGGGTTTAGTGAAACTGCTTTTTGTGAGTGGAATTGAGTTTGAGTATATATTAATTTTGAAAATGAGTCTAGAAACAATATTGAAAATAGTTCTGAATGGATTTGTTGAAAATATGAACAGGATGTTCATAAAATCAGATGTGGAATCATCTGCAACTGAAAGATAAACTTTAGTCACTATCTCCCATCGTCAAGATAACCTCTTGTGGGGTATTCATGTTGGAAAGGGAAACATTCTCAATTAAATATTGATTGAAATATTTTTCAGTGAATTGAAAAATCCACGATGAAAATGAAGTTATTTTTTGTGAATGTCCAACAGAAAACAACTACTTTCCCGGCTAAAGCCACGCTGGACATTGAACTATATCTTATAGATATTATGTCTGTCTGTTATTCGTGTCTGTCCGGTACAAATCTTGCAATCGAATTTAAATTAACTTCCCGATGAGCTAGAGAATTGAAACTTGGAAAATGGCTCAGAACTGGATGACATTACAATATTCTGTTTGTTTTTTACGGACCACAAAAAGTGAGGTTGGGATCACACAATCTTTCCATACCGGATTCGAGCCGGAGTAGAAAGATACGAAAACCACGGCTAATTGAGCATAATAATACATTGAATCATCCCCCGATGGGGAAATCTAGCGGGGGAAGTGCAAAGTGTAAACAAAATGTAAAACTAATGAAAACAAAATGCCGTAAAGAAACTCCTGATGGAAAAACAATTAGGGGAAAAAAAATAACTATTGTTTTACACATCGCATATGATTTACGATGACTCCTACAGATATGTTCAAACACCTATGTACACTCAAAACACGAGCATCGACAGTTCGGAAAGTGAATGAAACTTGGAAATTCAACCGGATCAATAGAGTGTATCTTCCATCAAAATCTAAATACTTCATAAGTTATTTTATGTAAATTTCAGAAATAAAGTATTTATTTTTGATAATTCAAAAGATGAGTTTCAAAATGATCTTTGAATTTTTTGACACTATGGCTTTTAAGTTGTTAAGATTGAATTGTATAAACTATATACTTGGTAACGAAACGAGCGTCTGAAAGTTTCTGTCGCAAAGGAAAGAACACTCAATAATCCCTTATTTCTATTATCAATGTTGTGTATATCAGTGCGATAAGTAATTTTACGATGGAGATACGCAGGTTTTTCATTGATAATAATGCTATGACATAGATAAGCAGAATGTAGCTTCCTCCGGTTCTCCATATTCAGCCATCTGATTTCCCCTATTTTGTGCGAAATTCTTTGCCGTCTTCGTACTCCAAAAATCAGGCGTAGACATGAATTCTGAACTTTCTGAATTTTTTTTCTGTATAGTACAGTTAAATCAGGTCAATACAGAGCATCCGCGTAATTAAACAATGACAAAACTAGTGTTTCACAGAGTATCTTTTTTATGTTTATTGGAAAAAGATGTCGGTTTCCATAAATCAACTTGATGTTAGAATAAGCATGCTGTATCAACATTTTGATATGTCATTCGAACCTCAAGCCAGAATCCATTACCACGCCTAGATTTTTTGTTTGATCAACTAACGCTATTTGTTCATTATTTATATTAATATTGATATCCACTGGTTAGGTTTGTCTATGATATTCACCTCCAAACAGCACGACTTTAGATTTTGTTGCATTAAGAATCCAGCAGTGATCAGTGGCATAACTGATAAAATTCCTTAAATCCCCATTTATAACTCCACATGCATTCTCTAGTACTTGAGACTTGAAACTATAGTATAGCTGAGTATCGTCAGCGTAGAGATGCACATTGCAGTTTTGGATTTTGGTCAGAATATGGAAAGAGTATATGGAGAACAATAATGGACCAAGTATGGATCCTTGTGGGACCCCAGATCTCAGAGACATATAATCCGAGCAGACACCATTCATACATACCTGCTGTTTTCGATTTTTAAGATAATTTTCCATCAATTTACAAGTATTGTTGGAAAAGCCCATATATTTCAACATGCCAACAAGTAAATCATAGGAAATGGTTCGAAAGCTCGACTGAAATCTAACAGCACTAGCACTGTTACCTGTCCTTTATCTGTAGATTTTATGATATCGTCAGTAATGTGAAGTAGGGCAGTGGTGCAGCTGTAAAATCCACGGAAACATCATTGAATTGAGGAAATTAGGGACTGATTGCATAGGTATTCCTCGATTTGGGTTTCTAGAGCTCTTTCTAAAATTTTTGAAAGCACCGGCAAAATTCTAATTGCACGCAGGTCTTTGAATTCAGTGGGTGCCTTTTTTTGGTGAAACCCTTACAATCGTCTTTCTCCATGCATTTGGGAATACATTCGGATATACAATAATTTATTATATGCGTTATGTAGGGGATAATATGTGGACAGCATAATTTGACCATATCAATGCCCAATCCATCAAAACCCTTAGCCCTAGTCTTCATACTACAAATTGCTTCGTAGATAAATAGATCATTGATTTCATGAAAAGTAAATACAGAGTCAGTGAGCATGTTGGATTTATAAAAATTCATCATTTCATCAGATAGTTTGGTTTGGGGAATAGACTCGATAAAAAATTTATTAATATCATTTGGATCGCTTATCATTTCAGGTATGTCAATATTATTTTGGGGTAGGAATTTATTATATCGCAAAGTCTTCCACATATCATTTGGAGCGACAGTTTTACTGAATTGTTGCAGGAAATATGCTCTTTTCTCTCTTTCAATTGATTGAAATATGTAATTACGTAAGTCTTTATATGATCGAAAATGAACAGCTGATTTTGTTCTCTTATATTTATTAAGTGCTTTGTCCCTCTCAGCCATCATCATTTTTATGGGAAACGTTAGCCAGGGTGCTTTAGGTTTTGTAACTCTTGAAGTTACAATCGGAGTGTGCCTATCAAACAAATTATTCAACGAGTTTACTAGGTAGGAAACTTTATCATCTACAGATTCTTGATCATATATTCTGAAAAATGATGTGCTGATAAGATCGAGACGAAAACTATCTTCGTCAAAATTTTCAAAGTTCCTGTAAGTTATAAATTTTGGCCCTGCCTGTATATTGAAATCAGTTTGGAATTTGCAAAAAACCATAGAGTGATCCGAGATCACCGGCTGCATGATACCCTTTTCGCATTCAAAATCCTCTGGGACTATTACGTAATCTAGAAGGGTTGCAGATGATTCCGTGATTCTCGTAGGTTCATCAACCAATTGACGCAAATTCAGCGTTTCTAAAACTGAGTTGAACTTATTGACGTTTGAATTTTCAAAATCAAGGAAATTTAGATTGAAATCACCCATGCAAATAATATTATCAACAGTGCGGTACTCGTGTTTTGCTCGGGAGGTTTGTAAACAACACCTATGGCGTATGACTTTTTATTCAGGTTGACTTTTATCCACAGCTGCTCCCAAGTACAATCCAGCCTACTAACGATCATCTCGAAGTGAATTTTATTTTTACTATATATACATAAACCTCTACCATTCCGATTTCTGTCGGCTCTAAAAAGGTTATAGTTCCTTATATTCATAAAATTATTGTCAGTGGTACTCTTTAACCAGGACTCGCATATTAAGATGATGTCAAAATCATTTTGCAAAATAACTTGTGTAGCATCGTGAATGGTGGGTAGTCATGATCTAGCATTAGCAAAGCCAATTTTCGAAGAATGCATTCACAATAATCAACAATCACCCAAAAGCAAGAAGTAACTAGAAAACGTAATAATAAGGAAGAAAAAAAGAATTCTAATACCATAAATACACCTGGCAAAAACAAGCACCAGGGAAATAACCCAATTGCACGTGTGAGGATAATGCTGCGAAATTAATTCCAGTTTACAATTCACTTGTACTACAAATCTTAATAAAAAAAAGAGCAATGATTAAAGGAGCATAATTTGTATTAAAGAAGAATAATTTGTTACAAGCCAATAGCTAAAGTTTATTGATATCTTCAGCCTTCACGATTTTCATGATGTGATCAGAGTTATTTCACCTTGCAAATATGTTGCTCTGATTTGTCCATACCTTTCCCATCTTTGATATTTTCGCCAACGCAGCTTTCAACAGTGTAGCTTTACCAGGCGTCAGGTCCTCTCTGATGACGTATTTTGTCCCTTTTAGCAATTTTTCATTATAATAAACCATTTCCTTGTGATATCTGGTAGAAAATTGTATCAATATCGGCCTGTTTCTATTGTTCTGTTTTTTCCCAATCCTGAAGCACGAATCGATATTTTCTTCTTCTTTAATATTCAGTTTCATTTTTTCTGTGAACATCTGCATCATGAACTCATTACAGATTTCTCCATCGTATTCCTTCAGGCCATAAACAGTAATATTGCGACTTCTGGAAGTTTCATCCTGTCTCTCTTCCTGTCTCACTAAACTTAATCACGACGTTTCGTTACTCCACACAGGGAACTATAAACTCTTGAAGAAGGATCCAACACCCACTATAAAAAGGAAGATCTACAACACTCTGAAGAAATTTAAAAACGTCATTCCAGATAACAAACGATCACATCCGACGCCACACTACAGCAAACCACCGCATCTCTACGGGCTTCCGACTATCCACAAACCAGACATACCACTGAGACCAATCACCAGCTCCCGGAACTCACCATCCTACAAGTTATCGAATTACTACCCACCGATACTACAACCCTTACAAGGGAATAGGAGTTCATACGTCAAGAATTCCACGCACTTGGTAGACACTATCACAGATGTTGGAAATCGTTCCATAAGCTTCGACGTGGAGAGCCTTTGGACCAATGTCCCTAAAGAAAAATCCCTTAGCATCATCAAAAGGAAACTCGAAGAGGATAATCAGCTCCACGAGAGGACTGACCTTCTCATCCAAACAATATTGGCATTACTACAGTGCTGCCTACAGAGCTTATATTTCCAGGAGAAGGACCGATTCTTCTCTCAAGTCGACGGCTTACCGATGGGATCTTCCGTTTTTCCAATTATCGCCAACCTATACATAGAGTGGTTCGAGAAATTGGCTATACGGGAGGCAGAATATAAACCAAAGCTGTGGTTGAGGTACGTGGATGACACTTCCATTATATGGAATCATGGAGATAAACATCTACAGGATTCCTTCTCAAGAATTGAAAGAATCAGGGATTCGATCATATTCTCGATAGAAATGTAAACCAACAGGGCCTTCCCTTTCCTCGATGTGAACGTTGAGAGAATAGGCAATTAAATCCGCAACTCTGTCTATAGGAGAAAGACACATTCGGGGCAGTATCTCAACTGCAGCTCCAACCATCCGAATTCAACAAAGAGAGGGATCGAGATAACATTGCTAGAGAGAGCGTTGAACATATACAACGACGAGGAGTTACTAGATGCACCGGAATGGATACCCCAAGGAACTCCTAGGAGAAGTATTGAAACAACTCCAGAGTACAAAGACATCTGAAGAGCAACAACAAAGCTCAGTGATCTGCCTTCCGTACAGCAGAGGTGTCTCCGTGAAGTTCAGAAGGTTCGGAAACGAGTTCCACATCAAGAGGTGTTTCCAATCCGGCAGAACCTTAAGGAGTTTCCTCAAAAAGACCAAACCTGACAACAAAGATGAAATAAAAAAATTTCATCCATGAAGTTACATGAGAATGTGGAGATTCCTACATTGGAAAAGACAAAGAGACCATTATCGGTAAGATTGGATGAGCACAAGGAATGGACTCAACGTGGAGAAACTCAAAATCGGGAATTGCTGACTATGCCTAGACTGAGCACCATCGAATTCGATGGGACGACGCAAATGTCCTACATAGAGAGGATAATTAATTCAAATGAAAGTTCAAAGAGGCCGCCTACATCGAAGCCAATAACGTATGGAAACCACTAATTGCTTTTTCTGGCGGACTGCAGAGGCGCGAAACTTCACGCACTACCACACTGCGCGAAATTACACGTACCACTACATATGGCAGAATTACACGCACCATTGCACCGACAGACATATAAATTGGTAAGTGGCATCTAAACTTGTCGGTTTTCACCTGAAGACGATTGCAGATACAAGCATTCGAAACGTCGTGAGAACCTAATGAATCCATTGAGACGATGGACGTCCGAAACGAGAGTGATCTATTTACTCAGTTCCCATCAGAATGTAGAAAGTGGAACTCCAGCATTTCTTCCCAAAAATGAGATTTTCGAAATTCATTCGCAAAATAAAAATATTTGTTTGAACAAATCACGAAAACACGCATATATGGCAATGAGGGCTTAAAAGTTGGAAATAATAAAAAAAAAGTCTGATTAAAAAAAATTATGTTATATAAAAAAGTGCGAGGATCTTGACATCAGTAAGTGTAGTGAGTGGAGGGCACACCACGCTTTTTTTACATAAAAAGAAATTGTTTGACCAATGACTTTATTCTCATTATTCTCAACTTTTTAGTCCTCATTGCTATATATGCGCGTTCCTTTAGTTTTTTCGGACTATGATTTTATTTTTAACTTCTTAGTCCATACTGCTACAGAAGACTGAAAAAGACTACGGGAGAAAAAACTATTCGATTGATTCATCCACATGAGATGGAAGTTATTAATAACTTAATTTTGGTGAATATGCTGAGAACCTGTGCATTCGCCATATCTTTGAATTGGTAATTATGCTGGGAACGGCCTCAGTGCATTCACCATACTTTACTAGTAGCCACTGAAGAGTTCCACTATTCATCTCCTGGCTCCATCATCAGTTCAGTTCCAAGAAAACAAATTATAGATTTGTCATCCAAACAACATATACATACCAAGTTTCGTTTCGATACGATAATTAGAAGTAGGTTGAAAATGACTTCCAACATTTGATCACATTATTTGTTAGTTACATCTAACGGTAATTTGTCCTATGTCCATCTACCTTCCTGATAGTTCTCTCAATGTGAACTTTGATATAGCCTATAACAAAAATCAACTATCGCCGCTTAACCTATTGGGGACTGTTGTTACTCCATATATGAGTTTCTCATAAAGTAATTACTAACTGCGAACTTCCATTCATAATCAAGGTGGAAGGGGATGATTTATTCATGCGGAGTTACATGAACGAGGTGTAGAACGTTCTGTTAACCAAATAACTTCATTCCATGTGTACCTAATCAGTGCCGAGTTAATTATAAGATGTTGTTTCGCAGTATGTATGTACAGTTGAATGAGTTGGGTTACTACCCCAGAGGAGTTCAATTCCATCAGGTTATATGTTTGTAAGTGTTTTTTAATTTTAATTATTTTCAAAACCTGGGTGAATTGCGAATTTGTATAAATATTTAAAAATAAACACCTTTCTTACTTTTTACTCAGCTACGGAATGGTTCTATATTTTCAACAAACAATGGAAAAGCTTTAAAATATCTGAAATGAGATATATTTATATTATGGTGAACTATAAACCAGTGCTATTCAACTCGTGAGAAGAATCCTTAGAGATCGTGGAAAATAACAGAGTGGCTTCTGAAGTTTGGCTACTGAGGCCAAATGCTCTCTGACTAGCTAAGCGAGTTGTTAGAAGCGTGGATTATTTTCGATTCGATCTCTCACAGTCTCAAAATCTGAAATGATATACTCGTTTCTATAACTATGGTTGAAAACAGTTTTAGACGAAGTAACGTTGAGAATCGATTTAGCTAGGGACCTGAGGAAACTATGTTTTCAATGGTTATCATTGAGATTCGCTGAACAATGAATATCTTCAGATAAAATTCCGTTGAGAAATGTCAGATGAATTGAAAAAAATGTGTTCAAGATATACATATATCATTTCATCAAACGGTCATTTGTTTTTTATTTTATTCTTAAACTATTTCTTCAATTGGTATGGTATATTTCAATAAAAATACCGCCCATTGAGGACGTCACCATACTTACTTACGAAAAAATTTCATATATCTTGGCCGATCATGGCCCCAGATCCCAAGAATACCATCAGTCACCATCTATATATAGGACTGGGCACAAATTTAGGGAGGTTTCTAGGAATCGATATAATTTGCTGAAATATTTGTATGGTACACCTAAAGTATATTAGATTGATTCTTCGTGACCACGTGCATTAGTTGATACACGGTGTAATCAAAACTTTCCAGGTCCAGTCATGTAATGAGCGATTTCAATTTAATATAATGCGATTATCAAGACCATAATGCCAAATTGACATCTATGAAGGAATGCCTTCGTGACACCATATCGAAAATTCCAATCCATCCATTTAGCGATAGTTTGTACTAGTGATTTTTCCATAACTCTGCTGAACGGAGATTTCCAGCTGGGATATTCCATCGAAAAGCTGAAGGGCAGATGGCACAAAACATATTTTTTGTGTCACCATAAAAAAATCAAATAAATTCTCTCATAAGGATAGTTTATACCTGCGATTTTTCGAAAAATTTGTTGACCGAGGGTTTTCGGTGAATATATTACATTGAAACAGTAGAAAGTGATTGCATAAAACATATCTTTGTGCCACCATAAAAAAATGCAAATCAGTCCCCTCATGGAGTAGTTTATACTTGATATTTTTGGTAGAACTCTGCTGACCAGGAGTATCCAATGAATATATTTTATCGAAACACTGGAATATGAAGACACAAAACATATTTTTATATTATATTATATTTTTCGAAAAATTGATGACCGACGAAATACATATTAGAGAATAAATCTTATAATAAACAATTAAGCCTTATGATTAGTATACTAAAAAAAAAAAATGAAAATAGAATTCCAATATATACATCCAATTAAATAATTTCAGAAGGATCCGCATAGAAAATAAAATATATATCAGAAGTGACCGGTACAATTTCAATCTTATCAAAATTCAAAAAATATATGAACGAAATGCAACTTGATCAACAATGGTCAATCTGGATGAATAGTCACATTTATAAGGGGACCAATACTATTGTTTTCTATGGTGGCACAAATAATATGTTTCGGGCAATCATATTCCAGCGTTTCGTTGAAATATCTTCACTGGATACCCCCAGTCAGCAAAGTTCCCCGAAAAATCGTAAGTATAAACCGAGGGGCTGATTTGTATTTTTCCTATGGTTGGGCAGAAAAAATATGTTATGTGCAATCATTTTCTACCGTTTAGATAGAAAATATTACTGGAAACCCTGGGTAAAAAATTAAAACCCACATTTCAGCGTTTCAATGGTATATCTTAGCTGGAAATCCTCGGTCAGCAGAGTTATTAGAAGAATCACAGGTACAAACTACCCCCAAATGAGGATGGATTGGAATTTTCGATAGGGTTGCACGAAGGCAGTTCTTCATAGATATCAATTTTGCATTATGGTTTTGAAAATCTCATCACAAGTTATTATATTAAAATCGTTTATTACATGACAAAAAATAGATAGTTTTGATTACACCCTGTATGGAGTGATGCGATTGCTATCGTGGTCGGGTGCAATTACTCTTATATACCTCAGGTGTGACATACTGAAATTTCGGCAAATTCTATCGAAAAATATATTTATATAAATATATATATATATATATTATATATATATAATATATATATTATATATATATATATATATATATATATTTGTTATGTAACAATGAATTGGATAATAGAAGAATTCTGTTATTATTATTATTATTAATATATTTTTGCACCGCGTTGGCGCAATTGTTATGTAATGATAATATAACAAATTATTTTGTTATTATTTCGCCCCACTTTGGGTGCCAATTGTAATGTAATGATAATTTGCAAATATAAATTGTTGTTATATAATGAAGATGCTAATATTTTCACTCTCCTTTGTGAGCCAAATTGTTATGATATAGATAATTATTTGTGCCCTGTATAATATATTTTGCAATGTAATAATAATTGCTAGCTACGTCACTGTTCTCTCGTCACGTTGCTGCCAATTGTTATCATTTTCCTTACCACAGCTAAGCACAGTTGGTACGCCTCTTGTCTCAGATAGCCGGTTCAGGCAATTGAGCTACTACTTGATATGTCAAATTTCAATTTATTCAATGGTCATAAGTATTATTGTTGATCATTGTAGAAAACAAACGACAAAGTATCAAAAAGCAATTATTTCCTTTATTCAGGAATACTTAATTTTACCTGGCCTACGAAAGATAACTTATTCTTAGGTGAATCTACAAATATTCATGGATAATCATGAGAAAAGTTCATTGGTGAAATATACACAACCTCACTTTTACCTTGAAAGTGATCATTTCTTTAATAGTTCGAAATCAATTGAAATAAAGTTCTTCCGATGGAATATGCGTTATTAGTGAAATTGTTCAGTTCGGAATGTGCACTATGGAAGGTTTATACCTGTCTGGAACTGTCGCTGTTCAATACACACTAGGACTCCAATGCTCTCAGGAACTCCAATACCAAATAGAAAGGACCATACAAATTCAGCAATCAGCCTTGGATACTTGTATATGGTGTACAAATAAGGTAATGTTGGTTTTCCTCTTATAATGTGGAGTTATTCTATTTTTCTACCTCCCAAAAATACAACGTGGCATTCGTTTTGAAATTTTTTTCGATCTCCCCTTGTGGCTTTGTTTGTTGTCACCTGGATACCAATTTTGTTCCTTCCCTCCGATTCGAATTTTTGAATTCGCGCACTAAATTGTCACATTTTCACTGTTTATGGTTATTTGTCATAACTTATACATAAAACTATTTTTCCATTCTTATTAACTATGTACAAATTCCAATGATAATTGCCTCTGACACTTTCCCGCTCTTATTCTCTTACAATTTCAAATTCTACATGTGATCATCTGTTCCCTGATCGGCTATTGTCATCAAGGAGTTTGCTGTTCTACCATTGGCTACTTTTAGTCAGCTACAATTTCATATACTGTATGTTTCAAATTTATAAATTTGTAGATCACATTCTATTCAGGAAAATTCTTTAAATCTAGACTTTTTGTTGTCTTTTGAAGAATTATGGGTTGTAATCATTCTGACAGTGTATGAAATTGATTGTGTTATATAATTTGGACATTTTTATCTATTCATATCATACATAGGCTTATGAAGGAAATAGAACTTCTGAAATTATGTAAAAACAATCTCTTGAAACTAATAGCTATTTATCAATTATTTTTTTTATGGGTTTCTCCTTTTCAAAATATATACCTGGTTTTTCATAACATATATAATATATATGGGATATAACAAAACTTGGCATAAGTTCGAAGACAGGTCAACTCGGTCCTGATTGAAATAAATATCAATCTTTAATTTTTGTAAATGTATCGGCAAACTAAAGGTCTTTTCTCAGAGCATCATGAGCTTCAAACTTTTATGAGGAATATTTTTCTCTAAGTTGCACACACAAATAAAAAATCACTCTAAATTACCATTCATGAGAAATAATTATTTTGTATTACCGTGTACGCTCCTTTGAGTTGAAGTTCGCTTGCTCGTGTCAATCAGATACAATTTGAGGTTTTTTTCCGTCGACGAACAGAACATCATTGTATTCTGATATTGTCTGGAATATACTTCACCGACTGGCCCCGCCATCGGTTTTATCATTTTTTTATTGGCATCACAATACCATTCGTCATTACTATAATTATGTTTTTACTTTCACTCATTCTCGAATTCCAGCATTGAACAGGGTAAAATATTCAGAGTACTTTGAACTGTTCCATAACTCCGGTAGTCATAGAGAGACAATTTCGTTTTGGCTCGTAGTGAAAGAGAAAATAATAACAAACCACCGATTTTGATTTCAGACAGAACAGGAATACCACCGACGCATCATTTGCCAAATTCTGGAATCAAAACAGCTCCATCGGGGGATTTTTTGCGATCTCTCCAAGGCATTTGATTCCGTCGATCATGAAATCCTAATGAAAAAATGGAATTCTATGGAATACGAGGTTTGGCAAATAATCGGTTCGAGTCGTATTGGTCCCATAGTCAAATGTGTGTCCGAGTTTCATGGAGATGTAAGGACCAAATTCAAGAGTTCAAGCGGTGCTCCTCGAGGCTCTGTCTGTTACATGATTTTATTCAACTTGCAATGTTTGTATGTATGTAAGTATGTATGTATGTTCGCGTGAAATCGCGCAACTGAATTTTGACCTACTTCTAGTCGCCCGATTGATTTGAAATTTGGCAGATGTTCATAATTCTGGTCACAATGCATTATGAAATTTTTGTTAAAGAAGAAAACCGAATGCGGCTCCAAGATGGCGGACGATATTTGTAATTATGGTCCGATTTGATTCAAAATTGGTATGTGGGTGTTATTGGGGTCGAAAATCATGAAATTTTTGTTGAAATTTATAAATTTAAGATTGCGGCCCCATGATGGAGGACGAGTTTTGTGATTATGGTCCGATTCGATTCAAAATTGGTATGCGGGGGATTTCGAAGACGGAGATTGTTTTTGTCAAAATTCATAAATTCGAAATGGCGGCCCCAAGATGGAGGACAAGTTTTGTGATTATGGTCTAATTCGATTCAAAATGGATATGCGAGGGTTTTCGGAGTCGGAGATTATGAATTTTCTGTCGTAATTCATGAATTCAAGATGGTGGTTCCAAGATGGGGGACAAGTTTTGTGATTATGGTCCGATTCGATTCAAAATTGGTATGCGGCGGTTTTTGTGGTCGAAGATTTTGAATTTTTCATAAATTCCAGATGGTGGCTTCAAAATGAAAGACCAGTTTTGTGATTATGTCATATTTTATTCAAAATTGGTATGTGGGGGTTTCTGGTTGAGAAATCATGAATTTTTGTCAAAATCTATAAATTCAAAATGGCGACTCCAGGATAGCGAACGAGTTCTGTGATTATGGTCAGATTTTATTCAAAATTGGTGTGTGGGACTTTTTGGGGTCGGTGATCATGATTTCTTTCAGCTCAGAACTTACAGGGAAGAGACCTTGTGATACCGATGCTTCACTAGAAATGAACAGATTGAAGCGACCTAACTAAAAAGCAAAAAAAAATAACTGATGAAAAAACTTTTTAAAGATAAGCTTTTATTCAAGCCGTGCACTGAAACGTATGAAATAATTTTAAGTCATCGCTGACAATGACATAATTTTTTTTTTGATTTGGTCTTAAAAAGCTTGTCGCGCGAATTGTTATGAAATTAATACTTCGACAAGTTGTTACTCACTTGCACAATCATTGGTTTGTGCAATGGAATTAATTGGTACTCACTTCCATAAACACATCGCGCGACAATATTGGCCAAGTGTTAAATAACTTGGAACTATTTCGAGGTAAGGTAATTGAACGGAATGTGAAACAACCCTGGCCACCCAGCTAGTCAGACTTAACCCCACAAGCTATTTTCCTTTGGTTGGTATTTGAAGCGAAGAGTCTATAAGCGCAGACCATTCCAAAATGTCAACCATCTGGGGACAGAAATTCGAAGATGTTCAACAAATATTACTTCTCAGTTTTCAAGAAACGCTATCAACGAAGTTTCCAGGCGATCCATTATTTGCATTGAGCGTGATGGCAGACATACCAAAATATCATAATTAATGTCTAACTTACATTGTACATTCATTTGTTGTCATTTCAATCGCCTTATTCATATATCATGTTCTTTAGTGTTTCTTTTTC
The DNA here is from genome assembly GCA_018342105.1 of Gonioctena quinquepunctata. NCBI lineage: Eukaryota > Metazoa > Arthropoda > Insecta > Coleoptera > Chrysomelidae > Gonioctena > Gonioctena quinquepunctata. The sequence goes on from JAFIRS010000436.1 coordinate 480,782, forward strand.
CATTACTACATTATAATACTTTTCACAGCATACCAAAACAACTTGATTAATTTGTGAGTATTAGATACTTGAGGAAATATTCTTTGAAGATTGAATTTCAGGTCTATTGATGTGAAAGTGGATTTGAAAATTCAGAACTTTGCATCAAGTATGACATAATTTTTTCAGCAATAGTTTTGTTCGTTCGAGGTCTACTACAAAAAAAATCAGAACAGCCCACGTACATCATCTTGTTACCCTATTTCAAATATTTGCGCAGCAATGCTTTCTGGTTAGTAAGGTTACTGAAAACTTCCAAATTCATCCATCCGATCTCGAGATATCCGTTTGAATACAAAATTACGAACACCCATCGACACCTGTACATTCTCTCACCCTAGTCGCATATAGTGGATGAAAATACAATGCTACATGTGCGATCTCAATTCACCTAGTGATCCCACTCTGTCTATATTTGTTCACGTGAAAACAAATAACTTTATCCACGGAACAACATGAGTGTTTGTTCTATACCGAAATGTACTTTGTGCGACGTGAAGGTACTGAAATCCTTCGAATTTTCTTTAGGGGCCGATTTATATTCGGACCGTATACCAGAAAGTCCATTCTAGCATTCTGATTATGTTCTTGTTTACTCATTCTCTGTTTTCACAGAATTGGTTTGGTTCAGTTTTCAATATTGGATAAAGTATGAATCCTTTCATTATACATTCTTTAGTTGTTTTGCCTAGTAAGCCATATATATATATATATATATATATATATATATATATATATATATATATATATATATATATATATATATATATATATATATATATATATATATATATATATATATATATATATATATATATATATAAATCGGTTCGTCGTATGGGGTCGGCTTTAGGAATAGCCCCATGGTAAATCCTGCCTGTCGTAAGAGGCGACTAAAAGGATAACCGTAGGTGGAAGATGGTCTCATCGCCCGGTGAAATACCACCATATCGACTTTGTGTGCTGTGAAATGGACCATTCCATGTTTCAGTGTTCGGTCGATACTTTCCGGTCTCCCTCTTTCCTTTTCCCCAATTCCTCCTTTATTTTCAGGTGCATCCTAATAGTAATAATGATGAAGTCTCCTAGAGTAAAACACTCCGGAAGTAAAATACCTCTCCATTCGGATTTCCGGGCGAGAGGTACTCGAGGGGATTCAACATTAAAAATTAATTTTTGCAACATCCGCGGACTCAACAAGAACATCAATGACGTCCACCATCACCTACAGACGGAAAAACCGGATATTCTGGCTCTAACAGAAACACAAGTAAACTCGTCCACCAACAAGGTCCATATGCTTTGTCCTGGTTACGAACTCCATTCTCGATTCAGGTTCAAAGGTGGAGTCTGCCTTTACGCCAAGGCTAACCTTTCATGCCATCGTGAAGAGAGTTTGGAACCGAAAGACTTTGATGTGATGTGGTTCAAGCTATCTGATACCAAACTGACTAAGTTCCTCTGCTGCCTTTACCTATCACCTAATGAACCTTCATATAACGACCTCTTCGAGTTTTTATCACTCAAACTGGACTACATTCAGGAGAACCATCCAACAGCTGAAACCATAATCATGGGAGACTTTAATGTACATAACGCTGCCTGGCTCAAATTCTCTAACAAAACAGATGATGCAGGTCGTCAAGCCGATTCCTTCGCCATCACTCATGGTCTAGAACAACTGGTCGAGCTACCAACCCGCATCCCTGATGTCAACAACCAGTCTGCCAATACACTAGATCTTTTCCTCACCACCAATCCTGACCCGTATAGAATAGAAGTTTGTGCCCCACTTGGAAACTCTGACCACACCCTCATCTCCACAACATGCTCTTTCCATTTACCATCGAGCTGCACAATACCACCCCGTCTCATGTGGCATTACAATTCGGCCGACTGGGAAGGTCTTCGTATGTTTTTCTCAGCGTTTCCATGGAAGAGAGTTTGTTTCTCTTCAGTAGATCCAACACGATGTGCTGAGACAATTTCTGAAATCATCATGTTGGGGATGCAAACTTACATACCGAATACCGAAAGAAGAACATCATCCGATAAGACCTGGTTTAACAGAAACTGCTCTAGAGCTGTGGCTTCCAAACAGGCAGCATACCATCGATGGCTAAAAAATCCGGGCCCTGAGACCAGAGCAGCATATGTCGAGGCTAGAGACATATGTAAAGAGACAATAGAATGCTCAAAAGATGCCCACAAAGCCAAAATAAGATCAAAACTTGCTGAATGTTCTAACAGATCCCGTTCATTTTGGTCTTTCGCCAAAGCTGTGGAAAGAAACTTCACTTCCAGCTCATTTCCTCCCCTAACCAAAGAAGATGGTACACTAGCAACGACTGCCCAGGAAAAAGCCAATATCTTTGCGCGCCTATTTGCTGGAAATTCCACTCTGGATCCATCGGGAAAACAACCCCCGAACATTACACCTATTGACAGTCACATGCCCGAGATCACTTTTCGCCAACGTACTATCAGAAAGATTTTGCTGGGTCTCAACACCAACAAAGCCTGTGGATCTGACGGAATCCCGCCGATTGTTCTCAAGAAATGTGCCCCCGAACTAACACCTGTTCTTTGCAAGTTGTTCAACCACTCGTCCAATTGGAAAATTGCAAGAGTACAGCCAGTCCCTAAAAAAGGCAAAAAGGCCCTACCTAGCAACTACAGACCTATCGCACTGCTATCTATTATTTCAAAGGTCATGGAAAAAGCCATCAACATCGAGCTCATGAAATATCTGGAAGACTCAGGAATTGTCAACGATAGGCAATATGGCTTCCGCCATCAGAGATCAACTGGTGACCTGCTCGCTTACGTCTCACATATATGGCAGCCTATCTATTGAAAGGTATGGAGAAACTTTAGCTGTGGCATTAGATGTCTCCAAGGCGTTCGATCGAGTTTGGCACCAGGGACTCCTCGCCAAGCTTCCGTCTTATGGCTTGCCCCCTCAGCTGTGTTCTCTGCTTGCTAGTTTTCTCTCAAACAGGTCTCTCCATGTAGTGGTCGATGGAGTTTCATCTGACACTCTACTCATAAATGCTGGTGTTCCGCAAGGATCCATTCTCGCACCAACACTATTTCTACTTCACATCAACGACCTGTTGAAAGCAACTTCATGTCCAGTACACAGCTTTGCCGATGATAGTACCCTCCATACCGCTTTCTCTTCCAGGGCCCCTATATCAGCCCGTGAAACCAGAAATGAACGAGGAAGAAATGTTAATAATATAAATATGGACTTAGCAACAATTCTCGAATGGGGATCTAATAACTTGGTAGAATTCAATGCAAACAAAACACAAGCATGTCTTTTCTCTAGAAAAGCCGATCTCACTGTGCCTCCTAACATAACTTTGTCAGGAGTAACCATACCACCGAAGCCATCCATATCGATGCTTGGTATTACTATCAGCAATAACCTTTCCTGGAAAAACCACGTGAGGTCCATTGCCAAAAGTGCATCCCAAAAACTTGGTTTCCTGTTTCGTGCCAAGAGCTATTTCACCCCCAGTCAGCTGCTTATGATCTATAAGGCACAGATCCGACCTGTCCTGGAATACTGTTCCCATATTTGGAGTGCGGCACCTAAACATATCCTGAGGCTATTGGATTCTGTCCAAAAAAGGGCAATTCGTCTCGTCGGTGATGCCTCGCTTACAAACTCGCTCACTTGTCTCGAACACCGTAGAAAAGTTGGCGATTTGTCTCTATTTTATAGATATTTTCATGGGCGATGCTCTTCTGAAATATCAACAATCGTTCCTGCTTTGGCAGTCTCTTCGAGATTAACACGTCAAGTTCAGTAATCACACCCCTTCGTGGTCACTTTGGAGACCTGCAGAACATCACTTTCCAAAGACTCGTTCATCCAACGAACAGCGAGGCTTTGGAACTCATTGCCTAGGGAGGTGTTCCCCGAGGCATACAACCTTCAGAAATTTAAGAAGAACACCAACTCCTACCTTCTTTCCCTAGGTTCCCACGATGTTCTCTGAACATTACAGGATATCCTTTTTCGTGAGAACCGGAACATATAAAAAAATATATATATATATATTTGCACACCAGGTGACAATGGGACTGGGGCCATGCCTATTCGCTCTGTGCATTAGGCTGGAGGGGGTAGATGAAACTATGACAGCGCCCATGGTGGCAGAAGTAGGTAATGATCCTGGTAATCACAAGCAGTTTCTGAGGTCTCCCTGTTTATTTACAAATCACCTAAAAATATTGTACCATACTTCATATGAATGAACATTATTATTTTCGTAGAGGCAACGGTCACGGTTGGGTATTATAATAACAACATACATATAATAACAATGAACCCTCGCTATTGCTGTATAGTCGATTGCAAAAATAGTACGTGTAAATTTTATACATTTCCAACTGCATCACAAAAACTGCAGCAAAGAAATGAGTGTTCTATTATTCCTCGATATTTCAATCACTTATTCCGGGAAGTGAGGTTTTCATTCAGTAAATATTTGAGATGTTTTCCTTTTTCTGTTTGATCGTCTAGAAGTGGATAGTGAAAGTATTACCCAGGTTCCGTAGGATGGTATTAGCCGGTCATGAAAAGCAAATAGCGATTTAAACTGCGAGTTCGGGAACGCCTAGACGGTGTTCTAAACTGATCAATCAGCCTTATGAACAGAGGACAGAGATACTTTTGATGTCTCTCCGAGTTGTCTATCAAACACGGCATTCTATCAGGACAAAGTACCTCGCAGAGGATTATCAATTTGTGTTTTAATTTCCGCGAACTGGTTTTGGTTACAAAAGCAATTAGCTTTACATGTGAACTGATGTTTAAATGTAATGCAGTTCAAGTACTAAGAGTAAACATCGGTACTCATACTGTATGAGCAATACCCAATATTTTGTTGATAATTATACGTGTAGAGAGTGTTGGACGTGTTTGTATTATTTAGGGACCTTTCAACGTTCTTACATCCTTGCAAGGGTAAAAGTGGAATCCCATATTCAGGTACAATTGTGAACCTCATTCCTTTGTTGATTGTTATATTATTTGAGAATTTCATTAAATAGTTTTTCGTTTGATCTGATGTTATTCAGTGGTTTCCCGTCAGGTTAATGCTAGCCAGGGTTATATGGGTACTTTTTTCAATTTGTTGAACTACTTGGCTCTCAAGACCTTATGAACCTGCGACCTTAATAAACTAACGAGCAAGCAAATTACTTGCCGTACCTACAAGTACTCAAGAAGTAGCATTACTTTATGATATTCAAAATATCATTTGGACAATGTCATAACCTCCTAATGCGGTGAACTATCGTATCAATACACATATTTTTTATCATTTACTTACTTCTTTTTTTGACAGAAAAAAACTTCGATTCATCTGGAACTAGTATTGAGCACAAAGTTGTTACATCGTGGTAGATTATTTAGAAATTATAAAAGAAATTAAATTGTTACATAGTGTGAAACGGAACACCCTGTATGTTTGATGTTTTTCGGATTCTACGGCTCAAATTACATTCGACAGTGTTGTTTTCAATTCACAGAAAAAAAATTATATTAAATATTCAATTTGAATGTGCCCCTTCTCAATCTGGATAGTTTTTTATTGATACATCTGGAAAATCAATCTGATGGTTAATTATGTGGTGGGTTTCTTTTAATTTATATAACTAAAAAGGTTTCTAATTCCTCTCAGTCATGGGGTCAAATATATATATATATATATATATATATATATATATATATATATATATATATATATATATATATATATAATTCAATAATCTTTATTAGCATCAGCTCCCAATTATAAATTGTATAAATGAATAGTATAACTGAAAAAGCATAAATAAAGTACCGAACACATATAAAATACAATGCACAAACAAGTTGAATTAGCAGTATAAAATCGAAATAATACAAGAAGAGATATTACAATAATGGGTTATAAACCTTTTATATATTTTACACACTGGCTTTTGAATTCTCTAAATGAGGAGTATTCTTTCAATTCTCTTGGAAATGAGTTGTGAAGCTGTAAGCCTTTGATGAACACTGTGTTTGTAGCAGCATTAGCAATATTAATATGGAAATCATTGGAAGCATGTGATCGGGCATTGTGATTATGTATTTCTTGGAGATAAGTTATTTCTCCAGTTAGATAGGTTGGTAAGCATCCTGACTTGAGGTTATACACAAACTTGAGCATATCATAAGCAGCTCTCTGTCGAACATTCAATAAATTCAAGGATTCCAACATGTAAGCTATTGATGTTCGTTTTCTACATAATAGAATGGCTCTCATAGCACGATTTTGTACTTTTTCTAATGTATCAATTTGTTCATTATTCATCAGGTATATGGATGTTGCACAGAAATCAAGATGAGGAGATATTATGGTTTTATATATAGTTAACTTAGTGAAAGATGATACCTTATTATTCAATCTATATAGGAAATTGATTTTTCTTGCCATTTTCTCCTTAATATACTCACAATGTGATTTGAAATTCAGTTCATTATCTATCATGAAGCCCAGGTACTTGAAATGTTTAGCTTCTTCAATAACATTATTATCAATTAATAAATGGTGGCTGGATGTTACATTTTTCAATTTGTTCAAGTTATATTCATTTGATATAACCATGTATTTGGTTTTATTTATGTTCGATTTCAAACTATTGTCATTAAGCCATATGGACAAATTTCTCAAATCTTGATTTATTAATGATATAGATTTATTAATGATATATCCATCAAACTTGAGGACATTTCAGGTAGGTATCTATATACTTTTTTCCTGAGTTTGCTATCAATATATTAACCACTATTGAAGACAGCGGAGAACCCAATACCATCCCAAAATTTAATATAATATATTAAATTTCGGGATGGTATTGGGTTCTCCGCTATCTTCCGTAGTGGTTAATATCAATACCTTAGTTCGCAAATCGGCCAACTCCACTTTTAACACAAATTGACTTTATTGCACTTATCGAAATTAATAAATATCTATTATACACATCATTCACATTCCATATGGATCTGGCAATGAGTGTATCATCGTTGTCTAGATGTATGATTTATTATTTCATGTTCTTTTTAAACAGGTTCATGCGGAAATACCTCATCCAAGCTCACCATAATGTTATTTCGACTGATATTTGTATTATGAAATTTTTCAAAGAAATGTACAGAGGATATTTTGCCAAAGTTGACAACTATGAACTAACAATCGGCCCCAATGGGATATTTGGTTTGCGAATCTTTGGAAGACCATATAGGAGAAAGTTTATTGTAATAAGATGAAGATGTTTCTTCTCATGATATGAGTTTTTTGTATGCGATGACAATACTTTCCTGACTTTCCTTCCTGTTTCCGAATTGGAATCTTTCTTTACATTACAATATCACAATTGAAATTGATTAATTAATATTATTACAATAATACAATATTCATTGCGGTATTCATCTGAATCCATGACTACAGTTGCGTTTCCGTTATCAACAGATGATATCGTGATTAAATTATCATTTTTCGAACTAGTTATTGTCGTCATTCCAGAGTAGAATTTTTTTAGGTGAATTAGTGTGTTTTTAACCGACGAAACCAAAAAGGAGGAGGTTCTCTAGTCTATGCGTATATTTTTTTTTTGTATGACCACGCATAACATTTTACTGAGACGTCCGATTCCGGAATTGTTTTCTTCAGTAGATAGGGTGTACTTTGAAGTTAGTTCCATTCGAATCTTGGAAATGAAATCCACCCCTAACGGGTAGCAAAATGAAGGATATCGATCACTCACCCTCTGCATTCTGGTCCGTTTACCGATTCTATCAGGCATAACTTTGTACTGGGTTCTTCCATTCGGAGGATTTTTCCTCTATTAGATAGGGTATACCTCATAGTTGATCATTTTTTTATTTCGAATAGAATTATCTACGTTTGCGGGCAGAAAAATAGGGGATAATGGATTTTTCACTTGTGAACATTGGCACACATATGTAGTTGACAATGACAGATCGCTATTGTGATTATTTTTGTTCTCCTACATCCGTCACAATCATTATATTCTATGAGATGATGGAATGATATACAAATTAATGAAATAACTTAACAAGAACAACAAAACTAATTTATATTACAACAAATAGTGAAAGTATATAGTCATATTATTTAACTGGTAATAGTTGAAGTAAGGTGGGTAAGTAAGTATTTTGGAAGTAATCAAAAAACAAGTTAGTAGTAATTAGTAGATACAAGCCACAAAAAATTGAAAAATAAAAACTTTTTAACAAAAAATTAAACCAACGAAATACGGAACTGAAAAGTAAAAAATAAAATAAACCTTCTTAGTCTCAATAACTAACCTCCTAAAGTAATGTAAGTAGTTTTGAGTCGACGCCAAACGAACAATCAACGAAATCAATAAATTATTTCAAAAAAAATATCAGAATGTCACCGCGCAACTCGATGCCATCATTTTACGCCTAACCTGATTCATTTGCTTGTTTGTCACTTGTCAAATGAACCAATCAGGAGCTCTAGTCAAGTTCGGATTATCGATTACACCAAACTTGACTTTCGACTATGATTGACCTGTCAAGTTCGGTGTTTTCAGATTTGTGTATGTGTCAGTTAAACGTCAAATATAAATAATCACGCTGTGGACGCATTTCAAAATGAGCAGATTTGGGATAACTTCCATCGAATTAATCAACAGAAAAATAGATAAAAATGTACAGAAAAATACGAAAAAATTGAAGGAGTACGTTAAGAAGCAATTTTCAAGATTTTGCGAAGAACGGGAATACCTATTAATGAAGCAACGCCTGTCGAGAGACTGCTGTTATATTAAAGGACTGGGGCTTTAACACGAGGAACATTGATGGTTCTGATTACAAGAAATGTGTTGTTGAGACGATCTGGAATAAGAGTGCTGAATTAATACAAGAAAAATATTATAATGAATATGGACGGAGTTTCGACCCATTCAAAGGAATAATTTTTCAATCGGCAAGAAATGCACGAGATACAAAACGTTGCTTCACGAAAATTCAGTTCGGCACCGTTGACCCATGAAGAACATCTAGCGATATGTACACAATGGGATGAAGATACACCCAGAAAAGAAATTTGAAATTGTAAGAGAATAAGAGCGGGAAAAGTGTCAGAGGCAATTATTATTGAAATTTGTACATAGTTAATAAAAATGGAAAAATAGTTTTATGTATAAGTTATCACAAACAGTGAAAAAGTGACAATTTAGTGCGCGAATTCAAAAATTCGAATCGGAGGGAAGGAACAAAATTGGTATCCTGGTGACAACAAACAAAGCCACGAGAGGAGATCGAAAATAAATTTGAAAAGAATGCCACGCGATATTTTTGGAGAAAGAAAAATGGAAATAATTTCAACATAAAAAATTTTCCATAACGCAGCGGTGGAGCTTGCTTGGAGAGGAGGTGAAGCTGCATATTATTTGTTAGATTATTTGAAAAAATAATTGGATAGTAAGGGTGCGCCTACTGGTAGAATCGATTATAACACAGTTTTTTCAAAAACTTGTCAAAAAGGTGGTCAGCGATGTGCGAACAGCAAATGGTTGATTGAAAAAACTTTTTAACAAAAAATTAAACCGACGATATACGGAACTGAAACGTAAAAAATAAAATAAACCTCCTCAGTCTCAATAACCAAGCTCCTAAACGAATGTAATTAACTAATTTTGAGTCGGCGCCAAACAAACAAGCAAATTAATTAGGTAAGGCGTTAAATGATGGCATCGAGTTGCGCGGTGACATTATGATAATTTTTTTGAAGTAATTTAATGATCTCCGTTGATCGTTCGTTTGGCGCCGACTCAAAATTAGTTACTTACATTAGTTTAGGAGCTTAGTTATTGAGACTAAGCAGGATTATTTTATTTTTAACTTTTCAGTTCCGTATATCGTCGGTTTGATTTTTTGTTAAAAAGTTTTTATTTTTAAATTTTTTGTGGCTGAAATCTACTAATCACCACCTACTTGTTTTTTGATTACTTCCAAAATACTGACTTACTCACCTCACTTCAACTTTAACCAGTTAAATAATATAATAACCTACTTTCATTATGTGTTGTAATATAAATTAGTTTTGTTGTTCTGGTTAGTTTATTTTATTACTTTGTATACCATTCCATCCTCTCATATAATATAATGATTGTGACGGATGAAGGAGAACAAAAATAATGACAGTAGCGATCTGTCATTGTCAACTACATATGTGTGCCAATGTTCACAAGTGAAAAATCAATTATCCCCTATTTTGCCACCCGTGAGGGTAGATAGTTTCATTCGAAATCCAAATATGATCAACTACCCTATCTAATGAAGAAAGAATCATCCAAATCGAAGAACCCAATACAAAGTTATGCCTGATAGAATCGGTTAACGGACCAGAACTCAGAGGGTGAGTGATCAATATCTTTCATTCTGCTACCCTTAGGGATGGATTTCATCCTTTAAATTCGAATGGGACCAACTTCAAAGTACACCCCACCCATTGAAAAAAGAATTATCGGAATCGGACCTCCTCCTTTTTGGTTTCGTCGGTTGAAAATGTGCAGAATCCAAAAATGTGCTCCGGGAGAGTTTGTAAAAAATGTCAAAAGAGGTAATAATGAGAATCTAATAGGTTGTTTCTCACTGTGAATGGACATTGGGAGCCCGGTGATCACTGCACTCTTTGGTACAAAAATTTGCCTCTATGGATTAAAACGATCAGTAAATGGACCCAAACATCAGCACAAAGTATAGGGCTTGATGTTAAAAAAGCAAAAAATAACCAACCACTCAAATCGAGCAACTGCAGTCAGTGAACTTTTAAGTAGAGAAGTAGGTGAACAAGAAGCCATCAGAATCACAGGATATTCGAACTCTTATTCACTGAAACCTTAATCCAACTCAGTAACAGCATTACGAAAAACTTATTGCAAATGTGAAAAATAATAGCAATCAAATATAACAGCTATCGCAAGTACAAGCGGGTGTTCAAATAATCATGCTCAAAGCATCGTATATAATGACTGTACTATTTATAATTATAATTGAGACATATTTATGTACGTTATGTTATTACTGGTTCAATTAAATATGTATTTCGTTCGATGTCAATGTTTCCTATTCATTAAACTTTATTAATTTCTCTGATCAACTTCTAACTTTTGTACTAATTTCCTCAATTCTTCGAATTTAAGATTTTTACCATTTACTTTGTTTGGAAATAGTCCATAAAACTCCTCGTGATTGAATTATTTCATAAATTTTCATTTTATAACTCAACTGGGTTGCTTTGAACAACTCAGTTTGTTAGGAAAATCGAACTCAATCACTTGTGGTATTACTACTGATAATCCCGATGGAAATGTTGGTGCTGTTTCTCCGACATTTATTATAACTTTTTTTTTATATCAATGAAAAGGAACACAATTTATTTTTTAGATGTATCAATTAAAAAAAATATCCAGATCATTTTGAAACTTTCGTTTTCAGGAAAGAGACACACACTATTTCAATTCAAATCACCAAACGAGTATCAAAAAGGTGTCATCAAAACTCTTTATGACAGACCTTAATTGATTTCTTCACAGAATTCCAGAAAAAAGGTTGCTTTCATAAAAAATACCTTAACCTCATACCATTCGTCGTAAAGAACACAAAAACCATAATTTCCACCATCTTGTTAGTTTAGAATCATGACAATAGAGAGCAGCACGAATACACGGCAAAACCAAAGAACATGAAAATCCCTGAAAATAATGTCAAATATCATCTGAAAAACTCAATTTATCCTAACCACCAACAAAATATACCAGAACCTTCGTCTATGACAGAATATCATAAAATTGTGCATACAAAAACCAAAATAATTGTGCTTCTACTTCCAACCCCTCATAAAAATCAAACCTAACCCTTCTCGAAATGAAGAGAAAAAAAGAATTTTGTGTCCTAAGTGGCTCCCTAAAATGCTAGCCGAAATTGTGTTTGTAGGTAAGAACCCAAAAAACAAAAAAAAAACATTCAAGAAATTGAAACTCTAACTATCCCCATATTCTCTACATTACAGTTTTATATAAAAAAATATCAGAGGAAGCTTAGAATTCTCAAGCGGAACGTCACATCCTTGAATACAAAATGAAAATCTACTAGTTTCATTCGTTTACTGCTTCCACGAACCAAATACCCAAGAAAACTCCAGTCCTATATATATATATATATATATATATATATATATATATATATATATATATATATATATATATATATATATATATATATCGATATATATACAGGGTGCCCACACTCGATGGCCTTTTAGACGTTCTGGAGAACAGGACACAGGATGATTTTGAAAATTGAGTTTCTTGGGTAATTAGTTCTGCTCTATCGATCTGAAATATTTTCAGCACTGCTGCGTTGCCGCTTATATTGAGAAGTAGCAACAACTTTGATTTTTTAAATAAGAAATATTATTGCATTTCTTGCTTTGCTAGTGCTTTACGATCATTTTTGTATGATACTTCCTCATACCTATCTTGAACGGTTTTCGAGAAATTCATTGATTTCCTTATTTTTTGTGCAAAACCAAAACTCCAATCAGATGTTCATTACTGCGGTATTTGGATTCGAACAAAGCTGAAATTCTTGGTGTAGTTTACCAATGTTATGTGCATCAGTTATCTTGAAGGTAATTTGTTCTCCATTTTAGAGGGTCGTTCAAAATTTGTGATTTTTCCGATGAATACAAAAATGGTGGAAAGTACATTCTTTTAAATTGAACACTCTGTATATTAGCAAATATCCTGAAATATAATTGAAGTTCCTTCCAAATGATGGATTATATTCCTTCACCTAAATAGTCTAGTTTCCGAAATAAAAGCAAGTTTTTATAAAAAAATTAAATATCTGAATTTGAATATGTATTATTATCCATTTTGACAGAAACATCACGAAAATTACTGCTTGTCAAACTTAAAGATTGTCTTGCTCCTTTCTGGTAACGACATACTAATACCATTTCCATTTTCCAGTATAACAAATCGAAATAGGTAATATCACCCAATTGAAAGGATCTGATTAAGAAATCAAATCAATCAGTAATGATTCGCTCAAAAATGTTCATTCATTTGGAGATACAGCTGAAACTTGTTTTTTCCCAACTCTCAGATGATGCAATTCACTTTTAGCAAATATAAAAAAAAAACTCAGGAAAATGTGGAAATGGTTTGAGTCTTACTCGAAAAAACGTCCATTAGTAATTATTTTTCAGATCATCCTGTATATATCATTTCAGTTTCTACTTTCTAATCTCACTTTTTTTTTTCAAGTATGATCAATATGTATTTCCAAAATTTCCTTAGATATTGTTTTGATTAATATATTCCAAAACTAAATTGCATCTGAGGGTAAGAGAAAAATTCAAGTTCCAGCTGTATTTCAAAAAATGCGATGAAACCTCGGGTCTCAAGGTTTTTTCTAAACTGCGGGTTCTGCTGCACTTTGGGACTTTATAAACGGTGGAGACAGGTATACGACATGTTCAGTGAAAGTTATTTGTATTTGTCAGTTGAATCCAAAAACGGAATGAAATACTGGGTATTCCATTCGAAATTCGAAAATTGATATTAGTTAAAGTACATGTGGCAACACTGCAGTATTCATATCCCAGAAAAGTCCAATAGGAGTTTGGAATACCTGTTTATTAATCATTCTTTGTACAATCAGTTCATCTTATCATTCATTCACTTCAATACACCACAGAACCTTATGCATGTTCTCGCTATAATTTGATCACGTTGACCATGAAGATAAACAATTTCATCAAAACTTCGTTTGAATAGTTATTGCCTTCCATTTTGATTCTTTTCTGATTGAATTTTTGGTGACGAATTCGCAAACGTTTTATTATTAATGCACTAATTGTCGAATTTTCATAATGCCATATTCCATGACATATAATACAAAATATGGCAAAATAATCCGATTTTTATAGAAACTTGCCTCTATTTCGGAAACCAGACTCTTCAGGTATAGGAACATGATACATAATTTGAAAGGAACTTCAATTGTCTTTCAGGATATTCCATTTAAAAAAATGTACTTTTCACCATTTTTGTACCTATCAGAAAAAATCACAATTTTTTAACGACCCTCTATAATGGAGAACGAATTACTGCGAACATAACCACTGCACAGAACATTGATGAAGTACTCCCAGAATTTCAGCTTTGTTCGAGTCCAAATACCGCAGTTATGAACATTTGCACGAAAAATAAGGAAATCAATTAATATCTCGAAAACCGCCTGAGATAGGTATGGGAAAGTATCATACACAAATGATCGTAAAATAATAGCAAAGCAAGAAATGCAATAAAATTCAGATATAGAAGTTGTGACTACTTTTCTAATAAAGCGGCAAGCGCTGAAAATATTTAAGATCGATAGAGCAGAACTTATTACCCAAGAAACCGAATTTCCAAATATATCCTGTGTCCCGTTCTCCAGAAACTTCCAATAGGCCATCGGGTGTGGGACACCCTGTATAAACACATATGGAATCATCTACTCAGGACACTTGAATGTCCCCGGAAACGGAGAGACAGACAGACTTGCCAAGATAGACCCCAGTCGGACCGGAACCAATCTTGGGAATACCCAGCAGCATGGCCATCTCAAAAATGGAGGAAATGTTACAAAAACAGTTCATGAAAACATGGCAAGAGGCGCCATGTATGAGGCAATCGGAGTTCCATATAAAGGGGCCATCAAATGAAATGTCAAAAAATATCACTCAACAGATGGGATATCAAGGCTGCGACTGGGCTCCTAACGGGACACAAACACCTGAACAGGCACATCAATCAAATCAAATCAAATATACTTTATTGCCGGAAGAAGAATTCTCATTGACAAAGTACAGAATTAAGTCAGTTTATATACAAATATGTAAAAACACGTATGCTATACATGCATACACAAAAAACATTAAAATAGTACATATGATGCATAAATAATTAAAAATTAAAAATTAAATAATTTAAAAATAAAATATTTAATTTTAAAATTAAAAAAAAAAAAAAAAAAAATAAAAAATAAAAACAACATAAAATTTATAAATAAAAGTGAAAAATACGAGATCCTGATGCAGGTATCACGGTCAAGCTTAATTGCAAATAAGAATACTATAACTAAACTAGATTATATAGTGTTCCTAATAGGTAAGGTTATTGAAAACTGACCTGAAAGAACTCCTGAACATTGTAAAGAACATGTTCAAGAAGAATATTCTTCATAGATGATCTAAATTGTTTATAGTCTTTAATATCTCTTATGTTCCATGGAATATGATTATAGATTTTTGCAGCATTATATATTAATGAATTCTTGATTATATTGGTGGAAGGAATGGGGAGGGTCAAATTACCTTTTGGCGAGTGATGCCCTCATTGACTTTATACAAGTCTTCATTCTTAAAAATCAAGCAAACTGTCTCAAGTATAAACAAAGATGAGACAGTTAGTAGATTATTCTGTTTAAATAAGGTCCTGCATGACTCTCGCGGTCCTGCTTTTGATAGATATCGAATGGCGCGTTTTTGTAAGACAAATATTGATTGGAAGTTTTCTTGGTTACATGAACCCCAGAATGCTATACCATATCGAATATGCGATTCAACCAGTGCATGGTAAACCATCTTGGCCGTTGCTGTACCCAATTCATTGGTTACTATACGTATAGCATAACATCCTGATGCAAGCTTCTTTCCCAATTGCTTAACGTGATCATGGAACTTCAATTGCTTGTCGATGTAGACTCCAAGAAATTTGTTTGTACTCACATTGACTATGGATTCATTTCCTAAAGGAATATCGGGTAGGGCACAGTGGTATGCTATACAGTTAGTTTTGTTGATATTGAAGGACAGTAGGTTCGCATTACACCATTCTTTTATTTTTGATATATCTCGGGTTATTTTCATATGTAAGCTATCAATGTTGTTATCATGCCATAGAATTGTTGTATCATCTGCGAAGACTGTAAATAGTCCGTCAGTTGTTAAGCTAGTCAGGTCATTGAAGTACAACAAAAATAGGATTGGACCAAGCACCGATCCTTGTGGAACGCCACAATGGATTGCCCCACTGTCTGACAACTTGTGGGTTTTAACAAGTTGGGTTCTATCACTTAGGTAAGACTGTACCCACTTATGGCTTTGGTTCCTAAATCCATAAAGTTGTAGTTTGCGCAGCAAAATTCCGTGATCTACGCAGTCGAAGGCCTTCGACAAATCACAGAATATTGCTGCACTCATTTCCCCCTGGTTCAGTTTATAGTCTATTGAGAAATGTGAAAACAGCATCCCCCGTGGATTTCTGTCGCTGAAATCCAAATTGTTGCTTATTTAGAATATTGTTTTCGTTTATGAAGTTCATTAATCTTATTTTAACAAGTTTCTCAATTATTTTGCCTAGAACTGGTAAAAGTGAGATGGGCCTATAATTGGAAGGATCAAGTTTTTCACCACCTTTATGGATAGGAATTACAATTGAGGTTTTCAAGAAGATTGGAAAGGTCCCTGTTGCAAAGGAGTTGTTAATTAGCTGTACTAATAATTCCAACGTGAAGATTGGCATATTCTCGAATATTTTTATTGATATGTTATCAACTCCACAAGAACTTTTGTTTTTCATGTCTTTTATAGTTTCCATCACTTCATACAAGTTAGTCTCAGATAGTTCAAACGTTGATGAAGTATTTATATTGTTCATAAATAGAAGTGGATCAGTCGCATCCCGAATATTGTCTGCGAGTTTTTTTGCGATACTGCAATAGTATTCGTTGAACAAATTTGGATCTAGACATTCTCCGTTAGCTTTAGCGTTATTCTTTCCACGAAAATCATTTACGACTCGCCAGGTCTCTTTAGTTGTATTACTACTCTTGGATATTCTATTATGGAAATAAGCCTTTTTTGATGCTTTGATGATTTTTCTATAGATTCGTTTGTAGGAGTTGTAGTATTCGTGGAAAAATACTTCGTTAGTAGATTTTCTAATTTGGTGCAGTGATCTTAGGTTATGGGATGATGTTCGAATTCCTTTCGTTAACCACATTTTTTATTGTCATTTTTATTTTAATTTTATCATAGGAAAGGCCTGGTTGAAGCTATCGATCAGGTGGTTGTAGTAATATTGAAAAGGGTCATCCCAATCTTTCATTAGGCAGATTTCGTAAAATTTGTCATAGTTGGATTTACTAAATAGTCTGCCCCATTTGAGGTATTCTTGTTATTAGGGTTTGATATGAATTTCAAGCATGTATCCCAATCTTTCATTAGGCAGATTTCGTAAAATTTGTCATAGTTGGATTTACTAAATAGTCTGCCCCATTTGAAGGTATTCTTGTTATTAGGGTTTGATATGAACTTTATAGTGCACTGGACTGCTTCATGATCCGAAATATTGGCTGGTATAATACAACATGATACATTATCTTGGCTAAGATTACTACACATATAATCGATTTTACTTTGAGAATATTGGGAAATTCTAGTTGGACCATTTGTATGCATTGCTAAATTGAAGGTTGTGAATAGATTATCAAGTTGCTGGGTTAGGAGTGAATGCTTATCATCATAGTCAATGTTGAAATCCCCCGCCAAAATGAGAGTAGATTTCGGAGGTAAACTATTCAAGAGATGCTCCAATTTGTCAAGGAATAAGTTTCCATTTGCACTAGGAGACCTATATAGACAAATTAAATACAAGTTGGCCTTAGCAGAGAAAGCCATTGAAAATTCAAATTGTTTTTCAGTTATAAGGTCATTATATTTATCAATATGACTAAATTCAAGTTCTTTCAGTGTCACTTCATTTACGAGTATCAGGGTACCGCCGCATTTATACTCACTTCTACAGAATTGTGAAACTAACGAGTAATTAGGGATATAAACAGGTTCCTCTTTTTTTAGCCAATGTTCAGTTATAAGTACTATATCTGGAGAATTGATACTTTCAAGAAATATATACAACTCATCTGATTTAGAACGGATCGAATGCACATTTAGAGTCAAACATGATATTGACTCGTTAGGTTTGACATTTTTCTTCATTGAACCCACAATAGTATTAGCTACACATTCATCACTAATGTTGATCGATCTTCTAAAAAAGAAAAAGAATCTGGTATGCATTGAATCGGTTCTGTGATGTTGGAAGTTTGGATACTTTTCAAAACTGTGTTTCCTCTCGGGTTGACTGCTAGATGCCTTCCAAATTCATCCAGTATTCTTTGTTTACTTCCTTGGTGTTTGTTGCCGATTAAAATTTTAATGTAGTAACCAGCATTGAGCCTCTTGTATTTACTTATATACATTGTCAGTTTATTAATTATAATCTGGTCAATTGGTTTGTTCCGTTCTATGATTAGTGTTAGGTTGGTGAATTTACAAATAGGTAAAACTTGTTTCATAGTTTGAAACAAATTTCTATTGTTACTTATATTGTTAGTATTACCCATGACTATGACATAATCTTCAGAACCATAGTTCATTGTGTCAAGAAAGATGTTGTTTGTTAAATCTTTAGTTTCATTTTGTGGCTTAATGTTTTCATCAATGTGATACGTCTTACCATCAGTAATTCTCCTTAGAACGCGAGGGAATCCGTTCGAATACTCGTCTCCAATAATCAATATTTTTTTTTTGAGTAGTCATAAGAATTTGTCCTGGCAATCTCATCAACTAGAGGTTCATAGGTTGTGCTTGAACCGCTTCTCCTGGGCTAATTGTACTGGCTTCAGTTGAACAGATTTGATGGGACATTTCTCAATTTCAGCTATACAAGAGGGGTCTTCATCATAATCACTCACTATTTCAACGTGGAAATTATTCACTAAATCGGATGACTTAGAGATCGCAATTTTGGAATTAGTTTGCTTGCTTTTGAAGACTTCCTTGTAGTGGTTACGATGATTTTTTTTAGGGTTCCATTTTCTTTTACATGTTATTTTTAGGCTAGGTTTTTCCCTTCCTTCATGAGGAATTTCTGCTATGTTGCATTGTGTGCTTTTAACGGTAGTCGTGATTTCTGATTTGGTCTCCTTGATATTGTCGTAGTTTTCTGTTTCTTCTCCATCTGCTCCATTGCATTCTGTTTGGGAGAAGGTGTTTTTGGTGTCAGTTGTGGTTTGGATGCTGGTCTCTTTAGTGGTTTTACAGAGTGTTGTTTGAGTGCTTGTTGTGGAAGTTGACTTATTTTGCAGTTGTTCGATGACTTTTTGAAGTTCTATTATTTGTGTTTCGGCCTCCACTGTAGTCTGTTTTTGAGCTGTTAGTAATTCACATATTTCTTCCTCGGATTTTACGGCATCCTCCATGAACTTGTCCATGTCGTCTTTTAACTTTTTCATGTGTCTGTCTTTATCTTCAGTGTCCTCTTGGAGTTCTCCAATAGTTTTTTCCAAAATACTTTTTTCTAATATAAAGCTATGCTCTATGTCCTTTGTTGTACTCTTGCAGCAAATTATTTTATGAACTTCTACAAATTTGACACCATTTTTATTTCTCAATATGCAAGCTCGATGGAAGATATTGAGACACTGTATACATATGAAGTAAGAAGGTGCAGGTTTCGATTTGCAGCACTTGAAGTTTACCATTTTTGATAACCCACAGAAATTTTATGAGCACGGCACTGGATGCATTTATTAAATGCTGCCAAATAAAAAGGCTTGAAGTTGTTTTTACACTGATACTGTTTTTATTAATTATTGATGCTCACTTCTTTTGTGTAGAAATGTTCCATAGATATGCACTTTTGGGTTACAAATTTCACAATATGGAACTCATCGGGATCACAAACGATCTCCTTTGCAGATGGTGCCTGGAAGAAAACGAATCATCGTCGCACATCCTCACTGGGTGCCTCGCTCTGGTGCACTGAAGGAAGATCAACCTAATTCTGCACCTATAGGATGCCAAAGAGTTTCAGCTGAGGAGACAAGTGGGCGCACAATGGTTCCAAGAAGAGACGCCTACGTGCACGGGGTTCTTCGAAACCAGCCTACCTTGTGCGAAGAAGAAGGTGAACATCTCGTGAAGTCTCTGATATTTTTGTTGGTAACTACAGCAAATATATTTCTTCATATACATTCCTTGAATTTTCTGGGAAACCAGTAACGTTTCGGTTCATATTTACCATTCCGCTCGTTGACAAAAAATAACTAGTAATACTAAATCACAACACACACGATTAGATGCCCACAGAATTTTATCAAATTTACAATATGTTTCGCAAGCACAGTAGCTTCTTCAGGTGAATGTACAATAAACTAAATATACATTGGCCAACAGTTTTATACCTACTACCTAAAGTCATTATCCGTAATCACCTCTGACGGGTTGAGTACGGGCAATAATCTTACAAAACATAAAATATATCCTGAATTATAATAATAATAACGAAGGGATTCAATCTGGGAAACCTAATTCAAAAGTGGTGAGTTATTTAAATCAAGTTGGTCGTTGAGTAATAAGTTCGAATTTTTCAACCCATTAATTTCCAACGTTTCCAACTGATTCAGTTTGATACCTTTATTTTCTACGTGTAAAATTTCGAAATCATCATTGAAACAATGGTTTTCCTCTACGAGGTGTTTGGAATATGTTGAATTTGTTTTCTTTTTTACATCATTCATATGATGGTCATGGATCCTATCTTTAAATGTTCTACCAGTCTGTCCAATATATACCTTAGGGTAAGTTCCACCACCCGATTTTGGCATTCGAAATTCTATCTTTATAACTTTTAATGAATCTACCCAAACTATTATTTGTCCTATATGCAATTTTTAGATCTTGTTTATTAAGGAATGAAGCTAAATTTTCCGTAGTCTGTCCACAATATGTGAGTGTTCTATAATTTTGATAAGAGTTTTTGGTGGTAGGGAGAACTTCATACATAGCTTTTGAATGGAGGTTTTCGGAAAGAATACTATAGTATACTATAGTATAGTATACTATAGTATTCTCTCACATGTTATTCTTATTAAACAAGATATAAAAATTGCATATAAAACAAATATTACGTTGGGTAGATTAATTAAAAATAATAATGATAGAATTTCGAAAGTCGAAAAAAAGGTAGAATATAGATTGAAGTGTGGAACTTGCCCTAAGGTATATATTGGACAGACTGGTAGAATATTAAAAGATAGGATCCATGAACATTATATAAGTTGAGTAAAAAATGGAACAAATTCAACATATTCCAATCACCTCTTAGAGGAAAACCATTGTTTCAATGATGATTTCGACCTTTTTATACGTAGAAAATAAAGGTATTAAACTGAATCAGTTAAAAACGTTAGAAACTTATAGGTTGAAAAATTACTCAACGACCAACTTGATTTCAATTATTCACCACTTTTGAATTTGTTTTCCTAGATTAAGTCTCTTTGTAATTATTATAATTCAGGATATATTTTATGTTTTGGGAGATTATTGCCGTTACTTAACTCGTTAGAGGTAATTACCGATAATGACGTAAGGTAGTAGGTATAACACTGTTGGCCATTGTATATTTAATTTATTGTAGATTCACCTGAAGAAGCGACTGTGCTAGCCAAACATGTTGTGAATTTATTATAATTCTGTGGAAATCTAATCGTGTATGTTGTGAATTGAAATTACTATGGTTTCCATCAGTAACTACGACGGCGTATTGGCACCATCCTACCAGTATCTTCCTTCATTAAAATCTCAAAATTTTGCCTTTTTTCTAAGAATTTTGGGATTTTTTCTCAAAATTTTGCTATAATTCTCAAAATGTTGAGATTTTTTCTCAAAATATTGAATTTTTTCTTAAAATTTCGACTCTTTCACTCTCAAAGTTCTGACTTTTTCTCAAAATTTCGAGATTTTGTCCAAAAATTTTAACTTTTATTCTCAACATTTTGACTCTTTTTCTCAAAATTTTTAGATTTTTTCTCAAAATATTGACTTTTTCTCCCAAAATATTGACTTTTGCATTCTCAAAATTTGCCTTTTTTCAAAAACCTTTTTTTCTAAAATTTTTAATTTTTTTCGAAAATTTTGACTTTTAAATTTTTTTTTTTTAAAATTTTAAAGTCAAAATGTTGGGAAAATATTTCAAAATTTTGAGAAAAAAATTCAACATTTTGAGAATTCAAAAAAAAAAGATACTGGTAGGATAGCGCCAATACGCCGTGTAAGTGACGACCTAGTCAATCGCAAACACAGGAAGTTTGAATTTCTTGTAAATTTCAAGCTAATCGAAAATTTATCCCTCACGTGAGATGAGACGACCATTATGATCATCCTGAGTCCCATCACAGATGGCAATTATAGTACTGCGATTTTTCCACTATCAGATCTAAATTTCAACACCTTACAGAACTTCCGATATTTCAAAATTATAATTCGAATAACTTTCCCAACATTTCGAATATTCTAGTCAAGCTTTTATAGCGAATTTAATCACCATACCACTACTCAAATTCAATTCAGGAGTCTGATGAACAAATCCCATTCCACAACCCTTGGAGAATATGATCTGATAGAGCGACATCATAAACCGGAGTGGAGGTACCCAATCAGATCATATCATTTCGACGAGAGACATTGTCGTAAAAAATCCATAAATTGTTCAATTCCATCACGTTATGACAACAATATTGCTCTGTCTTCACATATGATTGGATTTTATCGCTCGGACCTACACAAAAATGAAATTATAAACAGTATATGTAGTTTATGATTTTTGGACCAGACAACGGACATAAATCCACACAATATCACGTCTGGATTCAATATGTATACCCACTGCATAGCAATCGCATAATATCTTGCGTGACTTATGGATTTTTCATATTCCGTAGTTAAAATGAAACAGCAATGTCAACATCTGTTCATGACCTAGGAATATTTCAGGTAGATTTTATAGAAATAATAACTACTGCGTTCGTCTCGTATTCACGAATTCGAAAAAATTCCGTTATTCATTCATATCCTGGGTGAGTCTGAGAGATGAGGCACCCCTATTTTTGAGAGGAATAATCCGATTCAAAACACGAAAATTTAGGGGGCTATTGAATAACTAAAATGTGATTTTTTAAGATAAAAATTAATTCTGTAGCACTTCCGGTTTCGCCAGAAATGATCTGAGTATTCGTTTTTCAAATGGAATACCTTGTACATTTTAACTTTTTTGAAATCTACAGCAAATTCTGAACATGATAAGACTAAATTTTTTATTATTTTTTTATTTTTTATTTTTTTCATGGATGATGTTTTTTTACATTTTGAACGTTACTTTCGGATGCCATGTTGTCCGAAAAAATGAAATTAGCATTTTAATTACAATACCTTGCCACCAGCCGCTGTTTGAATGTGCCAAAATCACTTTTTTCGATTATCT
This sequence comes from Gonioctena quinquepunctata, assembly GCA_018342105.1. Classification (NCBI taxonomy): domain Eukaryota; kingdom Metazoa; phylum Arthropoda; class Insecta; order Coleoptera; family Chrysomelidae; genus Gonioctena; species Gonioctena quinquepunctata. Next base: position 504,302 of record JAFIRS010000436.1, read on the forward strand.
CATGTTTTTCAAATGGCATCTCTATGGGACACTCTCTGCAACAGATTATTTCCAAGGAAAGGAATCGAATGATACCAAAATTTTGAATATCTGTCGATTATATTCAGAGTTATCACTATTATAAAAAAATGTACCACAAAATAGTGCAGCCGCTGGACTAAACAACACCAAAATGATGGAAATTTTTTAAATATCACTTCAACTCAATTGTCTCATAACGATTTTCAACATTGAAAATTATCATACGTAAATTTATTATTTTGAATTTGAATACGCGATTTTGAGGATTATCAACATCTATTACAAATTCTTTAAAACAACAAATACGTAGCACAATGCTCTCATACTCTCACTATAAAAATTGCCCAAAATGTTGGCCATTATGTTCCATGCATAATTGCACCCTTCTGACTGCTGCTCGAACTGCTCTAGTTAACTCTGCTGGAAAGCTGTGATGACTTTTTGTTGCAGTTCCTCGCGTGTCTCACTAGAAGTTGCATATACATAATTTTTATTGTTCCCCATAAATAATAGTCTAAGGGGGTTGAGTCTGGTGACCTAGGTGGCCATCTGATGGGACCAGTGTAGAAATTAGTTTATTTCTGTAAGATTATTCAGGTAATTGATTACCATTCCATGATTATGAGGGGGTGCACCGTCCTGTTGAAAATAGAAATTTTGCAGAACCAATGGAAGGTCGTCAATGATTGGCTCGATAGCATCCCGAAGAAATGTTAGGTACTTCGCTGCAGTAAGTGATCCATCAAAAAAAATTGGCCCAATGAATCGATCTCCAAGTATACCCATCCAACAGTTAAATCCGAACCTTTCTTGAGGATCACCTTGATGTAAAAGCCTTGGATTCTGCTGTGCCCAATATCGAGTATTATTTCTATTGAAGAGCCCTCTATTGGTAAATCTTTTTTCATCTGAGTATAAAATTCTCAAAGGAAATTGAGGATTTTCGCGAACATTATGAAGAAACCATCGACAGTATTCAAGTCTTCTTTCATCGTCTCCACCATAAAGCCTTTGATGTATCGGATATTTATACGAGCGAAACTTATGCTTTTTCAAAATTCTCTGTTCAGTCGATTGACTTGCGTCACATTCATTAGCTGATTCTCGTGTTGAAGAAGTCGGATTTACCTCTACATATCCTAGAACGTCTATCTCTTTATCTTCGCTGACTATTACACTTACATTTCGATTTCGAATACGTCGGTTGTTTGGCTCTTGTCTCAACTGACGTTCAAGTTTCACGAAGTATGTCCTACACGGATGTCTTCTACCAGGAAACCTCCGTCTGTATAAATTTGATGCAGTCGTAGAATTCTTCAGACACTCACCGTTAATTGAAAGCATGTCAATTTTTTCATTTTGGCTAAATTTATCCATGACACAGTTATAATGATTGGACTGAGGTAACAGTTATTTCGTATTGATACTTATTTGACAGCAGATATTCATTTATTTTTTCATCCAAAGGCGACTTTGACAAAATTTGGAGTTGACGATGAAAACACATTCCTTTATTGAAACAGATCAAACTTTTAAACACTTTCAGAATCTGTGAAACTGGATAGTGTAATTTCTGTGTTCCTATCAACCATAATGGGTCCATCATGGGAATACTAGTAATTAGTCTTTTTGAAGACGAATTACTTTCGAAATGTGAATAATAGACGTGATGAAATATCTGCTGGTAGCAAACCAGAATTTTCATAACATTTTTCTGGAGTATGCATCTATTAGAAATACATACATCAAATTTGCCAACTATTCTTATTGGTATAGTAAGTGAAATTTCAAATAATGTTATTATTTGGGATTTTTATTAGTCCAGCGGCCACAATACTTTTTGGTACATTTTTTGTAATAGTGATAAATCTGAAAATAATTGACAGATATTAGAAATTTTTGTATCATTCGATTCCTTTCCTTCGAAACAATCTGTTGCAGATAGTGTCCCATAGAGATACCATTTGAAAAACATGAGATGATCGAAAAAAAGTGATTTTGCCACATTCAAACAGCGGCTGGTGGCAAAGTAATGTAAATAAAATGCTAATTCCATTTTCTCGGACAACATGGCATCGGAGAGGAACGTTCAACATGTAAAAAATCGTCATCCTTAAAAAAAATTAAAAAAAAAATTTAATAAAAAATTTAGCTTATCATGTTCAGAATTTGCTCTAGATTTCAAAAATGTGAAAATGTACAAGGTGTTCCATTTGAAAAACTAATACTCAGATCATTTCTGGCGAAACCGGAAGTGCTACAAAATTAATTTTTATCTTAAAAATCACATGTTCAGTTGTTCAAAAGTCCCCTAAATTGTCGTGCTTTGAATCGGAGTATTTCTCTCAAAAATAGGGGTGCCCCATCTCTCAGACTCACCCGGTAGACACTTATAATTTTTTTTACTGTGGTGACTGGATCCAAATCGATCTTATTCGTAACGACTGCAGCGTATTAGACAAATAAAACGAATCAACATCTCCGCTAACGTTATATACCGGGTGTCAACGAATCTATTAGGCAAAACATAACTCCTAGAATATTAGGTATATCAAAATGACATTTGGTATAGGTGAATGGTATGTGAAGAGGAGAGTTTTTGCATGTTCTTCACTTTCTTGTCACGGTTCCACTGGAAAAGGCTCCGGTATGGAATTTTTGAATGGCATCTAGGTGGCCATGATCGGACGTAAACTAATCTGAGGGCCTCAGGTAATGTCAGAAAATTACAATCGCAAAGTTTTAGTGACTAGTATGATAGATATGAATAAGACTATTATTTTTCAAATGGTGACCATTTTTTGACAAGCACTTTCCGAAAAAAGGATTTTTCGACGAATCTAACGATACTAATTTATTTGCTATTGGATTAAAATAAGAACATGAATCAAATATCACTAAGGAAAATACTGGATAATAATTTATTTACTTTTGTCAAGTGTGCCATGGATAGCCATGATGCATAATATTTTGCAGTTATTTTTATCAAGTCCTCTTTGGAAAACAAAACACTCATTTAGGTAATGACAGTGACATAAGCTTTATGAGCATTCAATAGTATATTAAAGTATAAGTGGATAAAAAGGGCTTTAAAACACGCGCGATTTTTCGAGCACGACGGCGCAGCCGGAGTGCTCGAAATAGAGCAAGTGTTTTTAAGACCAGTTATCCACAAATACTTTATGTTATTTTTTTTTATTGGTGCACTTTGAAATCATATATACTGCTATTATTACTACAAAAATAGAAATAAGAACTAATAATGCAAGAAGGTTGAATTCGTGATGTGACATCAGTATACCTTTCGTTGTCATGGAAATGAGAAAAACATTCATTTGCAATTTGTTACCAAAGATCAATATTTGTTGTCACCAGAGCTCAAAAATGAATGATTCTTATATCGATTTTTTGAATAGTGAGGCAGAATCGCGGTTAATACCGCGAAAATCCAGTGATATATATAAAAAAGAATATGAAAAGTTCATCAAATGGATGGAGGAGCACATATAAATGAACGAATTGTGAGTAATATTTCATTTAACGTTACAAGGTACTCCTGTCAGATCAATAATAAAAAATTTTTAGACTTCACGTTTCTCGATTTGTTGATGTTGTCATGGTTACCTTTAAAAAACGCGCGTTCTTTAAAGTTCGATTTAAACACGCTGAGGCGTGCTTTAAATGGGTAAAAAAGGGCACCAATAAAAAAAAAGAATGTATACTCAAAGTGAAAAAGTGGATATGTTATTAATATTCCATATGTTGCGAATCATTTAGGCAAGAAGAAAAAAGAGAGGCGGAACAAAGGTTTATCATAAATGCAGAGGGTGAGATTAACGTTCTTGCTATCGTTGAAGTTGACTAAACGGTTTCTTCAAGAGAAATTAATCAAGAAATGCAGATAAGTCACGAATCAGCAAGAAAAATAGAAAAAAAGCACGGACATCGAAAATTGAGTATCTGTGAAAACATGAAACTGCATCTATCTGGGCAACTACTGAAAAAATTATCTAAAATTAATTAATTTTTCTTAAAGACTGAAAATACAAAAATATAACCTAAAAAAATTTTTTGTCCATTTTATCTGCAAAAAAAAAGCGGCACCGAAAAAACACCACGGCAGACGCCTTTTTCTCACCAAAAACACACCAATAATTGAATGACAGCTCCTAAAGTTTGTGGTATATTATTTGAACCACTGCCATATTATATTTTTTTTGGAATTGGTTCATAATGTGGACCAACGCCCCTAGAAGAGTTGAATATTAGTTACATCAACATTTGTATGCTGACGATGGCGATGGACGGGTGGTGTTTGGTGATTGCCTGCTTCAAAGTCATAGAGTTATCCAAAATGTCATCAACTTCATTCTATTTTCCGGCGAATCATGATTCACAAATAATGGTATGTTCAATGAGAGAAATACTCGGAAATTTTGGCCCGCACAGTGAATTTGACTATGAAAATAAAAGAAGCCTTTCGCCTTATATATTCAAAATGCAATCTATGGGATTTCCCTTAACAAGGAGCAATTACAAACTATTGTATTTAAATTTGCAGAGCACTTGAATCTACGAAAAAAATTTGATATAGAAAAGCAGAAAGCTGAATATGATTTTGTCAGTAGATTTCTAGCAAGAAATCCAGACATCAGAATTCGTAAATCGTAAGGGATATCTATCGTTCACTTGAAAGTAATAATCGTCATAAAAACGTGCTTCTTATCCGTCTTGGTATCAGGAACGGTTACAATCAATACAGCATTCTCGCCCTGAATATCTGCAATGGCCATTTTCACTAATTTATATCGTCGCAAGGCACCTGATATTCCCATAAAGAAAACATCCTACCACAATCAGTACAATAAATGAAACAATTGTAAGCGACATTTTTTAACATTTAAAATTTCTTCAACAAATAAGCCAATAAAATGTATTCAGACATCGTCTTAACATTCTGTTTGTCACATCAATCTATAAACTCGCCGTAACATTTTTCATTCTGCCGTTTAGATTTCCCAGGTATTGAAATGGCGAGCGGCAAGTTTACAATGCTTTTTAGTTCTGGAGGAGTACAAGATACCAAAATATCACTATCAGTATCAGTGTTGTGTATGTGGGTTGATTACCACAATCTAGTTAATTTGATAGTTTTTTGAATAAAATTCAAAGTAACGAAACGAGAACTTTGATGCTTCTCTTGCGGAATACATTTCAGAACTAAATAACAAACTCAACAAGAGCAGCAAAAAGGGCATAGACTTTCTCTTGCCACATGGTGAAGAGGTTATCCTCCAGCAGGTACCTAGACGACCCTTACGGATTAAGGATAATAAACAGATGATACACCCGAAGTACACATTGCTGGGAAGATATTCAATAATATAGCCTTTTAAGACAAAAGTCATTTTGTACAGAACAATCAGACATATTTGCATTATGTCAAAAACTTTCAAAATATTTTGTGTATATTCAAACATATCATTTCCATAGCAACGCTGTGACTTTGTTTATTGAATTGAACTGCTGTTTATTTTAAAATCCAAATATTGTGAGTTTGCTCCTAGTTGAAGAAAATGGATATCGAAAATTTTGCGTTGATCCCAGGAACGAGGTCTACAGAAAAAAATTGTAATCAACTCGTATATTAAAATGGCGAGTGCGCGTTAAAATATCTCTATCATTAATCGCCACCATTATGCACTAGTTGATTGAATAACTATATTTGCAATTATCTAGTTCAATAATTTTGACGATTGCGCGAAAAATAGTGGGTATGCCATGGCCGCGAAACTTTTTAGCGACCTCAAGATCATCCTGCCTCGGCCGCAAGCGGCCACGGCGATAACTTTCCTTCCGGTACGCTAAAAAGGTATTTCGTGGCCTTGGCATACAAATAACTATCACGACCAGCTGACCCGACAGATGTTGTCCGGATTTCTATATTCCCTAAATTTTTTTTCCTGAAAACTCTCGTCTGCGTAGATTTTTTTTCCCATTTTCTTTTTATGTTGTTCCATCTGGGTTATGCCTTATACTCTGCCCGCTTTCCGTTTCCCATTTTCCTTTTCCCGTTTTCCGTTATCCACTCACCAAGTTATCCCGTTTTCCCGTCATCCCGTTTTTCTATTTTTCCATTTTTCTGTTATCCCGTTTTCCGTTATTCAATTTTCTAGTTATCCCGTTATTTCATTCTTCCGTTATCCCGTTTTTTCGTTATTTCTCCTTCTCATTATCCCGTTATCCCGTTATTTCGTTTTCCCGTTATCCAGTTATCGTTTTCTTTCGTTATCCCGTTATCCCATTATCCCGTTTCCCCATTATTCCGTTTTTCTGTTACCCTATTTTTCCGTTCGTTATCCCATTTTTCCAAAAAAAATCAGACAAATCGGTCCAGATGATCTCAAGTTATGAGCTCACCAACACAAACAGACATGCATTTTTATTACATATTATATATTCCTGAAAACTTTTCCAGGACAAATAAATTTCCAATAACTTTTCTAAAAGTCTTTTATTTTCCTGAAAACCTTAGTCGGAGTATTACGTCAACATGATGTCGTCGAGTCAACAAGGCGCCCCGGACGTGGGATGTAAAAAGTGTAAAAACGTTGCTAAAAGTGGCCTAAAGTGCATAAATTGTGGTGTTTTGTCTCATGTGAGCTGTTTGAAACACTTGAAAAACATAATCTACATTAACGAGAGCTCAGTTAAGTGCTGCGAAATGGTTTCGTCGGAGGTGGGAATCAATGAAAATAATCATAGTGACGACCTTGACTTATCGTTTGGAAGTGCTATCGACAATTCGAGTGATTCTTCCAAAAAAGAGATTCACTATCTCAAAATAATCATTAGGCAAAAAGATAAGTTAATCGAGAACCAAAATTTCACTCTGAAAGCATTGTGTGATCAAATTGATTTGTTGAAACGATCCACCAACAACAAATATTTCAATCAAATATCAGCGCAGCAGGTGACATCTCAAGGCGAAAAGCGCAACCTAGTCGACATACCTGAAACCATAGGTAAGTGCCCTGCATCTTCAACGAAACCAGCGCACTCTGCGATTCTGAAAAATCCCATTGTCTCTGATAAAGGGAAGGCTATTGTCGTCTCTAGTGTACCTGTTGTGACAACGTTGCCAATCTGCTCGTCTCTGCCCAGAAACTCGAGGATTTCTAAAAAAGATGTGTCAGCTGCTATCCACCAGGCTAATTCTGAGTCTAAGTGTAGGGAGATCATCCAAATGGGTAGCAAGGAGGACGCTCTTGGTAAATCAGAGGGGTTCACTCTCGTGTCGCAGAGGAAGAAGAACAAGCTCCGGAACAATCCTGCAATAGTTGGGCAATTGGATCTTCCCAGTGGTTCTAGGATCAAGTATGCTCCCAAAATGTCATTTCTGCATGTTTACAAAATGCATCCTGAAACTATTCCAGAGACCTCATTTCCATTTTGAGTCCGTTGTTTCCAGAAGTAAAGTGTGAAAAACTTAATTCAATGTATCCTAATTTGTATTCGTCCTTTAAAGTTACTATTCTCGAATGCAATATAGAGAAGGCATTAAATCCTTCTATTTGGCCGAAAGGAACCTGGGTGAAAAAAATTTTTCACAGGAGACCAGTCGACAACTCTATAAAATAAACCACTCGGAGGTGAGCGAAAGAGAGGTGAGTGTTTTCCACATTAATATACAGTGTCTTTCGAACAAAGTGGATAAATTAATACTTTTTGTGAAAAATAATCCTTTTGACATTGTTTGTTTGTCCGAACATTGGTTGAGTGATGATACCATCAAATCCATTAATTTACCGGGATACTACTTAGCTAGTCATTTTTGTAGACGCATTCGTGCACATGGCGGTGTAGCAATTTTTGTTAGCAACTCGATTTCTTCAGAACCACTACATTTCAGTGAATTCTCCTGTGAAATGGACCTTGAAATTTGTGGAATTGAAATTTCAGGTGTAACAATTATTTTCCTTTACAGATCATGCTCTGGCAACCTCAAGAGCTTCGAGAGTTTCCTGAGCTTGTTTGGCTTCTTTCTCGATAACGTGTTGAAAAACAATAGAAAACTGATCATAGCCGGTGATTTTAATGTGAATTTCATCGCCCCTTCAGCCAATTTAACAACTTCAACAAACTTACTCACTTCGTTTGATCTACTCATCACAATCACCGATGTCACGAGAATCGGTACAGTTAGCTCTACTTGCATTGATAACATAATCACCAATTTGGACGTTGATCAATTTGATACTCAGGTACTGGACCCCTACTTATCAGATCATCTGGGCCAAGTGATGTATTATAATTCCGATGTAAAACTCGTGGAAAGAATTATTTGTAAGAGAAAAATCAGCCTTTTCGGTATTGAAAAGTTACGGTTTGATCCCGAAAATCTTTGTTGGGATATTTTTCTGATCAAGGATCCTAACACCGTGACTGATTACTTTATTAATTCGTTGAATCTCCATATAAAAAAGATATTTCCTCTGAAAATAACCAGGGATTGCAATGTACAAAAATCGCCTGTTTGCTGGTTCAATGAAGAATTAGTTAACAAACGTCAGACACTCTCTAACGTGAAACTGATTCATAATGTCAACAAGGATCAGGTGACCTGGGATGCATACACTTTCTTACGTAAGGATTACAGGAATTCCATCATCGAAACAATAAGGTTAGCGTATGAAACTTTTTTGAAAAATTCCTCGAACATCAGCAGAGACTCCTGGAGATTGATCAACTTCGAGTGTAACAGAAATCCATGGAAAAAAAAGGAGTCCAGCATCACGGAAGCTGAATTCAATGATTATTTCAGCAATATTGCTGAAAAATTGATCTCGTCTCTACCTGAGACGAATCACGAACCTACGGAATACTTGAAAAATCTCAGATCACCTGTAAATTCTTTCTCTTTTTTCCCTGTAACTCCCGAGGAAGTGATGGACACAATTGAATCTTTGAAGGATTCAAGTTGTTCGGATTTCTATGAACTGAACAGCGAGCTGATTAAAGGTATAGCCGATATTATTGCTTCTCCACTTGCAATTTTGATTATTGATTGCTTATCTCTAGGAGTTTATCCAGATGCACTGAAGATTTCAGTTGTTTTGCCATTGCTGAAAAAAGGGGATCCCCACCTACCAGAAAATTTTCGCCCCATTTCCATAATTCCAGTTATCGCGAAAATCATAGAGGCGCTAGTCAAAACAAGGTTGATATCCTACCTGGAAACAAACTCCTTGCTGTGTCCTGAGCAATTTGGCTTTAGAAAAAATAAATCAACTACGAGAGCCATTCTGAGCGTTATTGCAAATGTAGTTGATGGACTCGAGAAGGGGGAGCATTCTTTCTTAACGCTTTGTGATCTGACTAAAGCTTTCGATTGTGTTTCCCATGATATATTACTTGAGAAACTTTTCTGTTATGGCATTCGTGGACTTCCATTGAAATTTTTCAGGTCTTATTTGCATGGGCGATCCCAGTGTGTTTCGGTTGAAGGCACCAAATCAGCATTAATACAAATGTCCATGGGGTTCCACAAGGCTCTGTTTTGGGACCAACCCTATTCATTCTGTATATCAATGATTTATATTATCATATATTACCGAAAAAATGCATTTCTTCGCTGACGACACCAACTGATAGATCGTAATAGTAAATTAGAGAAACTGATTGACTCTTCCAAACTCACCTTGCAAATGACAGATGAGTGGTTCTGTTCAAACAAGCTTATGCTCAATTCTGCTAAAAATCAGAATCTTATTGTACCTTCAAACTCCTCACTAACAGGTGGGGAAAGTGTCAAGTTACTTGGTATATCCATTGATGACAAACTCAACTGGATGTGTCACGTGGAAAATCTGTCGAAAAAATTATCAAGCGTCACGTTCTTGATTCGCAGATTGAAAATTCTTGTTGGTGCAGATACTGTAAGAGCCAGCTATTTTGGACTTTTTCACAGTCTTATGACTTATGGAATTGTCTTGTGGGGTAATTCGTCCCATTCGAACAAAATTTTTGTTTTACAAAAAAGGGTTATTCGAATAATATCAGGGGCGGGCTACAGAGATCACTGCCATGCTCTATTTATTCATCACCAGATCATGCCTCTTCCTACCGCGTTCATATATTCCACTCTGCTTGAAATACATAAAAAAAGATCAGATTTTGCTCTTTCAGCGGACACGCATCAGCACCAAATAAGGTCAGGAAACCTCTTGAAAACACCAAGATATAGACTCTCTGTATCACAGAAAAATTCATTGAATATAAGCCTATACAATAAATTACCTTTGGAAATAAGAAATATGACCTTTTACAATTTTAAGAGATCAGTGAAATCTTGTCTACTGATGAACTGCTTTTACTCCGTAAAGGACTTTTTAAACTATAATTTTAACGTGGATGATCTGGGCTTTTAATGGGCTTTTAATGTGTTTGTCATTGCAACTTTTATACCCCTTTATGTATTGTTTACAATGACTAGTTCTGAGTTAACCTCATTTTATTCCTGTGTTGTAATGTGATGTAGGAAATTTAGTTTTACTCTTTTAACTCAGTTTTACTCTTTTAACACTTGTAACTTTTAATTTAAAGAAATGTTTTTCTCAAGGACCTGCTACAAATGTATTTATATATGGACGTAGTTAATAAATCTCTCTCTCTCTCTCATTCGAAGAAACAATAAGCCAATTCGGTCATAACCGCTATCATTTTTCTCGCCAAATTTCCTATATACCCGAATTTTCCAATTTCGTAAATTTTCCGTATCAACCATCTCTAAAAACCATATCAAGAAACGTTGTTCCTCTACAAAAGATCCATTCATTCAATCCTTGAGCTATTATGAACAATAAAAAAAATTGACAAATCGTTCTCAGATTTTGCGCTCAGAAAGAATCGAGATTCATTTATTTATTATATATATATTAGCTGTAACTACGCAACTGGGAATGGAGAATTCATACAAATCTCATTATGTAAAAGTCAGTGCATTTTTGATCGAATATGTGAAATACCGAACTGACATACGAAGTAGGACTGATCTAACAGCAGGTTTTCTCTGTAAGTGACTGTCTTGAGATTTTTAGACTTACCAAACAATCTAGAATCTTCATAGGTTAACGCTCGAACATTTATGTACAGAATGATGAAATATTGAAATGAATAGATAAACACAAAAATTATAATTAACTGAGTTTTCAGAACAAATCTTTAAAATTTTTTATTTTGGTTAATGGTTAATTCTCCTCTTTATTTATCAATAACTTCAACTTCATATCAGCACTCATTCGAAAAACACTTCATATGAAATAAATGCAATTGGAAATAACGTGCCAAGAGGTGTAAAAACAAATTACTTCCGAACAAAAAATTATGCCATTAATCGGGTAGTAGCAAGAGCATAAATCTGAGAGAGCGTAATTCTAAGAGACCGTAATTTTATTTATAACTCATGTTACGTTCTATTCTATTCATAGGACTATATTTGATCGCACCTCAATATTTCTTGAAATGAATTAACCAACTTTTTTTTTTGGTTCGATCAAATGCACTATATCATCCTCCTTCGACTACAATTGATAAATTGTTAATAAATAGTGGGTTGCAAACAAAATGAATCGTTGGATTTTTTTGTGGCTAAACCCACGATAAGTTGTGATATTTGAGACTGCAGAAACATTATGATGATCGTTAATGATGGAAATCCTAATGAAATAAAAACATAGAAATGTATTAATGGTTTCAGCTATATTTCTTGTGGAATTGGTAACGTTACTTCTGCCCCTGCAGTTCAGCTTCAATCTCACGCGTTTACAAATGATAGTTTTTTATATACAGGTCGACAATTCTAGCTTGGCCTCTGGGGTTTAGATGCGCAGAAGCATAACGAGAGCTCAGTTTGAGCGGTGCATTCGTGGTGTTTACATCGCCCAAGTACAGTCCGGAGAGAAAATGCAAAACTTGTGATATTTTGTGCATTTTAAATCTCATAATGCGGTTTATAACTGAAGTAGAAATGAAGTATTCAGTGGACAAAGTTGTGGAATAATCAGCAACATATTAAATATTATGCGGGCAGAAGCAATAGGTGGAGCAGTACCTATTCTTCTCTTGAAAGTAAGTTTTCAAGTGAATTTTTTTTATGAATCAATTATTATGTTTTTGGGCTTTATTGATATAAAACCCATGGTATTGGATATATTTTTTCAAATTTAAAATTCTATAATAGGTTCAAGAACGTGTTGAGGCTTTTTCCAAAAGGTATATTCGACGAATTAAAAAAGAAGCGAAGAAAGTTGAAACGAGCCATTCAACAAAATGTTCAACCCCTAATGAAAAGAAAATAAACAGAAATGTTAAAACTGTTCTTGTCGATGGAGATTTAGCAAATTCACGAAGAACGATTGTTAATAATCACATCTCAGTTTATACTAAATTCATAGAAGATATTGGATACCAAGGTTGTACAGAAACTTTGCGTATAGGAATCCACGATATATATTTGAGTAAGAAATTGCGAAAAGAGTGTGTTTTATTAACGCTTTCGTGAGGGTACCCTTTTTCACAAGCCTACACTCTTGTTTGGGTGGGGGACAGTATGCTGATCTATCCGCTTTTTGTTTCGATTCAATGATTGTGACCCTGCTGATCTATCTGCTTACCGTCCCACATGTGAATTGTAAACAATACTTCTAGTATTTTTTCAAAAAACTTTTGTCGAAATAGAAGACCTCGCACCGCATCAATGAGAAATTGGCTTGCGGTGAATTTGCTAGAATTTTTCATATATTGCAGAACTCGTGATGCTGATAGAATGTCTCCATTGCATCACCGCTCAAATTTTGATTTCATAGGGTGCTGAAGATAACTTTCCAAAATTTCAAATGGTCATTGAGAAGAGACTTTTTCGAATATATGAATCAAATCGGGTATGTATCGATTGTTCATAGGGCCGATTTGAATACACTATAGAGAACAATGATTTCTGCACGTACAGACGATATACAGGGTGAGTCCAAAGATAGCAAGTTTTTCAGTGATTTCCAAAAAATTAAGAGGTGGAATTTCATTCATTTTCAGATATTTTGTAGGACACCAATATCAATTGCAATTGATGATATTGGCATCTTCTGAATTTAACTGACATATCTATTATGTATTTCTCATAAAACTGCATCAGTCCTGCTTATTGATATATCCAAATGCCTGAAATTCCGGAAAATTCGGTTTCAAACCCGATCGTTCACGATGAAAGTTCACTCTGTAGATACATAAAATATACAGGGTGGATCAAAAACTATTGTCCTTTAGTGATGATTTCCTTGAAGTAGTTATCATTGTATACATGTCATTGAAGCATTTCCACAAATATGTGTTCGACACACATCTGTTGAAAGATTTTGAACAATTTTCTCTGGAATATTTTGAATGTGATGTAAAGACCTATATATACTACGAGTAGTAGATGACTCGAGGAATGGTGAAAGAATTTCAAAAAATATCAAAAAATAAAACGAAATCATTGGATAACAATATTATAGGTAACTGAATATGCTCATATTTCATTTCACAAAATGGTTCGTACCTATACAGAGTGTATCACATTCGCGTAACAATAATCAATTTCAATATTCCTTGGAGAATTTATAGATTTTAGATATATGTTGCATATTGAATTTTGAAATGAACCACAATCGACTTCCCACCAATGACTAGCAAGACTACCAATTCGTACAACATACTTGTAACGCGAATTCACACATCAATTGGTGAAATGTCGATTGATTGGTAATTGAAACTGTTTATGGAAAGGAATACATGTAAAGTAGCCTGTTGTGAACCATTTGTGGCCAATATACTTATATAAATGTTTCCTTTTTAAAAATATGGATTAAAACTTTTCATTCGTAAGCCTTTGCCATGAAATGTTCACTCTAAGTCATGTATACTATCCCGACACTAAGTTCATTTGGAAAGTACCCACACTTGGAAAGGAGATGGACTAGCTGCCACTTCAGTTTGGTCAGAATGGTTCTGGTTTGGAATGGCATTTGTTTAACAAATACTGAATTATCATTTTGCAATCATTGCATATGTTAAGTTCTCATTGAGATCCTATCAATTATTGAAAAAATAGCTAATCGTCACCAATTGAATTGTTTTACGTGTGATGTTATATTCAATACACAAAATATGACGCGACTCGATGAAGAACCAAATGAATTGAAACTAGAAATTGCCATTGATAGACGTGACCAAAGGGGACTTCCGCAATTCTCAAGGCACACGTGCCTCATTTGCAATGGTGTAGCGGATTTTTTGAGACTCTCAATAGAATGCAGAGTCAACGTGTTCATAAATCAGAATATCTATATACCAGAAAATACCCGTTCCTGTAGAATTCATCTTGATGATCGTGGGTTTTTATTTCCCATCCTACAGATAGGCTTGAGATATATCAATAGACCTTACGCTCTGAAAGGTCAGATGAACTCAGAACTGCCGCTAAGAGTGAATTGGATAACGTAGACGGGAATTGTTTTTCCGATGAAGAATTCAAATCCATTGTTCCGCTCACAAAGGAAAATTTTGCTGACTCAAATAATCATTGTGTATCTGTACCAAGACAAGATAGAGGTGAGAGACATATTTCTAAGAAAGATTTATTGGCATTCTTATGCAAACTCTGACAAGGTATTTCTGATGAATTTTCAACCATCATATTCAATTATTCAAGCCGCCAGGCAACAAGTTTGAAGGTGAGTAAGGTGCGAGAATCTTTGATGAGTCGTTCCGTACCCAGAAATATAGGATTTACCGCAATAGCAAGAATACAATTTATAGAACGATATGTTAGTGTTTTTTGCAAATCAATTGCACAATCCTCAACCCAATGAACCGAAAGTCATTGTTCATATAGATGGTACTTATTTACCTACTTATAAAAGTTGCAACTTCCTGGTATAACGACAATCATATTATCAACACAAAGGGAGACATTTAATCAAACCAGTCCTAATAGTGGGTACTGATGGTTTTATTTTGGATATTCAAGGCCCATATTTTGCATATTCGTGAAATAATGATGCATGCATAATGCAGAATGAATTTTCATCCAGGATATATTTTCATTGTAGATAGGGTCTACCGAGATGCTCTTCCTTTTTTTGAGAATATCGGCATTCATTGTGAAATGCCTTCAGTTCTACCTCGAGGACAAAAACAACTACTAACTGACGAAGTCAACAAGTTCAGAATCATCACGAAAACTAGATGGATAGTTGGGGCACGGTATGGACATTTGAAGACACTGTTCGAATTTTTTTATCACAAAATTGATACACATCATATTCAAAATATAAAATGTTTCCTAGGAATAGGAGGTGCGATAATAAATAAGTACCATTCGGTCATTCGAATGAGATATGCTTAGTATAAGCCAATATAATGTTGGAGAAGGCTGATAGAGTCAACGTAGTTCAAGCCAGAGTTGATACTGTATGGGGTCGGCTTTAGAATAGCCCCATGGTAAATCCTGCCTGTCGCAAGAGGCGACTAAAAGGATAACCGTAGGTGGAAGATGGTCTCATTGCCCGGTGAAATACCACCATATCGACTTTGTGTGCTGTGAAATGGATCATTCCATGTTTCAGTGTTCGGTCGATACTTTCCGGTCTCCCTCTTTCCTTTCCCCCAATTCCTCCTTTATTTCCAGGTGCATCCTAATAGTAATAATGATGAAGTCTCCTAGAGTAAAACACTCCGGAAGCAAAATACCTCTCCATTCGGATTTCCGGGCGAGAGGTACTCGAGGGGACTCTACATTAAAGATCAATTTTTGCAACATCCGCGGACTCAACAAGAACATCAATGACGTCCACCATCACCTACAGACGGAAAAACCGGATATTCTGGCTCTAACAGAAACACAAGTAAACTCGTCCACCAACAAGGTGCTTTGTCCTGGTTACGAACTCCATTCTCGATTCAGGTTCAAAGGTGGAGTCTGCCTTTACGCTAAGGCTAACCTTCCATGCCAGCGTAAAGAGAGTTTGGAACCGAAAGACTTTGATGTGATGTGGTTCAAGCTATCTGATACCAAACTGACTGAGTTCCTCTGCTGCCTTTACCTATCACCTAATGAACCTTCATATAACGACCTCTTTGAGTTTTTATCACTCAAACTGGACTACATTCAGGAAAACCATCCAACAGCTAAAACCATAATCATGGGAGACTTTAATGTACATAACGCTACCTGGCTCAAATTCTCTAACAAAACAGATGATGCGGGTCGTCAAGCCTAGGCCTTCGCCCTCACCCATGGTCTAGAACAACTGGTCGAGCTACCAACCCGCATCCCTGATGTCAACAACCAGTCTGCCAATACACTAGATCTTTTCCTCACCACCAATCCTGACCCGTATAGAATAGAAGTTTGTGCCCCACTTGGAAACTCTGATCACACCCTCATCTCCACCACATGCTATTTCCATTTACCATCGAGCTGCACAATACCACCCCGTCTCATGTGGCATTACAATTCGGCCGACTGGGAAGGTCTTCGTATGTTTTTCTCAGCGTTTCCATGGAAGAGAGTTTGTTTCTCTTCAGTAGATCCAACACGATGTGCTGGGACAATTTCTGAAATCATCATGTTGGGGATGCAAACTTACATACCGAATACCGAAAGAAGAACATCATCCGATAAGACCTGGTTTAACAGAAACTGCTCTAGAGCTGTGGCTTCCAAACAGGCAGCATACCATCGATGGCTAAAAAATCCGGGCCCTGAGACCAGAGCAGCATATGTCGAGGCTAGAGGCATATGCAAAGAGACAATAGAATGCCCAAAAGATGCCCACAATGCCAAAATAAGATCAAAACTTGCTGAATGTCCTAACGGATCCCGTTCATTTTGGTCTTTCGCCAAAGCTGTGGGAAGAAACTTCACTTCCAGCTCATTTCCTCCTTCAACCAAAGAAGATGGAACACTAGCAACGACTGCCCAGAAAAAAAGCCAATATCTTTGCGCACCTATTTGCTGGAAATTCCACTCTGGATTCATCGGGAAAACAACCCCCGAACATTACACCTATTGACAGTCACATGCCCGAGATCACCTTTCGCCAACGTACTATCAGAAAGCTTTTGCTGGGTCTCAACACCAACAAAGCCTATGGATCTGACGGAATCCCGCCGATTGTTCTCAAGAAATGTGCCCCCGAACTAACAGCTGTTCTTTGCAAGTTGTTCAACCACTCTTACAATTTGGGGGTATTTCCGTCCAATTGGAAAATTGCAAGAGTACAGCCAGTCCCTAAAAAAGGCAAAAAGGCCCTACCTAGCGACTACAGACCTATCGCACTGCTATCTATTATTCAAAGGTCATGGAAAAAGCCATCAACATTGAGCTCATGAAATATCTGGAAGACTCAGGAATTGTCAACGATAGGCAATATGGCTTCCGCCATCAGAGATCAACTGGTGACCTGCTCGCTGACGTCCCACATATATGGCAGCTATCTATTGAAACGTATGGAGAAACTTTAGCTGTGGCATAAGATATCTCCAAGGCGTTCGATCGAGTTTGGCACCAGGGACTCCTCGCCAAGCTTCCGTCTTATGGCTTGCCCGTTCAGCTGTGTTCTCTGCTTGCTAGTTTTCTCTCAAACAGGTCTTTCCATGTAGTGGTCGATGGAGTTTCATCTGACACTCTACTCATAAATGCTGGTGTTCCGCAAGGATCTATTCTCGCACCAACACTATTTCTACTTCACATCAACGACCTGTTGAAAGCAACTTCATGTCCAGTACACAGCTTTGCCGATGATAGTACCCTCCATACCGCTTTCTCTTCCAGGGCCCCTATATCAGCCCGTGAAACCAGAAATGAACGAGGAAGAAATGTTAATAATATAAATATGGACTAAGCAACAATCCTCGAGTGGGGATCTGATAACTTGGTAGAATTCAATGCAAACAAAACACAAGCATGTCTTTTCTCTAGAAAAGCCGATCTCACTGTGCCTAACATAACTTTGTCAGGAGTAACCATACCACTGAAGTCATCCATATCGATGCTTGGTATTACTATCAGCAATAACCTTTCCTGGAAAAATCACGTGAGGTCCATTGCCAAAAGTGCATCCTAGAAACTTGGTTTTTTGTTTCGTGCCAAGAGCTATTTCACCCCCACTCAGCTGCTTATGATCTATAAGGCACAGATCCGACCTGTCCTGGAATACTGTTCCCATATTTGGAGCGCGGCACCTAAACATATCCTGAGGCTATTGGATTCTGTCCAAAAAAGGACAATTCGTCTCGTCGGTGATGCCTCGCTTACAAACTCGCTCACTTGTCTGGAAAGTTGGCGATTTGTCTCTATTTTATAAATATTTTCATGGGCAATATCAGCATTCGTTCCTGCTTTGGCAGTCTCTTCGAGACTAACCCGTCAAGTTCAGTCATCACACCCCTTCGTGGTCACTTTCGAGACCTGCAGAACATCACTTTCCAAAGACTCGTTCATCCAACGAACAGCGAGGCTTTGGAACTCATTGCCTAGGGAGGTATTCCCCGAGGCATACAACCTCCAGAAATTTAAGAAGAACACCAACTCCTACCTTCTTTCCCTTGGTTCCCACGATGTTCTCTAAACATTACAGGATATCCTTTTTCGTGGGAACCAGAACATAAAAAAAAAAGCAGAAAATATGAATATGAGACCTGGTCAGTGGACATTACTCAGACAGGATCATTTCAATGAATTCCCAAAATTGGATTCACAATTGGCACGAGATATAACTGTTGGCATGTACCAGGTAGAATTGGCAGCATCTCGTATACAAGATACTGTTTATCATCATGATGAAAATGAATTTCAAATGGATGCAAATACGAATGAGCGAGGATTTCAACGAATAAGAGTTCATTCAAGATTCTGTAATGCCACCAAATATCAATAATTATTCATGGCATTCGAAGCAAATGTAGAGGATATTGAACAAAGCAATAGTGTTGACGATGTTATATTTGGATATTATTGCACTTGTGAAACTGGAGAAAGGACCCTTGAATGTTGTGCCCAGTGTTATCATGAACAGTATATAAGGTATCCATCAGATACCCTTGGCATCCATATAGAGGATGCTGAACATAGAGAGGGACAAGTTAATCAGGTGTTCTGACTCTTTCATTTGTTTTGGTACATTATTCATGTCATCATTAGTTTCAGTTCATTTGTATTGTTTTTCCGTTCAAAGAATTCCACAGTTTTGATATTGACGTAGGTAATATGATACATCATCAATCAAGATCAATTGACAGTTGTCCGGCGGTGAGCCCAAGGTTCCCAAGAGGATGTCATCTGAACACTGAAACTCAAAAATAATTCTGGATATCCTGGCGTTCTCCATTAGCACCTTATACATTCCATAAAGGTACGCCTTTTTGAAAGGAATATGAGCATATTTCGTTTCCTATTTTGTTGTAAATCAATGTTTCTGTTTTAATTATTTGCAATATTCCTCGAAATTCCATTACCATCATTCGAATTGTTCTACCAATGGTTGTAGATGAAGTTTTATTTACTAATCATATTGTTCAAAATCTTTCGGCAGATGTGTTTCGAACAGAATGCATTTCTGAAAATTCTTCAATGACATCACTATCAATCATAACCACTTCAAGGACATTATCAGTAAAGGACACTAGTTTTTGATCCACCA
The DNA here is from genome assembly GCA_018342105.1 of Gonioctena quinquepunctata. Lineage (NCBI taxonomy): Eukaryota > Metazoa > Arthropoda > Insecta > Coleoptera > Chrysomelidae > Gonioctena > Gonioctena quinquepunctata. The sequence continues at coordinate 524,065 of JAFIRS010000436.1, forward strand.
TGTATATTTTATTCGCAGAGTGAACTTTCACCGTGAACGATCGAGTTTGTAACCGACTTTTCCGGAATGTCAGGCATTTGGTTATATCAATAAGCAGGGCTGGTGCAGTTCCATAAGAAATACATAATATATATGTCAGTTGATTCAGGAGATGCTAATATCATCAATCGCAATTGATATTGGTATCCTACAAAATATATGAAAATGAATGAAATTCCAAAGCTCAATTTTTTTTGAAACCACTGAAAACTTGCTATTTTGGACTCACCCTGTATATCGTATGTACGTGCAGGAATAAGTGAATTCGAATCGACTGTATGAAAAATCGATGCATACTCGATTTGGTTTATATATTCGAAAAAGTCTCTTCAATATGGCGCCATTTGAAATTTTGGAAAAGTTATCTTTAGTACCCTTTACAGTGCTCGTCTTCGGTCCGTTCATCCCCTACTAATTTTTAACCACCCGGTATACCGCATGAAATTCAGAGGGCTCAAATAAGAGATAAAAACCTACTTTCTCATGCAAAAATCACATATGAAAGTTTTAAAATGGCAGCTGAGCGCCATCTTCAATAATTTTTTCAAATGCAACACCCCGTAAATTATTCCATTTTCTGCTCATAATTCTCAACAGTTTTCTCCAATATACTTACTTTACTGTCGAATTCAATTGTTTTCGAAATATAAACGTTTGAAAAGTGACATTTTGGTCATTCCCAACCCAAACAAAAACACTAATGTTGCTTTCAATCAAGTTTGCATTGGACAAAATCGTTGTCGCGGTAACATCTTATTCACTGTCGAACTGAACTGCTAACTGTCAAATAGTCCTTTGAGCGCCTACATCCTTTTATAAAAAGTGTGATCATGGCTCGTAGTTTAGACGATCAATTTTGAGCGGTTTTGATATTTGGAGAAGCTGGAAAAAATTATCATCTAGCAGTCCGTATGTTTAATGATAGATTTCCCGAGAATCCTATTTTGAAGTCATATTTGCGCAAACTTTTGAATGAGCTCCAAGCACCCGGTACGCTGAAAGATTCTCCAAGATCAGGAAGACCTCCTCTTTCAGAAAAAAAATAGGTAGAAATTGTTGCTGAAATGGTAATCAATCCGACTCAGTCGACGTCTGCATTTGCTGAATCCTGTGGAGTAAGTTCAAGAAGCGTCCAAAGAGTCCTTAAAAAATGAAGTTTCATCCCTATAAAAATGAAAATCCTGCATGCTCTCACGAAGAATGATCCAGACCGGAGGGTTCAATTTTGTGTGGTCAACAAGAACAATTGAAGGAGAACGGGGATCCCTAAAACGTATGTACGATACTGGAGCGATACTAATCCGCATATTTTCAGAGAGGGACATACCCAGTTTCCCAAAAAGGTGAATGTTGGACCGATTTTCATGAGAGGCAATCTTACAGGAGTTCTTTACAGAAATCTTTTAGAAACTGAAATTGAACCTCGAATAAGACAAATTGTATTTAACAATCAGAAAGAGTTTAGAAATCGTGAAATTATATTTCAGCAGGATGGGGCACCTTCCCATTCCGATCGCATGGCTAGAGAGTTCATCGATACAAACTTTCCTGGGCGATGGATAGGTCGCAGGGAAAGTACAGAATGGCCACCAAGATCTCCGGATCTTACACCTCTAGATTCTTTCCTTTTCTAGTATCTGAAGTCAAAAATCTACGCCACTGGATGCCAGATAATAGAAGAGTTGGAACGCAGAATGATAGATACATGTGAAGAAATAGATGAACAGATTTTCATCAACGTGAGAGAAGCTATTTATAATAGGGCACTTTATTGTCAAGATTTAGGAGGGGGCCACATTGAACCCTTGATAAAATAATTGTTGGGGTCAAATAAAAGTGTTATTCAAAAATAAAATATAATTTTTTAGCTAACTAATTTGTTTTGATTGTGAATTTACAGAACCCATTCGTAGGGTTCGAGATTTTCCGGTAAGCGGTACTCTTTATCGTTAATAAACTCTCTTCACGCCTGTTATTAGTCGAATTCATTGAGAGATTTAACTAAAAATTGATAATAATTGACAATGTTTAGATAGCAAAATGTTTTACCGGAAGTGACCAAAATCCATGCTTCATTTTAAACCAGAATGTCACTTTTCAAACGTTAATATTTCGAAAACAATTGAATTTAGGAGTGAAGTGTATTGGAGAAAACTGTTCAGAATTATGAGCAGATTTCGAAAATGGAATAATATACGGGGTTTTCTATTCAGGTGGTTAAAAAATTAGTAGGGGGGAAACGGACTTTAGACGAGCACTGTATAATCTGAACTGTTGAATTTGGAGCGGTGGTACAATGAAGACATTTAATCAACATCACGAGTTCTGCAATATATAAAAATTCGAGCGAATTCACCGAAAGCCAATTTCCCATTATTGATGATAAAAACGGAAATATATGTTTTTCTTTATAAACATTACATTTCAATTATATTTGTTCATTTCAGAATTGTGTGGTATCTTTGAAAACACCCTACTACATATAAAGGCACATCGCGTTGCGGGAACAAATACCTTGTCTCTTTCCTCATTTTGTGTTTGCTACACATAACACATTATCTGCACAATGGTCATCGATTCTCAACTAATGAATACATGATGGAAAAATGTCTTTCTATCAGGCGTAAAGGAGAATGACCATCATCTGCTCTATCATTTCGTGAGCGTCGTATAGTAATTTTTTAAGAAATTTGTACAATTTCTTTCACAAAATTCATTTGAAAATCCATTAATGCGATATTTTTTCCAGTTTTGATCTTGTAAATGGCATGTGAATTCAATAGGGCAAGATCTAGTATGTGGAAAAATACCTCATTGTATTGTATTGTTTTTTCTGACTGATTCAGTTGACCTCAAAAGCATGTCGGTTCTATCCACGCCGCTCATATTTGCATTATAGTCAATAATACATTTTGTGAACTAGACTATAATGACCTATAATCCATGGTAGTACCCGAAATCAATCTTGTTCAGACAGTTGACGAGCATCAATATAATTGTTTCACGATGAGGAAGTAATCAGTAACATATATACCCTCTAACGACCACCGTGTAATTGATCATTGTGATACATGGCACTCAGGCGTAGCCAATCAATTCTCACTTCTACAGAATATTGTCACTGATGTGATGGATTCCTGAGCTTATCGAACCTAGAGAACTAGGCCATTCTTTCTGAAGCGTCTTGCATTATGTTGCGAAAAATGAAATGAAACAAAATAGGTAGATGTGGAATCGAACATCAGAAAAGGTGATAATGTTTTTCTATTGATAAATACTTTCGCTTTGAAAATTTTCAATGCTGTAGAGCATAACATCTTCCATGGAACTTGGGAAGATAAATTCATGAAATCAATTTGAAAATGAAAAACTCCAGTTCAGTTTGACGTGGGCAGAAATAAATCAGCGACTCGGGATGGATGATATTTTTACGAATCTCGGATTCGTGACTCTTTTCTAATACTGAAGTTATTATTGTCCGTTTATTTATACTCTACAGATTACAACACAATAATGCACTCTGACTATCAAAGAAATTAATCACAATTCAGTATCCAAAATACCTCGCTGGCCTTGAAAAATGTTTCTTCAAAACTATACTAGAACTTCTCTTGCGTACGATGCTTCATATAGAGATCGTTAATACCGGAACATTTTGAGTCTCTGGGGAATTCTCGATTGTTCGGCGTGACGTCAAACAGTCACGCTATTTTCTTGAAATCTGTGTGGGTGTGGCTTACTGTATTCGTAATAATAACGACTCATTGTCAGGTATTAGGTGAAATATCATCATTGAATGATGTGGGGAGATGAAAGTGGAATAAAAGTATTATGAAATTGACCCAGAAACATTTGTAATAGTAAATATCAACTGAAGTTGTTCCATTCGATTTTAAGAAGTACTGAGTTTTGAATTTGACAAAAAAGGCACTCTGTGATATATCCATCTCAGCTAGTAGGTATCAAGTGGTTATATTGATATGGAATGCAATATTGCAATTATGAACATCTCTTGACCATGAAGCCCAGAACTATTTATCATACTGAAATTTCCATTCCAAGTTCTTATAGTGATAAAAAAACAGACAGATATTATTAATTTATTTTGGCAATAACTAACAAAACTTTGTAACCTTCCTGTATTGGAAGATTTCTACAAAATAAAAGTTATTTTCAATTACAAAAGCTCCTAGTCTACGTAAATTGAAAACGATAAGGTACAATGGAAATTGTGGTTATATTGATATGGAAGGCAATATTGCAATCATGAACACCTCCTGACCACAGTTTATAGCTAAAGAATCAGTTCGCTCACTTGGCGTCGGCACTTTGATCTTTATGTTTCCGTTTGTACACTACGCAACTCTGATTTGTATCCCTCGCGCATACCGCGTGTTATTGTGTTACTAATACGGACATTTTTCAGATTCTTCGAAGAGCGATACTCGCTCATAAGGACACTGTCAGTCTCCTTCTGAGACATACCAAAATCGTTTCAATTAATATAACTTGGTACCCTTGATTTGTTTGGTGATATTATTTTTCACCGCATTGTATGTTGGCAACAGGTCTAAGATCTATTTTTCATACTTGTCAATTGTCAACTTCATATACTTCAATGGTCATTCATTTGTCACCACTGCCTCTTGAATCCAACATGACCTCCATAAGAGCCCATTTGGAATTTTGAAATGTTTATACACTTATGTTTAAGTAATCTTGATCAATTTTGATCAAAGTTTCAACTATATATGACTATACCAAGAGTGTTGTCTGTTGTGACATGGTATTTTATAAATTGCTGCAAGTGAAAGGGATTTTGAACCCCACTTTTGTAAGTACACATATGCCTATTTGGTTTTCAAATCTTATAATGTTCAATTTTAATTCATTGTAGAGTTCCTGATGAAGAGACAATAAATGACTCGAAAGCTTGAATAGAAAAAAGAGTACACTTTTTTTCCATACCCCTGTTAACTGCATACCCGAATTTGAAAAGGATTCTTATATATATATATATAAAAATATATATATATTATATATATATATATATAAAATTTTTTAATTTTTTAATTTTTAAAGTACTGAATTTATTTTTTTATTTTGTAACTTGTGCATCTGATAAAAATTAGAAATTATAATTCAAAACTTCATTCTGGTGTTATAATTTCAAACTTCATGTGTCAATTCTGTATTGAAATTTCATCTAGGTATTAATCCTCGATTATTTTAACTTTTTCCTTCATACTACTTACACTTGTGACCGTATATATTTACTATTGCATGCTATGACAATGAGGTGAAATCTTCGACAATAAAGTATATTTTTGATTGATTGATTGAATAGAACTCAATTCGAGTCGCAGTTTGGCAGTAATTTGAAAGGGCGAGATATATCGCAAATATCTGGATAAATGCAGTTCCAACGGATGTCGAATCATCTAATTGTGGCTGGATAGATCAACAAGCTATGTAGGACTTTGAATGGTACGATGACCCACAATTACCCTAGCAGTTGAAGATGTTATACTGATATAAATAACGAGAATCTGAATCATTAAAATTTGAATTTTCTTACAACTTTACCGACCAACTTCTGGCAATAATTCAATTTCTACAGATAAAAACTATAACTACACAAAATTCCAAAACTGCTCTCAAAGATGTTATTTTGATCAAAACTCAACACATTTGACCAAATTGATCAAAATATATCATCTAATAATTATGGTACATCTCGTAATTTATTATTTGAAATGCATTTTCATTCTGTGTTTCGAGGATAAAATCGAGAAACCCCGGTACGTCTCCGAGAAGAGGCAGAAGGAAGTCGCCTCGCGATGTTTTGCGATACTCTATGTAAACATGAATGATTTCAAATTGAATAAAGCTATATATCTCGTCCTGCGATTCGCTCATGAGGAAGATCTGTGAATTGATCCTAATAGAACAATCGAAATATACGCACAATACTTTCGTTCGACAAATTTGAGCTATTTCCTGGGAAAAGAACATAGAAAAACAGGTTAGGAGACATTTTCAGCAGGATTTGGCCACTGCGGAGCAAGTCATGCTCTATGAAAATGCTGTTCTGGGGAAAGGGTTGTGAGGGTGAATGTTCTGAGGTAATAAGTTTTGTTTTGTGGTTGTTTTGAGTGTAACAGAAAATGAAAGGAATGCGTTACCCAGCTCGGGATCGAGCTTGGGTCCTTGTACTTTGAAAGCAACCGTTCATCTATATGAGCCACCAGGCTTAGTTGAATTAATAAAATGTTTGAAGTTATCTGAGCGCTGGGCGGCGCTCTGGAAGAATATTTGACCGCACGTCCCGCTTCCCACCCCGGGACTGACTTCTGCCTGCAAAGCTACACACTTATTTGCTAGTGAGGAAGGTTTCTATGTAAAAATTTCCCTTGTACCCTATAATTTTCAATTTACGTAGCCAGCTCTCCTTCTATCCCTACACAGCAATTTCCAGAGGATTCAGACTATTGCTCATATCTCCAAACCACCAACCTGGATTTTTGAATTTTTATTTTCGTTCCCGACAACCCTCAGACATTCGGATATATTATGATTATAAATAACAGAGCTTGCCTGCCTCAAAAATCTATTCAATGGGACTCTTAGCATGGATCAGTAAACTCGTCCCAAGTAGCACACAGAGGTCATAATTCGGTTGTACAGACGTCAACTAGACCTTTCGCAAAAGTCCATGACTTATGTCTTGTAATATGCTAAGACATCGCTATGTATGCCAATATGACAAAAGGGCACACTCTTGCGACGTCACATCGACGTTATAAGTGTAGTGGTAATGACTTGCCAATATAGACTTATATAAGCCAATCACAAACGGGTCGTTCTGTGGTCTGTGTAGTAATTATATCATTATGCATCTTTCTAATATAGTATTACAATATGTATACCATATCAAAAGATTTTATATAATATCAATATAATATCTAAGTCAGCCTTCCTTCACATGTTCATGATACTCTGTGACCGTGATAGTTATCGAGATAAAAATGATTTTCATTTATGTGTCTTTAAGAATTGTTCTGAAACTCTAGTGACCAAGCAAATGCATTTTCACGATCAAAATCCAATTCTACACACTTAAAATGCATGCGCCTCGAAAATGAAGAGAGATAAATATTTATTTTCATTTTAGGAAAAATATATTTCATCAATGTTTCTCATTTATCGTTGAAATATGTAGGCCATCTCCAATGATTTTTGAATTGATATAACACCCAGGGTCCCATATTTTTTATTTTAAATATTTTTGTTCCAATATGGCTACCAGAATGATGTTATCAATCAATCGAAAAACATGGATGCCGTCCTTCTAGTGTTGAAAAGTTGTAATTACTCCGGTATGTACTATCATAGAATAGTCTCAAAGACATCGCAATATCTTACATAAAAAAGTTGTAATGTAGTCGCTGTGACCACAAGTAGCAAGTTTTGTTGTACTAACGTCGTAACGCTATCAAAACAGAAAAAGATATACACTGGGTGCATAAGCATTCCGCTAGTTCCGCCTAATGGAAAACGCTAAAAATAACTGACATTCACAATAGAGTTATGTTGATGTTGAACAGTTAAATTTAAATATTTTTTATTTATCACTCGAAGTGCACATACATATTATTTATGTCTTTCCTTGTTGTGGAAACAATTGAAGGAACTGGATGAACTCCATTTCCCGATAGACTGATTAATTATTTCAGATGTTAATTTTGGGGTAGGCATGGCACTCATCCTTCCTCTTTATATTTTTCTATACGCTCCAGTTCTCTTGTAAGGCAAATTAGATTTTTCTTTTGGCATTTCGATCACTCATACGGAACTGAATATTCTACATACATAACACAATATACCTATCCAACAAAAATAACATAACCAACAAAAATAATCTAACCATAGATACATGATGTAATCATCACGACCAGAGTTCATCAGTTCATAAAACTACATTACATGAGTACAATATGTAGTCGTAGAAATGTTTCAAAAATCTATTCATCAGAACCACATATGTTCATTGTCATAATAACCCCACAGCAACTGCTCTAAAGTTCTTCTTAACGACACATACAATTTATTTACATACAAACCACAGTACAACTTCATCTCGAGAATTCTTTATTGTACTCTCGTTATATCTACTACACGACGTCATAGCAACGCCTGAAGGTTATGGAATGCACATTAACTTTTTGGTTTTAAAACAAACAAATACGTGGTCTTTAAGACGGTATAAGAAGTCATTATGTTAATTTTATGACTCTGTGCTACTTGGGGTCTGCTATCTAGGATCCGCCATCTTGACTTCTTTATTTTATAATGAACAAAAGAAACGAAAGAAAAAACATTATCTAGAACCAATAGAGAAGTTCATGAGGAGAAAATCGTATGTCATCCCACATTAACGATAGTAACCAGAATTGACCAGAACCAGGTGATTACAGTTGTTTTTTCCAGGGATATCAGATATTTTATTGTCATAACATGACTATCATCGATAGAACTACGGTAATATGTTTCTGAAAATAGTCGTAATGTGGTTAGAGTTGACAAGTGAGTGCAAAGATGACAAACAGATTCACTTTCCAGATTATTGCAGAACGCATGTTGACCATTTCAATTGAAATTATTCAGATATTTGCAGCCTTGCATAATTTGAATGAGGGAGGGTAGCGACATATTTCTCAAGTTTGGATGGTCAACGTTATAGATTTCAAAACGGAGATATCTCTCGAAGTATTTGTTTCAGTTTTATAGAGAGAAACCTTGCCAACCTGAGTGTTTCTGAGTTTATCCAATTTTTCATCATTCAATCAGCGATAATAGAATTTCAGATCACGTTTATTCCTATTAATTCATATTTCAATTCAAAGACAAAAAATCGACCATATCCCTCCTTTTGTGAACTTGGTATCTCAGAAGTCACATAAAATTCCATTGGACCAGAGCCTAATAAATTCATTACATATAAGCCTTCGAGCTCAAATCTATTGTTTTATTTCCGTTTGAATGAGAGAGAATACTGAGAGAAAAACATAAATTTCTGAGTAAAGTTACACTTTGGAAAAGGGTTTATGAGTTTATAAGTTCCACCAGGATTCAGATATTCCTCAGTTAAGAGGTTATCAGGGAACTTCAAAGTCAGGTAAGTAGAAATATCTTCGTGATTCTCTGGCAGAGTCTTCTGTCTGCATTTCCGAGCCCATGCAATAGTGAATTTCAGAATTCAATTTGATTTGGCATCCGACCGGCCAACATCATTTTCTCGTTGACAATAACAAAACCAGGAGGTCAAAATAGGATCATTTCTATAAATGCTATTTCATAATTTAAAAGGCCGCTTGGTAGAGAAAAAAATCCGCACAAAAATATAAGGGAAATTGGCTCTCGGTCGAATTGGCTGAAGTTTTATTATGTTATAGTAGGATGGGTCATTAGAAAAAAGAGAGTTCAAATGATTTTGTATGTTTAGTTTCTGAGATATAAGGCCAAAGCGGCCAAAGTTCGTAAAAATGTCGTATTAGGGTAGGATTGACAACGAAAAAAACTGTTTTTTAGTCGAAATAAGACAAAGTAAGGATGAAAATGTATTGATCAGAACTCATAAACATGTTCAATTATAATCTTATTGATGATAGTACATTAGGGTGTATACGGAGCACAGTCAAAAAAATCGTTTTTCCGGATTTTTTTTACAGCACTATTTCAAAACCAACAAGTTATATTTCAACCTGTGGTAGAAGTCCATTGTATCTCGAAGTGGAGTGGTATCATTTTTCAAAGTAAAAAAACTCGAAGTCGTCTCCACAATTTAATATTAACAATCGATCAGTTGAAAGATGGTGGAAGGTTGAAAACCATCGATCAAATATACATGTTTCGAACATGTTCATCATCAGCAGAGAATAAAATTTCTACAATAAAAGAAGAGCAAAGAATTAAATCCATAGGTAGTGTGATACAATAAGTGCTACTTACATGGAGATGAAAAAATTATGTTATAGGTTAAAGAGTAATATTATTTTAAGTCAAGAGATAATATTGGGATGAAATGAAAACTTGAGATATTTGCCTCTGAGGGCAATCCGATGAACCGATTGTTCTATGTCATAGTAGATTTGTTCGTTTGTACAGGTGTTAGTCCGGTTAGCTCCGTGTTGTGGTATTCGTTTCATCAGTACAGGTTACACTTCATGGTGTTCGTTGGAAGAACTAGTCTGTCACATACGCACTGTTCTTTATTTTGATACATAATTGTTCAACTCTCAGATATATATATATATATATATATATATATATATATATATATATATATATTTGCTATAAATATGGATAGGTGACATCTGAGCTCTTTGCATGGAATATTAATTGCTTTGGTTCGATTTGCTTCTTTTTTATCATTGTTCCGTGCATGGAGTTCTCCTGTCGCCGCTCCATAGTTTGGTTTTGACAATTCAGTTTGCCAGATGGATGGCTCTTTGTGTGCTGTCAATCACCAGTCATTGCTACCATTGTTTTCACGGTCCTCATGTCGTCTTGGTATTTTGCATCGGCTGATGTATTTAGCCCCCCTAAATTCAAAAAAGGGGACACAACCCTTAAAGGCAAATATCTCAAGTTTTCATTTTGTCCCAATATGATCTCTTGACTTGAAAAAATATTACTCTTTAACCTATAACATAATTTTTTCATCTCCATGTAAGTAGCACTTATTTTATCACACTACCTATGGATTTAATTCTTTGCTCTTCTTTTATTGTAGAAATTTTATTCTCCGCTGATGATGAACCTATAGAGATTCGAAACATGTATACCTAATCGATGGTTTTTAAGCTTCCACCATCTTTTAACTAATCGATTGTCAATATTGAATTGTGGAGACGACTTCGAGTTTTTCTACTTCGTAAAATAAAAGTTATATTTTGTTGAGATATCATAGTTTTAGTTTTTTGTAGGCGAAAAAACGTGTTTTGTTTCTTGATGACTCTCTCTGTTTGGAATATATATTTTTTCTAATTTTCGAGTATACCCCTATACTGAAAACAATTGACAGATCGTTTTTTATTACAATAAAGGAAATAATTGCCACTGCCCATTGAATAAAACATATGATAACATTCTGATCAACTCAATTGTTCAATATTACCTTTCATTTCGATAAAGGGTGCGTTACAGTTTTTGAAGTGATTTATCATGTTTTCATTGAATATCTAGAAAACTGTTTCGTTACTTTGGACCATATTTTATTTGTATGTTCCGTTTCTTAGTATGCTTTTTGAATTTGGTTGGGGAACCTTTAACAAAATTTTATGGAAGCTTCCGACACATTCAATTCTATTAGAAAACTTTTCGAAATAAATTATTTGATGCTATAAACAACACAAACCACACTCGTCAACAATTTGGAACCCAACAGTAAATACTAAAAAAAATCGAATTATAAATAACGACTTCTAACATCAAAAGTCAATTAATATTACGGAAATTATAATATAACAAATCGTTATTGAAACTAATTAGTTATAAACAACATAATCAACAATTTACATAATGGAACTCTCAAACAACAAACAATAACCAAGACCCAAATTCAAATAAAATTATTAATATTGTTCTTGATTGATCTATTTGCGCAATCTAAAACATTTCTCAATAGTTTATGGGTAGGGTACTTTATTGTTTTTATTCGAAATTGATATGCGTAATCCTGAACCTGAACTAATACGCTGCCTCATAGCGTACAGATTTAAGAATGCTATAAAATATCAACAGTGGATATCCTTTAGTATTATAACAACCTTCCCAAAAATTTGTCATTTTATTATATCGTAAATGTAATTTTATTTTGAAGAACAAACAGTTCATATATATGTTTATATTAATGTAAGTGTATAAAATTGTATATCTATGTTTCGCAAACACCTAGTGTTAAATATTAATATTGTATTTTATTATTTTACTACATGATACATTTTTACTTCCTGTTTGTAATTTCCACAGTCACACACAAACTGGAAACAGTTTATGTGACTTCTCTCGTTTATTAACTTATTTCACAACTTCTGCCTATGTTTATATATTGTACCTGAAGTTAATAATAAATTATATTATTATTCTAGATGCACCTGCAAATGAACGCATTCTAGGCTATACTGCACCTGCAAAAGTGGAGCAAGAACAGTGGGATGCTGTCCCATATTTGCAGCGTACTTTAGTACCTAGGATATACTCGTCATCAAGAAACAATAAAGTGCCCTAGCCATGAACTATTGAACAATGTTTTATATTGCGCAAATAGATCAATAAATGACAATATTAATAATATTTTTTGGATTAAGGTTTTGTTTATTGTTTGTTTTTTGAGAGTTCAATTATGTAAATTGTTGTTTATGTTGTTTATAACTAATTAGTTTCAATTCCGATTTAGAGTTCACTACTACAATACACTATAAGAGTTCACTAAAGCACGACGTGTGTTTCGCTATACAATAGCTTGGACAGGTTGATTTCGATTTGTTATACTATAATTTCCATAATATTAATTGACTTTCTATGTTAGAAGTCGTTATTTATAATTCGATTTTTTTAGTCTATTATATTGTTGAGTTCCAAATTGTTGTTGAGGGTGGTTTGTGTTGTTTATGATATCAAATAATTGATTTCGAAAAGTTTCATAATATAATTGAATGTAACGAAAGGTTCCATAAAATGTTGTTAAAATTGATAGGTTACCGCATATATCGTAATACCGTAAAGTTCAAAAATGCATATCTTAGAAACGCAACATACAAAGTTCATAAAACTATAGTATATGATAGTTAACATTTTCAAAATATTGTGAGTAAAATATGGTCTAAATTAACGGAACAGTTTCCTAGATATTCAATTAAAACCTTGTGAATAACATAAAAAAAATATAACGCATCATTTATCTAAATGAAAGGTAATATTGAACAATTGAGTTCATCAGAATGTTACCCTATCTTTTATTCGATGGGCAGTAGCAATTAATTCCTTTTTTTTCGTAATCACAAAACGATCTGTCAATTGTTTTCAGTATAGGGGTATACTCGAAAATTGAAATATATATATTTATATATATATATATATATATATATATATTTCAAACAGAGAGAGTGATCAAGAAACAAAACACATTTTTTCGCCAACCATAGACTGAAACTATGATATCTCAACACAATATAACTTGTTGATTTGTTGAAATTATAAACAGGATGTTCATAAAATCAGATGTGGAATCATCTGCGACTGAAAGATAAACTTTAGTCACTATCTTCCATCGTCAAGATAACCTCTTGTGGGGTATTCATGTTGAAAAATCTTTCTATCAATATTTAATTGAGAATGTTTCCCTTTTCAACATAACTTGTTGGTTTTGAAATAGTGCTGGAAAAAAAATCCAGAAAAACTATTTTTTTGACTATGCCCCGTATACACCCTGATGTACTATCATCAATAAGATTATAATTGAACATGTTTATTGGTTTCGATCGATACATTTTCATCCTAACTTTGTCTTATTTCGAAAAAAACAGTTTTTGTCTTTGTCAATCCTACCCCAATACGACGTTTTGACGAACTTTGGCCGCTTATATCTCAAAAACTAAACATAAAAAATCAATTGAACTCACACTTTTTCCTAATTACCCATCCTACTATAACATAATAAAATTTCAGCCAATTTGACCGAGAGCCAATTTCCCATATGTTTTCGTGCGGGGTTCAATGCAATTTCGTTTACACCATATCATCATTTCCATTATTGGATTGATTTGAATGTTGTACTTGGTCTTGGTGTTACGCCTAGTCCACAATGCACTGCCTCAAGAAAGTTTTCTCAGTCATTTTGACCAGGCGTACTAGATTGATTGAGATCGATGACCGCTAAGAATTTTTCCACTTTAGTTCCATTCACATTTAATTTTTTCTGTAGACTGAGAAAGTTAGATTCCTATTATATTTTTCTATAGACCAAAAAATTGATTTATTGCAGCACTTTCTCTCGTTCGTTATCGAGGTCTGATATAATCTATTAGAAGGAACTCAAAAATCAAATACACTAGCGCAACAATTTATTTTTCCACCAGATTCATATAATAAATTTTTTTGGATATAATTATATTGAAATAAAAATATTCAACCACGGAAGTGATCCTGGATCCCTTGTAGAAATTTTCACTGCATTGAATTTCCACCATACTTTCCAGAACGGAAGGTAAAATGTTTTTCATGTACCTATTCCGTTCATTTTTGGACCCTCAAGCAACGCTCGTGCATTTCCTCCATTCACTCCAGTAGATTTTATTAAGATAACAGAATTGGGCCCACAGCAGTGACTTTGATTGAATTCAGTGTGTTGCCACAGAAATTATTGTCTTTCTGTTGCTATTCTCACTTCCCCGTTGGAAAATTTCAACTAGATTCATCTAAATATCCACTTAAGAAATATTATCTAATTGGTCACCAAATGGTGGTAGTTTCTGTGGAATTACTATTTTGTTCAATCGTTGAAGTTAATTTTGAGACGCATAGTAATAAATTCAAAGAAGATAGAAAAGAAATGGTCAAAAAATTGTTTTTTGGTGTGATACTATTTCTCAATGAACTGCAAAAACCCTAAACCCTTTGACCCTTGGTCTCCGCAAACGATTGTAAATGGAACCAATAAATGGATGGAAAAGACAGACTTCCATTAAAATATAAAACCATCATAAGGAATGAAACTACTATACCATGAGTCGGAAATAATAGTCAGTGACGTCAGTCACCTGTTCAGAAACAACCCAATAAGAGCGGCCAAACAATATGATATTTTACAATAAAAATATATTGTGTCCTGAATCTATAATCTTGCTTGTTTTGAATGCGGACACAGCACCGGTGCCAAATTGTACTGATATTTATCGACGCCGGCGCGGAGGTTGCAACACTGAACGATAGAGCTAAGATGAGTCACTGACTATTATTCACGTCTTATGGTATATTACTACTGGTCTTATAGAATTGTACGAAACAATATTTCAGTTTCCGGAAGAACTATTCATGTACTCTGAAATTTGAACAAATTGTTTTCGTTTTCTGGAAATAAATATTATTTTGTGCTCAAACATATTGAAATCATATTTTTTGAACACGCTTCATGTCGGGCATAGTTCATCTTATGGTGGTAATTCTCAAATTAAAAACTACCTGATTTTCTAGGGATCATTTCAGCACTATCATATTTACATCTATTCTCAATACTTATTCAGCTACCACCCTGGCAATGGCTCAGATCATGTCCTTCTATAATATAATTTGAGTTCAGTAAAAATCCTATGGTTTTCGAATTATTGTTACATTATTTTCATTGAAAAATCCATCCGCGTTCAGTTTTTCTTATGCCATTTCTACAAATGAAATATTTTTTTCTGCACCCGTGTGGATAAATCCATCAAATACAATATTAAATTACTTACAAGCGTAGGAGATCAAAAACCCTATGGGGAAAAACGTTTCTCCTACGCTCTTCTTATTATTATTATTATTAACAATATTTTCTGTAACCTAATTATTCTCCCAAGAATATCTTTCATAACTCATCATGTGCATATATCAAATGGCATTCCAAGACGATAATTCAACCTTTTCTCATATCTGCCGGCGATAAAACTAAGTTTTGTGAAATATTGTATACTACTTTGCCTGTACTATAACCCGTGTTCCCTGTGAGTGGAACTACGCTCTTTAATTGCCCATACCAATTATTTGGGCATTGGTCCCTTTCTGGACTTAATTGAAAAAATAACATCTGTGAATTTCGTCGCATCTTGGAAAAGTAAATTTATCATTCAAAATGGATATTGCATTTTGCTACAGCTCTCGCCGCATCGAACCTATTTGTAGGATATCTGGCGTTCAAGATTCAGAGCCAATACCCGGTCAGGGAGAACTGATAAAGAAGGGGGACCATTTTTTATTCGCCAGTATTGCACCTTCAAACACCATCGAACATTTATCATCAAAAAATTCCAAAACATTGCTAAACTTCGGGGTTTTGGTTGGCCAAACATTTTTTTTCTGGTTTGTTAGAGTCTTATCGTGAATATTTCAAAGAGAAAATATTTTCTGTTAGACATTCACAAAAAAATTACTTTATTTTTATCGGTGATTTTTCAATTCACAGAAAAATATTTCTATCAATATTCAATTGAGAATGTTTCCCTTTTCGACTATCAACTGTTTGCAAAAAGTCAGATTACACCCTGTTTATTGTTCATACACACTAGATGCCTTATGGATAAAATAAACCCAATTATTCCAATGTTTAAGCTACGTTTTTCATGTTTGAACCATCCTCCACCCTAACTCGCTCTCCTGTAAATTATCCCACAATGAATTACCAGATTATCCCTCCCTTGTTCCATTCGTTCTTGGAAGCGCTAATCTCCAGTATACCGTATATCAGATACAATCCCATTTCTCCCATAAGCAATTCCAATGATTCATTTTTAGTGCCTGTAACTATTGATATTGTTATAATTATAATAAGCTCAGTTCAAGTCAAATATCTCAATTGGATATTATTATGATCTGAGTATATCGAGAATTACATGTCATATTTGAAATATAAGAGAAAACCTTGAAATTTGTTATTTTTGTGGAATTACATTTTTAATTTTAGTATTCAATTGGGAAGGAGAAATGAATGATTACAGTTATTTTGACCCATTAGCGCCTACGGGTATAGTTCGTCCATATTTCTAACAGACTCATTATTACTACAGAAGAGGAGCTCATTTCTGATCCCAAAATTATAGCCCGGAAGTTCAATGACTATTTCAAATCAGCACCATTAGACATTGTTAATAAAATACCTTAAAATATTGTTGATCCGGTACCAAAAAAACCTTTTCAGGATGAGGTGCTCACCTTTTGCCCATTCACAGAACAAGAGCTCTATGATCTGTTATTCTACGGGATGTGACGAAGTACCCATGTTCCTTAAAAAAAAAATTGATATAAGAAAACCTGTCACCCATCTTGTCAATTTGTCTTTTTGCACCAGCAAATTTCCCAATATGCTTAAAATGGAAAAGGTGGTTCCGGTTTTTTTAAATAAAAACCCCCAATCTATGAGTAACTATAGGCCTGTAACAGTGTCTTGCAGTTTATCGAGGGTATTTGAATATCCATTTCCGGACAGACTCTGACGTTCGCGAACAGAAAAAGTATATTGGCAGCATCACAACACCGGTTTCGGGAGCATAAATTCCCTGCAATCAACTCTTTCCTCAAGAAGGTGATGGAAGACATAAAAGCAAGAGAATGTCCTGTTGAGGTCTCCTGTGATCTCAGCAGGGCATTCGACTGAATAAACCATGATGATCTCATAACAAAACTACCGCAATATGGTATAGAAGGTGCGGCAAAAGAATGCATAGCTCCCTCCATCACTGAACGCGAGCTGTATGTATGTACTGTTCAGTACAAGAAAAATAATATGACTTCTGTTATGAGTTCTAAGCCTATTACTATGAATATTGGTGTTCCGCAAGGCTGTATCAAGGCTCAATTCAATTTATTCTATATATCAACGAAATAAATTATGCATCAGATAGAGGATCTTTTGTTAATCGACGAAACCAAACAGGAGAAGGTTCTCTAGTCGACGTATATTTATTTTTTATGTATGACCACGCATAACTTTTTACTGAGACTTCCGATTTCGATAGTTTTAGTGGATAGAGTGTACTTCGAAGTTGGTCCCATTCGAATTTAAAAGATGAAATACATCCCTTAGGGTAGCAAAATGAAGGATATTGATCACTCACCCTCTGAATTCTGGTCCATTAACCGATTGTTTCAGGCATAACTTTGTACTGGGTTCTTCGATTTGGATGATTCTTCTTTAATTAGATGGAATTGATCAAATTTAGATTTCGAATGGAATTATTCACCTTTACGGGTAGAAAAATAGGGGGTAATTGATTTTTTACTTGTGAACATTGGCACAAATATGTAGTTGACAATGACAGATCGCTATTGTCATCATTTTTGTTCCCTTACATCCGTCACAATCATTATATTCTATGAGAGGATGGAATGATATACAAAGTAAAGAAATAAACTAACCAGAACAACAAAAATAATTTATATTACAACAAATAGTAAAAGTAGATAATCATATCATTTAACTGGTAATAGTTGAAGTGAGGTGGGTAAGTAAGTATTTTGAAAGTAATCAAAAAACAATTGGGTAGTAATTAGTAGATTTCAGCCTCAAAAAATTTAAAAATACAAACTTTTTAACAAAAAATTGAACCGACGAAATACGGAACTGAAAATTAAAAAATAAACCTTCTGAGTCTCGATAGCTAAGCTCCTGAACTAATGCAAGTAACTAATTTTGAGTCGGCGCCAAACGATCAATCAACGAAGATCATTAAATCACTCCAAAAAAATTATCAGAATGTCACCGCGCAACTCGATGCCATCATTTTACCCCTTACCTAATTCATTTGCTTGTTTGTTTGGCGCCGACTCAAAATTAGTTACTTACATTAGTTTAGGAGCTCAGTTATTGAGACTAAGAAGATTTATTTTATTTTTCAATTTTCATTTCCGTATTTCGTCGGTTTGATTTTTTGTTAAAAAGTTTTTATTACATTCGCAGATGACACTGTATTGATATTTGACGTTAATAAAGATGTTCTGTACTGATGTGGATAACGGTGTCAACTCGTGCTTCAAACAAAATTCGTTGTTCTTTAACTCGGATAAAACAAATCTCGTACGATTTCATAATTACCAAAAAGCTTGTATAAAACAAAACATAGCCCTAGAGAATAAATTGCTTCATTTCGGCGAACAAACCAAATGTCTTGGACTCCATATAGAGTGTCTTCCATTCGAAGGACATTGTGAACGAGAAGTCAACAAATTAAACTCAGCCAGCTATTTATTTAGGAATTTGCGAACTTTCCTGATAGTCCAACTGTTTACTACGCTTATGTTGAATCTCATCTAAGGTATGGAATTTATTTTTGGGGGTGGTCCACTTCATCTCCGAAAGTTTCCGTGGCTCAGAAGCGAGTATTGAGAGCTGTATTTGGGATTCCACTGACTCACTCATGCAAAAACATTTTTCAACATATCAAACTGATGACATTGCCAAGTCTGTATATCTATGAACTTTATATATATAGGGGAAATGATTTTTATTTGGGAAGCAGTCAGGTATGTTCGATTCAATGAATGTTCTTCGTTTTTTCAGTCAAGCTTTCGATAATGTTTATTATCTTTATCAAGACTTCTCTACAATATGTGTGATTAATAACAGAATAATATTATTAACAATTATACTGACTAACATGAAAGCATTAAAAATTAGTCATAAAGAGTGACATAACAAGTTTCTTTCATGAAGGAAAAATGATTAGACAGTGTCATTGACTTTTTACAAATTGTCAAAATATATATACAGATGGAAAAAAATGTATTGAAGAATATTATTATTTGAATTCAGTTCATTTTGTTTGTGGAAAATATACAATTTGTAAAAATCAATTGACACTGCCTAAAAATGTTTCCTTCAGGAACAAAACTTCTAATGACTAATTTTCAATATTTTCATGTGAGTAAGTGTTGCGTCTTGACGCATTTTTTTTTTTTTGTTATTATAATTATAATTAATTTTGCCAAGGGATTTTATATGTATATTGTATATTTCAAATGGGAATTTTTCATTTGCATGATTCAACTCTTTCGACCTTATTTTGCGCGTGAGGTATCACACAGACTGATATAGTCACTTGTGGGAATGGGAAAATGAGACGGAAGAGGAGAAATGTGAAGGTAGACATTGAGTTCCTAGATCTTATGGAAAGAACATAGCATTTTACTTTTTTCTCGAGTTTGTGTTTTCTCATTGATATAACGCTTATTACTCAAGATATTCCTCATCCTTAGAATTAGTGTAAATGTGATTAGCGGCGGTACCACCAGGAAGACTACACGAAGTATCTATTGGCTAAAGATCAGATTCCCCGACGGAGGCACATGGGTGAGTGACACTTTGATCAGTTCTGTGTGTTAGCGAATTTACCAAATATTAGTATTTATACAGTCCACTGAACGATCATATTTTTGATCCTTGCGAAGCCGGATTCACTTTGGTTTATTTCGCAACAAGTGAAAGATTCAAATTTGAAATAATTTCGTCAAATCCCTTGGCAGCCATTGATTTATAATATCTTCATAGCCATTCATGTAAAAGTAGCGCATACTCCCCTACCTTCCTTAAGTACCGTATAGTATTGTCATATGCACATAAATTAGCGCACCTACGTCACGTATTATTTACCCCTCTTGGGCCACACCGACTTCGACACCTGGGAACGACCTTGAGCTTCTCAGCTGACCGAAATAAGTAGGTCAGTACGATTCCAATATATTTCTTCTGTTAACTCGATTTGGAATTATTATAATTTGCTGATTGGGAAAAATATTAATGATTCTTGCGCGGTTGTTCTCGCATCTCACTTAATTGCAATTTTAACTCGCTCTGAACAATTTGAACTCTCATCTCTTATTATGTCTGCAGAAGCTAGGAAATTGAAATCTTTCATTGCTCAAAGAGAAACAGAACTCATAAAACTTAGTGAATTGAAAAGGGTGGCGGATCAAGCATTGATCGATAATTCAATTCATAATAACTTTAAATGCCGCTATAAACACATAGAAGTGTTGTGTGGTAATTTTAATAGCATTCATTCGAATATTTTGAGTCAGGTTTCTGGTTAAGACAATGCTGATTTAACCTCTCACAATCAAATACTGAAAGACTTCGATGGGGATTATTATCATATTCAGGCAATTTATACCCAATTATTCGAGAATGATCCAGTTTCAGGTGCTAGTTCAACCAGAAATTGTAACATTAAACTTCCTAAACTTGAATTTCCCATTTTCGATGGGGATATGAAAGAATGGCAAACTTTCATTGATATGTATGATTCGATGATACATACTAACGATTCTCTATCTAACATTGATAAACATAACTACTTAATATCTTCATTGAAGGGTAACCCGCTTTCAATTGTAAAATGTACCCCACTTGTGGGACAAAACTATATTGTTGCCTACAATTCGTTGAAAAAAAGGTACGAAAATAAAAGATTAATAGCAGCATATCACTGGCATTCGATTGAAAGCACAAAAAAAATATATTCTTCAGAAAACCTCATGGCTTTGCGGCATCTTCTGGATACCTTTTCTGAAAACCTCGCGATACTTGAAAATTTAAGTTTTCCCGTGAAACAATGGCATTTTGTATTATTCAATATGCTGTTTGATCTTCTGGATACTGATGCTCAAAAGGGATTTGAACTCGAATGTTCCTCAAGTTTACAAGTGAACAATTACTATGTAACCTTGAAATATTTTTTAGAAAAACAATGTAGTGCGATGGATAACGTTGCTTTATCGAATCCAAATTCAATAAAAAAAATTGATAAGTCAAATTTCAAGACGACATCCCCTGTTTTCAATAAGGTGATGAAATCGAAAGCCAGTGCAAGTTTTATTGTTAATTCTTCTTCAAACCCCAATATTTGTCAGTTGTGTAACAAAGATCACCACATTTATAATTGCCCAACATTCTTATCAAGTTCTCCAAAGGAAAGGTATAATCTGGTAAGGAGTAGAAGGTGGTGTACAAATTGTTTGGGAACTAAACATACTGTCTCTCATTGTACCTCTAATTCTCTGTGCCGAAAATGTTCACTTTCTCATCATACTTACTTACATTTCGATTTTAAAAACTCTCAAAGGACCCCTGTCGATGATATGAACTCTGATTCTAACAACCCGGTCCATGCAATTCCAAATAATCCCGTACCCCAAACTCAAACTGTCTCTCAGGTAAATTTATTTTCGAACATTAAAAGTACAGTTTTACTCTCAACTGCCATGATTGAAGTGTTAGATTCTCGTGGAAAATACCAACCTGTTCGCGTTCTTTCAGATAGTGCAAGTCAGTGCTCCTTCATTGCGAAAAAATGTTGCGATAAACTAGGGCTCACTCGTATGGAAATGTCTATTGATATTGAGGGTGTTGGACAAATACAGCCTCATGCAAATCAAGGGGTTTCGTGTACCATTAAACCTAGGGGTGAAATTCAACCTATTTTACCTGTAGATCTTGTAGTGCTTCCTCAAATCTGCTCGAATATGCCTTGTACAAATATATCAATTGATAAATTCAGTAATTTTGCGAATCTTAAACTTGCTGACCCAAATTTCAATATTTCACGCCCCGTGGAGATGTTGTTGGAAGCAGATGTTTTCGCACACATTATTGAAGGTGGGAGCCCGCAAATTTCAATAAATGAACCTGTAGCCCTTGACACGATATTTGGGTGGATAATTATGGGAAAGGTCAATTTTCCATCGGCAGAGGTCAACACATTCTTTACTAGTTGCGATAGTAATTTAGAAAACTTAGTTAAACGATTATGGGAACTTGAACAATTTCCGTCAGCTGCCGTATCGTCACCTGATGATATCTTAGCTGAAACAATATATAACCAAACCTTATCGCGAACCGATTCTAACAGATATATAGTAGCTCTCCCGTTTCGGTATTCCGAACCAATTTTCGAAGATTCTCGAGATATTGCTTTGAAACGTTTTCAGTCTCTGGAGCGCCGTCTTCTGAAATCTCCTGAACTCTATGCCCAATATTCTGAATTCATGGAAGATTACATCTCTTCTAATCACATGGAATTGATTTCTGGAAATGCAATGTGTTCTCGCTCTTACTATATTCCCCACCATTGCGTCTTGAAACCAGAAAGTTCCACTTCTAAATTGAGAGTGGTGTTTGACGCCTCTTCAAAATGTTCAAATGGTTTGTCCTTGAATGACACTCTCTTACGAGGGCCCAAATTGCAGCCCGACCTAGTTAATATTCTCCTGAGATTTCACCTTCACCCTATTTGTTTTACAAGTGATATAAAACAAATGTATCGACAAATTCTTGTCACTAAGAATCACCAGGACTATCAAAGAATTCTATGGAGGTTTTCTCCTTCGGAACCTATTCAAGATTATCGACTCAAAACAGTGATGTATGGTCTGACTCCTTCTCCTTACCTCGCAATAAATACGATTCGACAATTAGCAAAGGAATATAGGTATGAAAGTCCGCCCGTTGCTGGAATTCTGGAGAATGATATATTTATTGACGATGTTGTATCAGGAAGTCATTCGCTACCAGAGGCACTCAAACTTCAAACAGATCTGATTCGAATTCTCGATAGGGGTGGTTTTGAATCACGCAAGTGGGCGAGCAACAGTCCCGAATTGCTCTCTCATTTACCAGCTTCCTCTTTACAGTTACAACCCCTAGGGCTTGATTTAGAACCTGATTCGGTCATAAAAATTTTAGGTCTTCAATGGAACCCAGTTTCTGATTCATTTTCATACGAAGTTAAACCCCTCAATAAACCCTGTACGAAAAGATCTATATTGTCCGAATTAGCAAGAATTTACGATCCGTTAGGATTTCTTAGTCCTGTTGTGCTTTTCATAAAGAATCTCATCCAGATTTTATGGACTATTGGTATAGATTGGGATAGTGCTCCCCCTGAAGGCATAGTTAAACTTTGGTCTCAGCTTAAATCTGAATTTGGTGTTCTGTCTTCAATCCAAGTTCCCCGCCTTATTATGTCATATTGTTTTTCATCTTGCCAATTGCATGGGTTTGCCGATGCAAGTCAGAAGGGCTATGCGGCTGTGATTCACATCAGGATTGTGCACAGTGATCATCATATTACTACACACCTCATATGTGCCAAGTCTAGAGTATCACCTACAAAGAGAATATCTATACCTCGTCTAGAGCTGTGTGGTGCCTTGTTGTTATCTGATTTGATTTGTTACGCTCAAAGGGTTTTCAAAGAAAAACTCGAATTTTCTCAAGTTTTTGCCTATACCGATTCCACCACAGCTCTAGCATGGATACAAAGTAGTCCTCATAAATGGACATGTTTTGTCTCCAATCGTGTCACTAAAATTCAAGACAATGTCCCTCCGATCCATTGGCACCATGTGTCTTCGGAAGACAACCCGGCGGATCCAGCATCCAGGGGTTTGCTTCCATGGGAACTTCTCACTAATTACTTGTGGTGGGCGGGGCCATCTTGGCTAAGAGAGCCCGAGGACGGTTGGCCCCCGGCCATTCTCCAGAGTTCACACTTCTTTGATACCAAAGAAGAAACACAAAAAAATTTTTGCATCGCCATGGTGCAGACAGAACCCCTTCAAAAGTTATTAGAAAAATTCTCATCTTTAACCAAAATCAAACGAATTCTATCGTACGTTTTACGTTTTATTCATAATATTCGATTTCCCAATAATCATAAAAATAGTGCTCTCACTATTGCTGATTTTGAGCTAGCTGAGTTGTATTTGTTAAGGTTTGCTCAGATTGATTTATCTGCATCCAGGAGCAAAACTAACACCCTTTGTTGATGAAAAAGGTGTATTGAGAGTTGGGGGGCGCTTAGTCTTTTCAAAATTGTCTTTTCAACAGAAACATCCAGCTCTCCTCGCTAGCAATCATAAGTTTACTGAATTAGTTATTCAGCACACACATAATAAATATCTGCATCCAGGATATCAAACATTGCATCACTTACGTATTCAGAGATACTGGATATTAAGTCCCAAACGTAGAATTCTGTCGAAGTGTTTTAGATGTTTTCGTGTCAACCCGTCCGCTCCACAGCCTATCATGGGTAATATTCCTCACTATAGGATTTCTCAAATAAAACCATTTTCCAAGGCTGGAGTAGACTATGGTGGTCCATTTTCCATTACGTTGGTATGAACTCGTGGTTCCAAAGTACACAAGGCCTATATATGCCTTTTTGTATGCATGGCAACCAAGGCTATTCACTTAGAGTTGGCGTCCGACCTTTCGAGTGATGCCTTTCTTGGAGCGTTGCGGCGCTTCGTTTCTAGTCGTGGTTCTTGTAGTCATATATATAGTGATCAGGGAACGAATTTTTGTGGTGCTGCCAGACAAATATCTGACCTGATGGAAACCGCTGTTGAGACTGAAGGTATCCAGTTCCACAGAATCCCTCTGCTTTCCCCTAATTTTGGAGGTTTATGGGAGGCTGGAATAAAATCGGTTAAGGGGCACCTCATTCGCGTGGTTGGAGAACAACTTCTCACGTATGAGGAGTTTTATACAGTTTTGACACAAATCGAAGCAATTTTGAACTCAAGGCCATTAGGACCCATTAGCTCTGATCCGAATGACGTTTCAGCACTAACTCCCGGTCATTTTCTGACCCTAGCCCCTCTAAACTCCTTGCCAGATGAGGACCTTACTGATATCAAAATGGGACGTTTAGGACGATGGCATATCGTTCAGAAAATTCAACAATCATTCTGGTTAAAATGGCACAGGGAATACCTCCATACTCTCCTTCAACGATCAAAATGGACAGATACATCTGTTCCTATTAGAACCGGTGATTTGGTTCTTCTCAAAGATTACCTTTCACCCCCATTGAAGTGGCATTTAGCTCGAGTAGTCGAGGAACACGGTGGTATAGATGGTATTACACGAGTTGTTACTGTCAAAACTGCTAAAGGGACACTCAAGCGTCCTGTTACGAAGGTATGTCCCTTACCTTCTATAGAACATTAGAATTTTGTTAGACTATAAGCATCTCTTGGCTTAATTTTTGGGTAAACTTTCTCGCGTAATTTTAGGTGAGCGGTTATGTTGCGTCTTGACGCATTTGTTTTTTTTTTGTTATTATAATTATAATTAATTTTGCCAAGGGATTTTATATGTATATTGTATATTTCAAATGGGAATTTTCATTTGCATGATTCAACTCTTTCGACCTTATTTTGCGCGTGAGGTATCACACAGACTGATATAGTCACTTGTGGGAGTGGGAAAATGAGACGGAAGAGGAGAAATGTGAAGATAGACATTGAGTTCCTAGATCTTATGGAAAGAACATAGCATTTTAGTTTTTTCTCGAGTTTGTGTTTTCTCATTGATATAACGCTTATTACTCAAGATATTCCTCATCCTTAGAATTAGTGTAAATGTGATTAGCGGCGGTACCGCCAGGAAGACTAGACGAAGTATCTATTGGCTAAAGATCAGATTCCCCGACGGAGGCACATGGGTGAGTGACACTTTGATCAGTTCTGTGTGTTAGCGAATTTACCAAATATTAGTATTTATACAGTCCACTGAACGAACAGTAAGTATAATTGTTGATAATATTATCCTGTTATCAATCACACATATTGTACAGAAGTCTTGATGAAGATAATAAACATTATCGAAAGCTTGACTGAAAAAACGAAGAACATACCTGACTGCTTCCCAAATAAAAATAATTTTCCTTGATAGTTCACAGTCAATTAATATTCATACCTATATATATATATATATATATATATTTATATATATATATATATATATATATATATTCAAGAACAAATAAACATTTATTGAAATCAAAACACATTATATGCAGTCACGACACAAGGATTTTTTACATACAGAACTCCACAAAACTAAGTTTGCATATCGTTTACCTGTCAGTATAGGCACTAGAGCATTCAATTCACTACCATCTACTCTCAAAAGTGCAGAGTCGATGAACATATTCGAAAAACAGTTGAAAAATTACCTCGTTGAAAATTGTTTTCACGAAATTAGAGTGTTTTTCTCTTAATAGTATTTGTCTTTCATCATTTCAATAGTTTGTTATCTGCTTATCAATGTTCTGTATTCTATGTATACAGTGCTAGTCAAAAGTCCCCTCCCCCCCTCGTATCTTTTGAACGGGTATACTTATAATAATGAAATTCGGAGGGTGGAAATAAACGGATGTAGGCTTCTCAACTGGTCATAACAGGTGACGCAATAGTCATAAATGACGTAACAAGGCCACTGTGACCAATAATTTTAAATGGGACCCTATGGCAAGTGACAGCTCGTTTGAAAGGTATTGAAAATACCTATTCAGTCATACCAATTTTGTTTGGGTTTCGGCTGATTTTGATTGATAAATTGAAGAAATACGAAAATTATAGTTTCGCATTTAATTAATAAAGATTTTAAAGTACGCCTCTGGTTAATTGTCAAAAGGTTGACGTTTTGAATTCTCTACTTGTCAAAGTGTTTATACCTTGAAAATTTACCTAAGCTATTGTTTAACGAGACGTTTGAGTGTTTACATAGGCAAAATGGTACGTACTGTAGCCGACAAAGTAGCAGCTATCTTAATAATTGGTGAATGTAGAAACAATTTCCATGCAGCGGAACGACTGTTTAATGAGAGGTACCCCGATCGCCCTATATCGAGGGTTTATTTGAGGGAGCTTCTTCGGAAGTTTGAAGCATCAGGTAGTGTTCAAGATGCCAAACGATCTGGTCGACCAACAATTAGTGATGACAAAAAATTGACATAATTGGAGAAATGGTAGTAAACCCTACTTCTTCCACAGCCCAAGTTGCGTCTATCTGTGAAGTCAGTCAAAAACAGGCTACATACAGAAAAGGGAAAACAAATTTCATCCATACAAATTAAAAATGGTGCACCAACTTTCAGATGATGACCCCGACCGAAGACTAGAATTCTGTGAAACTATGTCCAATAAAATGAACCAACAACCAGGCTACATACAGACAATTTGTTTTAGTGACGAAAGTACTTTCTTTCTCAATGGAAATGTTAACACTCAAAATGTGAGGTATTGGAGTGACACAAATCCTCACATCTTTCGTGAAAAACATACTCAATTTCCAGAAAAAGTAAATGTTTGGGCAGGTATTTTGGGAAACCACATAGTTGGGCCTCTTTTTCTCAATGCTAACTTAACCGGTGAATTGTATCTGGAGATGTTACAAAATGATATTGAGGCGTTAATTCTTGAAATTCTAGAAAATAATCCAGATGAATTCGACAACTTGGAAATAACGTTTCAACAAGATGGTGGTCCTGCACACTATTACGGTGTAGTAAGACGTTACCTAGATGAAGAATATCGTGGTAGATGGATTGGGCGACGAGGTTCGATCGAATGGCCAGCTCGGTCACCGGACCTTACACCATTAGATTTTTTTCTATGGGGGTACTTGAAATCTGAGGTTTACGCTACAGCACCTGACAGTATTGCCATTCTGAAACAACGAATTGTTAAAGAATGTAGGGCAATTTCCGCTGACACACTGGGACGAGTACGACAAGAGTTTAGCAATAGGATGCATTACTGCCAGGAAGTAGATGGAGCACATTTTGAACACTTATTATAAGAACTGGTTCTTAAATCTTTATTAATTAAATGCGAAACTATAATTTTCGTATTTCTTCAATTTATCAATCAAAATCAGCCGAAACCCAAACAAAATTGGTATGACTGAATAGGTATTTTCAATACCTTTCAAACGAGCTGTCACTTGCCATAGGGTCCCATTTAAAATTATTGGTCACAGTGGCCTTGTGACGTCATTTATGACTATTGCGTCACCTGTTATGACCAGTTGAGAAGCCTACATCCGTTTATTTCCACCCTCCAAATTTCATTATTATAAGTATACCCGTTCAAAAGATACGAGGGGGGGAGGGGACTTTTGACTAGCACTGTATATGTATGTATGATATGTTAATGTATATTGACTACTCGTATACATGTATTCAATGTCTGATGAAGAGAATAAATTATTATTATTATTTTTCATTGCCAGCGAGTGAACAATCGTAATCAGAGACGTACTCGATACAATGAAATTTCCACAGAAGATGATATGTTTAGATTTGTTTGAGAATATGGACAGGATGTTCCTAAAATCAGATCGCAGAAGAGAACAGTCACGCGCGTATCATAAAAAATGCCGTAATTCTCCAAAACCCAGTTGTCCCGTGCTTCCCTAGGGGAGGAGCCAAGGAGAGAGGAGAAAGGAATGCCAGCAGCAATTGAGGTCAGTCTCTTGAACTATCTTTTTCGGATTTGCCATTGACGTCTATAAAAATTTAGAAAATACAGTTTACTATTATTTGCGACTCGCCCATATTTATTATATTTATTTTTCTCTCCGCCTCTAATACTATTAGCGTTCTCGAATTATTTGTTATAGCATTATTAGTTTATCAGTTGCTCTCATACTTGACAATTGGAACTGAAATTTGACATTTTAAGTGGGCAGTATAATCAGTCTCCGTTTTGTTTATCGCTCAGTGTGTCTATTTTTTTGGATTGTCTTTTGGTTTTATATTTTTTGCTCGCGGACCAATGGCAGTATCGACCAGAGAGACATATTCGCGTTGACAGAAGTAAGATCGCAGAAGAGAACAGTCACGCTTGAATCATAAAAAGTGCCGTAATTCTCCAAAAGCCAGTTGTTCCGTGCTTCCCCAGGGAAAGAGCCAAGGAGAGAGGAGAAAGGAACGCCAGCAGCAATTTAGGACAGTCTTTCTAACTACCTTTTTCGGATTTGCCATCGACGTCTATCAAAATTCAAAAATACAGTCCACTATTATTTGCCTCATTCATCTATATGAGTTCTCAATTAACACTGGAAAATAAAATCAAATAACTATCTGAATTGAAATGCAAATTTTCAACTTCATATTTTTCCTTTTGAGTTAGGATCCTTTCAGAATATCTATCAGATGTAGCTCAATGCCCAACGTGGCTTCAGCCGGGGAAGTAGTTTTTTTCTGTTAGACATTCACAAAAAATAATTACATTTTTATCGTGGATATTTTAATTCACAGAAAAATCTTTCTATTCAATATTCAATTGAGAATGTTTTCCTTTTCAACATGATGTTTTGTTAATGGCTCGGTCTAAAAAATTACTTCGCTGTTATAAAATATTCTATTTACTAACGAGTGAGGAAAGTGGTACTTCATAGCAAGTTCGTAGACAATTTGTTTTTCTGAACTACTTTTTTTCCAATCTGAAACATCCTTCCTAATATACATATACCTA
The DNA here is from genome assembly GCA_018342105.1 of Gonioctena quinquepunctata. Classification (NCBI taxonomy): domain Eukaryota; kingdom Metazoa; phylum Arthropoda; class Insecta; order Coleoptera; family Chrysomelidae; genus Gonioctena; species Gonioctena quinquepunctata. The sequence continues at coordinate 554,182 of JAFIRS010000436.1, forward strand.
CTGAACTTCATAAATTTCGGGTACAGATATGACTGAATTTTTTACATTATTATATATTCGATATACAAAATAGATGATATTGATAAAATTGAGGGTACAAATACGGTACAAGAAAAAAAAACAGTGTCTAGAAAATAATTAGTAAATTTCAACTTAAGATAGTTCCGCTGTCACTGTCTTCATCTAAATTCACAAAAAAAAAAATATCTGGGCAGCAGATTTATATTAACATATGACTTGTATACTTTTTGAAAATATACACAGCTTTCTTCTGGAATATTTTGCATTTCTGACTGAATCAAAGCTACCATAGATGAATTTATAGTTGGCGAAACATTATTCCTCCTTAGCGATGCTTTAAGCTGATATGTATTCAATTGAATTGAATATGCAATGGTAAGGAGAAAGTCTTACCACTGTATGACCGATTTTTTCTGCCTATTTGTCACAATAATGTTGTTTTTTTTTTATTAATGATTATTTTATTATTTCTAGCAATGGTTTTTTTTTGTTAATCATTCTCAAAATACATATTATTTTCAAAAATATAATCCTCGATGATAACCTTTATGTCATTTGCAAACGGAACTTCATTTAACCTTCGACACACTATTTGGGGGTATATTTTTAAACCAGTCTTCGAATAATTATGTCGTAGTATTGTCGTGATAGTCAACACGGGAGTCCTCCATATTTTTGGCTGTTAAGGTCAGAGCATTCAGTATAAAACCATTTTTTGTTTCGGCATAAATTAATGCAACACGTTTCCCTTTCTTCGATGGAGCTTTGGTTGGGCAATGATCAGACCTCTATTTGGAACATCATGAGTGTCAAACCACGTCTCATCCAGATAAACAATACCATCTCCTCTAAATTCAAGGATTGTGATTAAATATTCCATCCTTCATGTTTTTGAACGGGCTGATTTCATAATTAGTTGCCGTTTATTAGATTATTTCATTTTCTTAGTCTCTGACGGCCACACTCTATTTCTTTGTCATCTTATTTTAGCCTTTGCATTGAAGTTTTTAAAGTAGTGTTCATTTGTTCCCCATACATAGCATATATTTTCCGATCAATTATATCCACATCACACACGTCCAGTTTTTCAGAAGTACCAGAGTCATTTTCTTCTCTTCACTATAAGCTCATTTATTTGACACCACACTGTCTTTACCGGCCTGCGTGTTGAGTGCACTGAATTTTGATAGTCCACGTTCACCAAGAGTGGACAAACGTCAAATATAACTTTTTTTTTGTGTCAACTGATTGAACATCTTGCTTTATTTTTCATCACTTATTTCTTTTCTTGTGACGCCATTATCACCGGTATCTCCACGTGTTGTACTGGGTTCTTCCAACGGATGGACCATTTTTAAACAACACGTTATTGACCACCAATAGTTACTTCATAACATAATCCAAACCTAATATAAAAAGTTTGAAAATATCAACTTTCAATTAGTCATAATTATCAAATTATGTTGACAAATTCTAATTTGACATGGAAGTGTAATACTCGTGTATGAGATAATTTACGTATTTTTAAATCCGTACCTGGAATCCCCAGATCTTTTTCAGTCGATTTTCCACTTAGAACGATTATAAGGGTATGGGATTGCCAATTATAATCAGTCTATAAGAACTGTGGTACCACTATACCATGTGGTATTGCAAAACAATACTATCTTCTCTTACGCATTGTTATCAACGTCACAAGTTGAGAATCGCGCGCGTTTCTATTTCTGCTCAATCGGTAGTTGGCTTTGACTTTCCATTAGAAACAAGGCATATTGTGAGTTTTTTCGAACTTTTCTGTCGCGTGACATTGTGTTGCATGTGAAAATGGATCTCGATGGGCGTAAGTATTTTTTTCACATACTTCGGTTTTTTCTCAAAAAGAGTATAAAGCATCATTGAAAAGGTTATGAATGGCCGAATACTTTTTTTAAAAAAATACTGCGGTCCAATACTAGTGCAATATGTTGAGTTGAAAGTCACATTATCCATATGTGTATTGAGACTATTTAGGGTTGTGTTGTTTTTCTATAATATCATAATTTTCAACGTTCTAGAAAATGTTTTTCGATTTCTCGAACTCTGAAGATGACAACTTGCGTATATCGCATACTTGTTTAGCCCCCTCATCCCAACTGCGAAACAGATTCCGCGAATGAAGAATGAATGATTCACATCCTCAATAGTAAAATTAATTTCTTAGTAAGTTTTATTTAATTTTGCAGGTCGTCAGTTGCGTGTTGCTGCTGGAATGAAATTGTCAAATAATTACAGAATTGGGGAATGCTGTGGATTTTATATGCATAAAAACGTAAGTGAAGGTTTTCATTTCATGATAAAAAAATATTAACTTATATTCATAACTTTTGAGGAAACTTTGGAAGAACCTGCGAGAACAACACCCTCGACAATTGAAAATGATATTTTGTTCCGTTCAGAAAACATGGGGTGGATCACAAATTATCCTCATAAAAATCAGCTGTGGGACACCCCAGAACTTGACAGGCACGGGCCTCGGAAGAATGGGGTTATATTGAAATAAAACATTGGTTAACAAGTCAATTTGAGAGGTCAAGTCAACAGTCAATTGACCAAGTGAGATATTTGACCCAAGTCAATTCAGCGGTCCTGCATAAAATGCGTCATCCCACTCAAAGCCCGGATGAGCGGCCGTCTCAGATGGTAACGCCCAGGAGAAAAATTAAAACATTCTTAACGCCAGACTGGGAAACGGTGGAAAGCTTCAACTGCAGACCTAATTTGATTTTTTTGTTGTTTTGCTCCCTGCCGAATATAGTTTCAATTCATAGGATAGATTTTGAATAATTGAATGGCGAAGTTTTGAATCTGCAATTTTTTTATTTTTGACACATGACAGTTGGATGATTTATTTTTACTGTTCTGGATACAGTTTTCCAAAAGCCTTCAAATGACATATTACAAGTCAAGTTCCGTGCGCTATAGTTTCTGTCATTTTTTAATAGTGACACTTCCGTTCGACAGAAGAGAGCGAAATACTAATGGTCGCATTTGGGGTGGAAACTGTATCTTCATACCAAATTTCAGCTCAATTGGTCAAACAGATTACAGACAGAGACACATACAGACAGACAAACTTTACTAGGGAATGGTCTCAATCGTCTCGGTGGACCTCAAAACGGAAATTTTCGTCGATATCTCGATTTTTTTTTCGCACTATGACATTGCTTTACCACTGCGGGGGCCGATCAAGTAAGAAATTATTGTTCCCAAGTGGATATCTAGTGATCTCCAACCAAAAACTTGAAAATTTGCAAAAACCGATTTATCTATGTACAAGGATATGTTGCCAGTTTTTTTTTTTTTTTATGTTCTGGTTCCCACGAAAAGGGATATCTTGTAATGTTCAGAGAACATCGTGGGAACCTAGGGAAAGAAGGTAGGAGATGGTGTTCTTCTTAAATTTCTGAAGGTTGTATGCCTCGGGGAACACCTCCCTAGGCAATGAGTTCCAAAGCCTCGCTGCTCGTTGGTGAACGAGTCTTTGGAAAGTGATGTTCTGCAGGTCTCCAAAGTGACCACGAAGGGGTGTGATGACTGAACTTGACGGGTTGGTCTCGAAGAGACTGCCAAAGCAGGAACGATTGTTGATATTTCAGAAGAGCATCGCCCATGAAAATATCTATAAAATAGAGACAAATCGCCAACTTTTCTACGGTGTTCCAGACAAGTGAGCCAGTTTGTAAGCGAGGCATCACCGACGAGACGAATTGCCCTTCTTTGGACAGAATCCAATAGCCTCAGGATATGTTTAGGTGCCGCACTCCAAATATGGGAACAGTATTCCAGGACAGGTCGGATCTGTGCCTTATAGATCATAAGCAGCTGACTGGGGGTGAAATAGCTCTTGGCACGAAACAGAAAACCAAGTTTTTGGGATGCACTTTTGGCAATAGACCTCACGTGATTTTCCCAGGAAAGGTTATTGCTATAGTAATACCAAGCATCGATATGGATGGTTATGGTTACTCCTGACAAAGTTATGTTAGGCACAGTGAGATCGGCTTTTCTAGAGAAAAGACATGCTTGTGTTTTGTTTGCATTGAATTCTACCAAGTTATTAGATCCCCATTCGAGAATTGTTGCTAAGTCCATATTTATATTATTAACATTCCTTCCTCGTTCATTTCTGGTTTCACGGGCTGATATAGGGGCCCTGGAAGAGAAAGCGGTATGGAGGGTACTATCATCGGCAAAGCTGTGTACTGGACATGAAGTTGCTTTCAACAGGTCGTTGATGTGAAGTAGAAATAGTGTTGGTGCGAGAATAGATCCTTGCGGAACACCAGCATTTATGAGTAGAGTGTCAGATGAAACTCCATCGACCACTACATGGAGAGACCTGTTTGAGAGAAAACTGGCAAGCAGAGAACACAGCTGAGGGGGCAAGCCATAAGACGGAAGCTTGGCGAGGAGTCCCTGGTGCCAAACTCGATCGAACGCCTTGGAGATATCTAATGCCACAGCTGAAGTTTCTCCATACTTTTCAATAGATAGCTGCCATATATGTGAGACGTAAGCGAGCAGGTCACCAGTTGATCTCTGATGGCGGAAGCCATATTGCCTATCGTTGACAATTCCTGAGTCTTCCAGATATTTCATGAGCTCGATGTTGATGGCTTTTTCCATGACCTTTGAAATAATAGATAGCAGTGCGATAGGTCTGTAGTTGCTAGGTAGGGCCTTTTTGCCTTTTTTAGTGACTGGCTGTACTCTTGAAATTTTCCAATTGGACGGAAATACCCCCAAATTGTAAGAGTGGTTGAACAACTTGCAAAGAACAGGTGTTAGTTCGGGGGCACATTTCTTGAGAACAATCGGCGGGATTCCGTCAGATCCACAGGCTTTGTTGGTGTTGAGACCCAGCAAAATCTTTCTGATAGTACGTTGGCGAAAGGTGTAATGTTCGGGGGTTGTTTTCCCGATGAATCCAGAGTGGAATTTCCAGCAAATAGATACGCAAAGATATTGGCTTTTTCCTGGGCAGTCGTTGCTAGTGTTCCATCTTCTTTGGTTAGAGGAGGAAATGAGCTGGAAGTGAAGTTTCTTCCCACAGCTTTGGCGAAAGACCAAAATGAACGGGATCCGTTAGGACATTCAGCAAGTTTTGATCTCATTTTGGCATTGTGGGCATCTTTTGAGCATTCTATTGTCTCTTTGCATATGCTTCTAGCCTCGACATATGCTGCTCTGGTCTCAGGGCCCGGATTTTTTAGCCATCGATGGTATGCTGCCTGTTTGGAAGCCACAGCTCTAGAGCAGTTTCTGTTAAACCAAGTCTTATCGGATGATGTTCTTCTTTCGGTATTCGGTATGTAAGTTTGCATCCCCAACATGATGATTTCAGAAATTGTCTCAGCACATCGTGTTGCATCTACTGGAGAAAAACAAACTCTCTTCCATGGAAACGCTGAGAAAAACATACGAAGACCTTCCCAGTCGGCCGAATTGTAATGCCACATGAGACGGGGTGGTATTGTGCAGCTCGATGGTAGATGGAAAGAGCATGTTGTGGAGATGAGGGTGTGATCAGAGTTTCCAAGTGGGGCACAAACTTCTATTCTATACGTGTCAGGATTGGTGGTGAGGAAAAGATCTAGTATATTGGCAGACTGGTTGTTGACATCAGGGATGCGGGTTGGTAGCTCGACCAGTTGTTCTAGACCATGAGTGATGGCGAAGGCGTCGGCTTGACGACCTGCATCATCTGTTTTGTTAGAGAATTTGAGCCAGGCAGCGTTATGTACATTAAAGTTTCCCATGATTATGGTTTCAGCTGTTGGATGGTTCTCCTGAATGTAGTCCAGTTTGAGTGATAAAAACTCAAAGAGGTCGTTATATGAAGGTTCATTAGGTGATAGGTAAAGGCAGCAGAGGAACTTAGTCAGTTTGGTATCAGATAGCTTGAACCACATCACATCAAAGTCTTTCGGTTCCAAACTCTCTTCACGCTGGCATGAAAGGTTAGCCTTAGCGTAAAGGCAGACTTCACCTTTGAACCTGAATCGAGAATGGAGTTCGTAACCAGGACAAAGCATATGGACCTTGTTGGTGGACGAGTTTACTTGTGTTTCTGTTAGAGCCAGAATATCCGGTTTTTTCGTCTGTAGGTGATGGTGGACGTCATTGATGTTCTTGTTGAGTCCGCGGATGTTGCAAAAATTTATCTTTAATGTTGAGTCCCCTCGAGTACCTCTCGCCCAGAAATCCGAATGGAGAGGTATTTTACTTCCGGAGTGTTTTACTCTAGGAGACTTCATCATTATTACTACTATTACTAGTTGAGCTATTTGAGTTATTTTCTGACGAAAGTGTTTGTTGCTGAACAAAAGCTACGAATTTTGAAAACTAAGCTGATCCTGTTATTGTGGTTTCAGGAAAACGTTGTGTTATCGCAATTCTTATTCTCAGTGGTTACAATAAATTACCAACGAAACGGTTGTACTGGAACATGAAATATGACACAACAAAATGGTAGCAGATTCAATGTGGAGAGGCAAATTTCTTGAAATATGGCCAAGAACATCCAGATAGATCAGTCTGATTAGGCCTGGAAATTAAGACCTCTAATGAATCATATGAAGGGAAGTGTTCGTTCAATTCTCAACCAGTTCATAATTAAACGTACGATGATCAGATATTACGGTCTCTCAACTCCAATGATGGATATCTAGTGGATTTTGATCTGTCCCAAGGCAGTGATCGTCAAAAACAAGTAGAAATTAGTCAGATAGTTGGAAAATGTAAAAAACCTATAGTGTTGGTGCAAAAATAATCATTAAAAAAAATCTGTATGATATACATATTGACAATTTATTTGCCGGTATTAACTTGCTTGCTTACCTTCAACATTTGGGTTACGGGGCACTTGGCACAATTAGAGAAAATCGAATCCCAAACAAGAGATTTGAAAGAGGAAACCCAGTAAAGTCCAGTATGTGAGGGTTTTTGTCCCACAGAAGGTGGGATAGAGTTGATTTTGATATATGTTTTTTACTTAGTTTCAGGCTCAGAAAAATCCAAGTTTTTGACCTTGGATTAATAGTGCAAAAAATTTGTTTTTTCGAAAAGGTTTGTCAACGGTTAATGCAAGAGCAGAAATGTTTGGTACAAATTTGAAGAAGACTGAATTCCCTATATTTTCGTGGAAACTCTCCGTAAGTCTGACCTGTAATTAACAGTCTTCCATGTCGTCGCTCTCGATGATGACATCTGGTGCATGAATCCACATACAACAAAGCATTTCAATGCTACACCGCATCCCTTTTTGCAATTGCATGAAAATTGATTCAATAATGTATCTGGGGTAGGTTTATCTGATAAGTGAGACACTTGGTGAGTTTTTTTTGGTTCCCCACCATAGTGGTTTCAGTTAATTGACCTTTTCCCAACCAAACTCCAAGCTATAATTTATTATTATGTCAATGGCGAGAGTAGGGTGATGTTGATCCTCTTGAACTACTGACTCTGATTCCGTAAAATCATGGGCATTCCGTTCCTGTACCCGTTAAATAGATTGGTTTCTCCACTATTAGGGCGTAGGTCGAGTTCACGTTTCAGATTTCTGTAGTAATCGCGTTGTTTGATGGTGTAGTCGCCTCTGATTGAAATTTCTTTGAATTTTTGTTCTGACCGAAGTATTTTGTTGCCTTTGAGTAGGGGAATAACATTATTGCAGTTGGGTAGAATCATTTTCACTGGACGGGGTTCATCCTCCAGACTCTTTCCTAAACGTGAAATCTGTAGGTTATTCGTGTTGAAGTTGGGGATAATTGTTTTGACGACTTCGACGCCTAATGACTTCGTGTCAGTGTCCTCATCTAGACCAAACAGCAGAACATTTTTTCCCTACGTTTTATTTCGTTCATCTCGGTTATAATCTCGAAATGATTTTGGAAATTCCCTGTGAAATCGACCACGTTTTTATCGAGTTCATTGACCTTATCGTGCAGAACTGCTATCTCTTGTTTATATTCATTTTCTGGGGTTTCAATGCTTTTTTGCAGGTTGTCCAGTTCTTTTTCGAACTGCTCAAATCTGGCGTTCAGACCGGCCAGAACACATGTCGATACCTTATCGATGATATTTCCAAGGAAAGTGTCGTCTTGCCAGATTTGTTTGAATTTGGTTTGATTGCGTGTTAATGGCATATTCAAACTAGCCGATAATTATACACTTTTTGAGAGATGAAACTGGGTTTACAGGATGTACCACAAATAACACCCTTCTCGGAATGAGAAATAATATCAGTTAGAATTTGAATAACTACCATAATCTTTAACGGAGCTATTTTAAACGTGTGTTGTGTATCACGAGCGTATAGAACATGTTGCAAGATTGCGTATATTTCCGCTTGGACTACAGAAGCATTCATTCCCAGTGAACTGCTCAGTTGCGATTTCCCCCCCTCACTGTATATTCCAGCACCAGTTCCTTCTTCGGTCTTGGGTATGTCTGTGTATCAGATTCCTTCTCCAGGTTTGCTCTTGATGCTGTCATCTCTTCGATCTTGCATAATCACCTCGACAATTGAAATAGTATCTAGGAGTTATATTTCTTTTATCTCATGATCCGATCTGTTGCTCGTGTTTCGTAGCCTCAGAAACCCCATTCTTGCCTCCTCCATGATTGTCATGTTAATCGGGAAAAGGTCCAGGAGTTCTTTTAGGGCTGCTGTTGGTGTTGTTTTCATGGCCTCCGATATGCTGAGGCAGCCAAGTCCTTGCTCGATTTCTTGGGTTATCTGAAGGGTTAATGCGATAAGATTAGACACATGTCATTCATAAAACATCGATTTGAATTTCACCGAAGGCAAGTAAAAACAATTGTCGTTGTTTTTTTTCAAGAATGTAACAAATTTAATCGCAAAAGCTTTTGAAATGTGACAATTTATCCGAGACCACAGAAAGAGCAAAAGCCTATGGCTATGAATTCTGATCTCACAACCAATCAATTTCTCAGTTCCAGAAATATTTCTCAATCTTTTTATTCCGTGTGAAATATGAAAATACATTCATATATTCCCCATAGAATTCAAATAAAACAAATACCAGAATTATTTTTTCGATTCAGGATTCTCATCAACGTGACCAACTGAAATCCAATATTTAACAGTATTCACCCACATTTGCATGAAATTATTGTTTTTCTGACCTCGTATACAACGAATGCGCTGATGGAAATATCGAAATTAACAGACATTTTTCAATAACATGGAGTATCTCGATGTACGTTGCGTTTCAACAATGAATCTTTCCATTAACAATATTTTACGCGTTCTTATCATTCTCGCGCTAGAGCTTGAAGTGCTTTCTTAAAATAGCTGAGATTACTATCGTTTCAAATAGCTTTTATTATAAAGCAATCATGCAATCGAGTGAACCAGCGATAGTATCCGCAAGGTCTATGGTAATTCAAGTACTGCAGTATTCCTGAATTGAGAATAGTCAATAGGATGTTGAGTTTGGCAATAATGAAGAAAATATTGTTCGGTCCATGATTTGTACATCCACAGGACAGTTGAACTCATAGAGACAATCATAAATTAAACTCTGAAATATGATCTGGTTTTTGAAATGGATTATGAAAAATGCATCTTTGGGGTCTAGTGAAGCCAAATAGACATTTTGGAAAATAGTTTGTTCCACCGTTTTGTGAGCCCCCATTTTAAAATGGTCACTTTGTATGAATGTATTGAAATTTTTGATATATTATAATAATCTATATGAACTATTCGGTTCCCTAGCATATCAGAAAAAGTGCTTTTTCCCATTTTTACATCTACTCATAGCTCATATTCCAAAATTAAACAGAATAATTTTGGCAGAGTTTTATTATTATAAACAGAAATACAATGCAAAATTCTCCTATTGTGTGTAATTTTTCGTGTGGATTTTTCTGTCGCTGGACCATACGGATAGTCATCACCAAATAGAGGTCCATCAATCTTGCGCTATTCTAACAAATTTTCATTGGAAAAAACCATTCTAGTGCCAACGCAGAAACGTCTATAGCCACAAAGAGCAAATTGGAGTTTATACAATATTTTAGCTGGGTCGACCAGGGGTGATATAGATCAAAATTTCCAATATTCTCAGGATATCTGGGCCAATTCCCAGGGGGCTCAAACAAATGTCAACTCAATTTCAGCGGATGTTGTTGTTGGTGATTGACTTCCGTAGCTTCTTCTTAATAATAAAAACAATTACATTTTTCCTTCTTTGTTAATATAGAATGTTCTACAAGACAACACTAATTTGGCACTAATCGACAATATTTTTTCGGATAAAATTCTGCGAAACTCGGATAAATTGGTGAAGCTTGTGTGCTTATTTTTGGTATTTATCCGGATTCGAACTCTGTGGAGGATTTGAAAAACGCCACGCCAACCTGCTTGTCGAAATCCTGGGGCAAGGCCCATCGAATTTAACAGGTATGTGTGCTCTCGCTTATGCCTAACGAGGCTTCGAAATCTCTTTTCTGAGTACCATAAGTGAACAATGATTTTCCTATCAACAGATGCGTTGGGGCAGAATCTTATCTTGTGCAACGGAACCATCCGTTTCAACTACGAGACACAAGTTGGTGAAATAATCCTAGGGGCGGAACAACTAATCGGCCAGGGTATGTTAATTTTTCATGAACCGAACAAAATTCTGTGTGATTGAATGATTTTCCTTCGTTTCCGATCTATCATTTCTTTCGAGAAGTTTCATGGTCACTTAATTTCATTTGGGGCGGTGTTGCCAGTGAAATGTGTTTTCATGATAAAGTAGATACATTTTAGGGAATAATTCATGTATAAATAATTCCACTTGGAAGTCCAAATTCTTGATGAAATTGTAGATTGTTAGAACATTATTATTTTAGCCAACGATACGATCATTGGTTGGTTTCTCATTTGATATACAGGTCATTTTTATCTAGTGATACGCTCACTAGAGTAAATTACAAGGGTTATGCATTCTCTTAGTTTCAAGGGTTTCAATTCATTTTTTTATGGTAATCCCTATACAAGGTGATCCAATCAATTGAATAATAATTTGGGAGATCATATTTCATGATGTTTATTGTTTTCAAGAATCATATACTGTTGTGATTTCATGTTGCTACAAGCCAAGGGGGTTGAATAATTTGGCTCTTTGATTTCTTTCTATGAGAAGGGTAATTCTAATTCAGTGTTTCCTACCATAAGGTTTTTGGTTTTGGTTTGGATTTTGGTACTGGTTTGGACTTTGGAGTCGGTTTCGGATTTGTGTTGTGGTTCCAATTGACCCTTGACTACTTGGGAGTACAGGGTGGCCCAGTTAATGGTACAAAGGGTGAACAATTCCGAAAGCTGGTGAAGTGCAGTCCCCACATCTACAGGCTGATTTCACGAGGCAGCTATGATAAGAGGTCGAGTCGAGGAACCTACAAGGTGACCCATTAGTATGGAACGTACCACGGAGTTTCACTCTTATATGGGACACGCAAGTTAAATATTGTTTATGGTTGTTGTATTATACTCCACTTGTTGTTGTGTTCATGCTTCAGATGTAAATATATATATATATATATATATATATATATATATATATATATATATATATATATAAATATATTTTTAAAATTTTTTTTTTTTTTGTACAATATACATTGTATAAGAAAAAGTCAGTGTAGAAGTGTATATAGGCCAGTAAAATTACTAATTACTGATACATATATAAAAAGACAAATCAAATATTGTCAAATCTGTTTTAAAAAAAAGACGAAAAATAAAATCACTGCTTTCTAATGAAAAATTCATCCATGTTATATGGACAAAGATAGCTTTTCAACTGATATTTGAACGTATCTTCACCTTCAGTATTTTTTATAGATAGTGGTATATGGTTGAAAATTTTTGGGCCAATTCGTTCAGGAGCGTTATATGTGATATTCACACGGCTCTTGGGCAGATGCAGATTATTTTTATTTCGGGTATCATACTGGTGTAGATCCTTATTTTTACAAAACATGATTCCGTTCTTTTTGACGAAAACACATATCTCAAGGATATAAAGTGCAGTCAAGCTGCGAATTCTCAGTTTTTTGAAAGACTCTCGACAAGATTCATCTTGTTTCAGACCATCTATGATTCTTAGAATTTTTTTTTGTTTGACAAAAACATTTTGAGAAAATGATGAGTCTCCCCAGAGGCACACTCCATATCTCAACCGACTCTCAACTTCAGTATAATACAACTGTACCAGTTGATGCTTTCCCAATATAGATTTTATATTTCTGAACATATAGTGCAGAGATGCAAGTTTGGCACCTAACACGGTGCAATGTTTGTTCCAGTTTAAGCAGGAGTCGATATTTAGACCTAAAAATCTTTCATTTTCATGAAACTCAACAACTGCGCCATTATGAGATATTTCAATTTTTTCCAGAGACTTTTGCGCTGTGTGAAAATGCATTGATTTAGTTTTATCTGTATTGGAATGTAGATAGTGATCTTGGAACCATTGACTCAGTTTATCCATTGCATTTTCACATGTTCCCTTTTGGCTGACACTGTCTTTACCAGAGAGTAAGAGGATTGTATCGTCAGCATAACTTGTGACTTTTATATCTGGTAGAATATTACTTATCTCGTTGACATATAAAATGAAAAGAACGGGGCCCAATATCGAGCCCTGCGGGACTCCTAGGTCAATTTTAAGTCGAGATGAGAGGGCGGATCGAATTGAATCTTCATCTTGGTGATTAATTGAGACATATTGAAGCCTTGCTTTAACAAAAGACTCTATCCAGTCCAAACGCCCCTGATACCATAGTCGTAAAGTTGGGAAAATAGTACATTGTGGTCCACACAGTCGAAAGCACGGCTCAGGTAACAAAAAACACCTATAGGATACTCATTTTTATCTATATAGTTGATTAAATCACTATAAAACTGATAGAGTGCAGTACTTGTTGACTTTCCGGATCTGAAACCTTGTTGCCTATTTGACAAAATGTTGAGATTATTCAAATACTTGAGTAACCTTTCCGAGAAGCAATATTCAAAAACCTTGGAAAAACTGGGACTTAGGGTGATGGGTCTATAGTTTTCTATTGCTTCAGGACAGCTTTTTTATAAACTGGAATAACTTTCCCAATTTTCAGAGCACTTGCACTGCCATCAGTAAATGAAAGATTTACTAGGAAAGTCATTGGTTCAGAAATAGTACTGATAATTTTTTTCAATAAAAACATTGGTACTTCGTCTGGCCCTGAGGGGCTTTGGTTTTTCAGTTTCGTTTTGAGTAAATCAATTAGCTCGTTTGTTGAGAATGGCGATAAGAACATTGAGTCTTTAAAATCTTGTACGTTCCGGAGACTAGTATCATTAGAATGATCACTAATTTTATTCCGTAATTTTATTGGAGTTTCCTGGAAGAATGTATTGAAGAGATCACATATGATTGTTGGATCATTGATTTTCTCATTATCGTAGTTTAAGTTGATATTCATTTTTTCTTTTTTTCACTAGTAAGTTCAGAAATTATTTTCCATGTGGATTTACCTGGATTGTCAGAATTGTTTATTACATTTTGATAAAAAGATTTCTTTTCATTTTCTAAAAGACGGAAGTGTTTCTTCGACTCTCTGTATAACTCAGACAGTTCATAAAACAAATTTTTCAAAATGAAAAGGTCCTTCAAGTTTTCGCTTGATTTTTTTATTTCCTGATCAATCCATTTTTTTCATTTGATTCAATCGGAACGTTCCGTAATAGAAAGTGGTTTTCAAAATGTTTCGTAAAAATTTGATTGGAAAAGTTGAAAGCATCGTTAATATTTTTTAAACCATAGAGTCCATTCCAGGTTTCAGATTCTAGTGATAATTTAAAACGGTCCACCTAATCAGTTTTAAAGATTCTTTTCTGGATATATTTAGTTTTTACAGTATCATTCTGCTTATATAATTCATAGAGAACATATCTATGATAGGATATGTTGTTGTCAATTACCGCTGTAACTCCATCTGTTTCAAAATTGACGAAAATGTTATCAATAGTGGAAATACAGGTGCCCTGTATTCAAGTTGGCCATTTAACTAAGTGATGCATATTGAAACATGAAAAGACGTTACTCAACTTCTGAAAATTAGGGGAGTCATTATATGATATATTGTTATGATGAGGTGATTGTGGTTTGCTATTATTTTGTATTTGTTTATTCATACATTTTCACAATCAGGCATCACAACAAAAAATATTTTTTGTTTTACTAATTTTCATGCTATTTTCAGATACCTCATTAGATAGTTCCCTTTTGAATTTACTTTATTATGTTCATATGAAAATACCCATATAAATATTTCAAATGCCTGGCTATGTATTTTACTTTTTTTCCATTGGTTATTTCACCTTATTCTCTCCACCTAAGCTAACTCAATCGGTACGCCTATGGAATCTCAGGAGTCAGTTCTACTGTGGAGCCCTCTGGTCGTTCTTGATGTCAATTTCAGAACAAGGCAACTTTGTTACCGCTCAATCATTGGAAATAATGCAGAAATTCATCAAAATAATAATTTCCTTTATTCAGGAACACTTACTGTTACCTATTCTGCGATAAATAACTTGAATTAGTGCTTCACAACAGAATATACATGTCAAGTGGAGTTATGTGATGATAAAAAAGTGGAAACTAACCTATCTTTGTAGGTAATATAGTTTATATACTTATTTATGAAAGTGTTATATCGAAAGGGTTCTTTAAAAAAGTTTATTTTTGCAATGCACTGAGTTTAGTAACTTGTTATGATTCAAAGTACCTGTGGCTTCTTGAAACGAAACTGTTCAGTATTTCGGATCGCTTTCCCGTTCCTGGAAACTGCCGTTCCAAACTGCAGCCCCCTTGTCGACTGTGAATCCGCCCTTGTATTGGTATGTCTCAATTGAAAAGGTAAGATTTGTTCTGCATCTGGGTTTTTATCAGCTATAGTTATTTCTGGTATTTCCTTGAGTTGTATTGGCAAATTACTGTTTTGTATCGAAAATATGATAGATTTTTCAAATTTAAATTTCTTGAGTTGGTTCTCCAGAAGTTATTTTTTATCTATCTCCTAGCTTGTTGATTCTTCTCCCTTGATACCACACATCCTCTGTTCTCTTCTCGAAATTTTGATTCACTAATATTTTCTAAATACCTTACATACTATATACATGATATATAAAAAATCATATTTGACGTTTTCTGCTTTTCATATTTTCAATATTCATAATTTTTCATCAAGATCTTTGCTGGCATCTCATTGGCTATTGTGTTTAGATCTAATTTCATATACAGAATGTTCTAACTTTAACATTTCGTTGTCTGCTTGTGCTCAACAATATATCAGTGAATTTTGATTTCTATAATTTTATAAACTATGCCAATTGCTTGTGATGTTTATTTTGCCAAGATGCCGATGAGTGACTATGATTATGACTAGTTTAGCTATCGTTCGTTCACTGGTAATATTGATTGGTATTCGGTGCTCGAATGCTATTGCTTGCAAAAACTTGAAGTATTTGATATTTTCATCAGATCAAACCGCTCTTCTTTCATTCATGTATTGTATACTTCCAGATACAGACCACACAGTAATGTAGTTTTTTTTGGTAAATCAATGAATTCCTTCGAGTCATACTTCGTATTTTTTTCGTGTTTCAATCTCTTGGTGAATTGAGGTTTGAAACAGACTATTATTGGATATTTGGAGGGAATAGATTCACCTGGCGACTATTTATAACTCAAAATCATCAATGACTACTCAACAAACCTTTCCATCTTCACTGTAGCTTAGCCGCAAATATCCTGAGACAAATACAAGCTGGTGTGTCGTTGTACGGTTTCAAACTCCATGAACCCAACCCATACTGAAGAAAAATTGTTTCTCCATAACGTAGGAATGTTTTTTAATTTCATTGAGACGTCGAAAACAATGTTTTTCATAACTCACCTGCTGGTTTATTCCACCGGGAGATATATCACCTAGCCTAACCCACTTCGATTCATGGAAAGCGTTCGACTCATACCAAGGATGCATCCAATCTACCATCTTTGGCTTATTTCATAAGTACTGAAAATAGACTTCATAAATTCCACCAAGGAAACCACTTTATATTATTATGCGAACAAACACGGAAAAAACTGTATAGTGCCGTGTTGTTCATCCCAAACTTCCAATAAGTTTTTCAATCTATCCAGAATCCAATTAAAAACAACCACTCCTCAGAAAGCCTTCTCCACAGTGTACACATCAAAGTACGGTTTGAAATTAATTTACGAATTCGGATGAGAAAATTAAATGTAATTGTATGGTATCATGAAACAATATCTTTGGGCTCGGTGCAACGAGAAAAAGCCCTAGAAACTTTATCAAAGTTCATAGGTCCAAGTAAGGGGGGATTAACAACTGATGAGATGAAAATTTTAAGAGTTCGTCTTTGTTAACGAAGTGATGAGAAGTCCCATAAAGTGTTATACGACTGATCCATATATCGCATAGCGAAGGAATGTCGAACAGAAAACTGTTTCGTTGAGAAAGTTTCGTCTGGATAGAGACGAAACAATGTGATTTTTTCGACTTTTCGAGACATAGTTGTCGACGATACAAAAGCAGCCAAAGTTTTCTCTCGACGAGAGGAGTGAATAAATGAAAATATACGAAGGATACCTAAAATCAAAATTGATAAGATGGTGGGCATTGAGAATGTTCTTACTGTTCAACACATATTTGAGTCATACTATTCGTATTACAATACTAGGTGGTATAATTTGTATTTTATCATAATCTTTTTTTTTTCTGTTTTTTCATCTAGGTTATGCCTATGGCTTTCCGTTATTCCGTTTCCCGTTCCTCATTATTCCGTTTCTCATTAACTCGTTATCTAGGGCACAATTGATTTCGAAGCAGAAATAATGCTTCGTGACGACTATTCATAAATTCTCTGATCCCTTTTCACGCCTTTGAGGGCAGAATTTCCAAATTAGGTTCAACATGATTTTTCTTAACAACTAACGAAACCCAAAGACAAATTTGCACCCCCATTTCACTCCTTCACCGATTGAATTTTTTAAAACACTGAAACACGTATTATTCAATTTGTAACAAAGACATGAAATGCCAATGTTTATGACACTTACTCGAAAACAAACGGAACCTCCATTGTAACTTCCAATCCCGATTTAACGCCTTTCTTTAGGGGTTCAATTTCCAAAAGCAATGGAACATATTTTTCTTCATTTGTAACAAAAACCTCAAACACCAATTTTCATGACACCAACTCAAAAACTAAAGGTACTTCTATACCACATTGCTTGAATTTTCAAAAACTCCGAATTAAATACGAACTTCAAAACTACCCACACCTCATGGAGGAAAAATCGAAATAAACCTTATTTTTTGGTTATCTATGTCATCATAGAAATATGCTGTCATAATTTTAGCTCTTTATGACCAGCGGTTTGGTCTGGGCGTTGATCGTGAGTCTTTGAAACAGTCAGTCAGGACATTTAATAACATATTTATAGATAATAATTTGATGCATGATACGAAAAATTTCAAATTATGAATATTCTTTCGGAAGGTGTTCTGTTACTTTATAAAAAAACTCATCGGAAATAAATCTCAAGACCAATGAGTATTGATGAAGCCGAGCCCAAAATTATTAGAAAAATTGAGAAATTAAAATGATTAAACTAGTGGAACATACGATACCAACACAAAATATGGAGGACTGAGACAATATAAAAATCCTCGGAAAAAAAACAATTATACAAGAAAAAAATTGAAAGGAGCCACCTGTATTTCGTTGACCAGGGATTAGAACATAAAATCAGGTTTTCTCACCATGAATCCAACATTTTTACTGAAAGAATATAATTTGATGCATGATACGAAAAATTTCAAATTATGAATATTCTTTCGGAAGGTGTTCTGTTACTTTATAAAAAAACTCATTGGAAATAAATCTCAAGACCAATGAGTATTGATGAAGCCGAGCCCACAATTATTAGAAAAATTGAGAAATTAAAATGATCAAACTAGTGGAACATACGATACCAACACAAAATATGGAGGACTGAGACAATATAAAAATCCTCGGAAAAAAAACAATTATACAAGAAAAAAATTGAAAGGCGCCACCTGTATTTCGTTGACCAGGGATTAGAACATAAAATCAGGTTTTCTCACCATGAATCCAACATTTTTACTGAAAGAATATAATTTGATGCATGATACGAAAAATTTCAAATTATGAATATTCTTTCGGAAGGTGTTCTGTTACTTTATAAAAAAAACTCATTGGAAATAAATCTCAAGACCAATGAGTATTGATGAAGCCGAGCCCAAAATTATTAGAAAAATTCAGAAATTAAAATGATCAAACTAGTGGAACATACGATACCAACACAAAATATGGAGGACTGAGACAATATAAAAATCCTCGGAAAAAAAACAATTATACAAGAAAAAAATTGAAAGGAGCCACCTGTATTTCGTTGACCAAGGATTAGAACATAAAATCAGGTTTTCTCACCATGAATCCAACATTTTTACTGAAAGAAGTGGAATTTTTTATTATTAGGGAAATTAAATATTCGAGCGGTAGGTTACATACAATCTAAAGAACTCATATTCACCAATTTGCCGGTCAGGATCAGATATCTGATGGTTTTCACTCCCAGAGAAAGGAAAACCCAAATAATAATAGTATTAATTGGAAAACGAAATAGTACAGTTTTACCAAAAGGCGAAGTTCAACTCTGCAGCTCAAGTACTGTAGTTTTGCTCTTCCACTCAACCTCAAATGCCTGCGAAACACTGTGGATGAAGAAGTCCTAAGAATGTCATACTGTTCTCTATTTCACTCTCACTTAAGTAATGGCGTAATTTTATGGGGTAACTCTATCCATGCAAATCGTGCCTTCATTCAGCAAAAGAAAGCAGTCCGGGTTATTGCCAAAGCAGATAACAGAGACTCTTGCAAACCCTTATTCAAGATATCAGAAATTCTAACACTTCCTGTACTCTATGTATATTTCTGTTTGATTGAAATACATAAACATATTCATTGCCATACCAAACACGAAGATCTGCATGAATATCCCACCAGAACTAGCTCTCAGCTGATCAATCCCAGTCTTCGTCTCAATACATCATTAAAGAATTCAATCAATTTGAATATATACAATAAAGTGCCTGAATCGTTCAAAAAACTCAGCTACCATGAATTCAAACAAGCCATCAAACACCTCCTATTGGAACATAGCTTTTACTCGGTAGATGAATTTTTGTCAAGTGATCTAACAGAATATAATATTCCGTAAACACCACGATAAATGAAAACACCAATCTTTCTACCTCAAACTCATTTCAAACATAATTTGTTATGTGTGTGTGTCATGTTTGTTATATGTTGTTATGTTCACAATATTACCATAAGAAGATATACTACACCTTACTCAAACATATGTTAAACGATAATCTGTTGTGTAAACCATAATTTGCTGTGTATGTATATATGTTTTATTTTTTATTTGTTATGTTCACAATAATCCTTCGATATGTTATTTTAACTACGGGCATGTTCCAAGCTTCTTGACGTGTGTAATGAAAGAAATATTAAAAAAACATCAATCAATTCTATTCTATCCTATTCCATTCTATTCTATTCACCGTTTTCCCGCTATTTCTCAGCTTGACAGGAGAAAAAAGGCGGTGAAAAAAAAAATTTAAAAATCAATAAAAAATTTGAAAGCAAACATATCCAATACGTTGACAGGTATGCAATCACAATATGGTAATGGATAATGATATATGAAATGAAGAGTGTATAGAAAAGAATGATCATCATGTTCACTGTTCGAGTGATGCCTTCTTTAGTTTCGCTTTGAACACATCAACATTTGATTTTTGTAGAAAACTGGGCAGCCGGTTATAGACATAGCATATTTGATATAGAAACGATCTTTTGTAGAATTCGTGGTGGTGTGAGGGAGGATTTGGAAAACTTTTGAAGCGTATGTTTATATTATGTATATCTCTACGAAACGTTATATCATTGTATGAATATAGTGGGGGTTTTGGTTTTTATTATTTGGTGGTGAAGGCACGATGAATGTAATTGTTTTCTTTTTTCCATATCGTCTCCTTCAACTCGTGGAAAATGCGGTGTCTTCTACGAATCCCGTATATAAGACGGAGACAGAAGTTTTGGATTCTTTGTTAATCAAAGAGAGTCAGACTCGGGCCATATAGGGTGTCAGCGAAGTTCAGGTTTGATAGTACAAGGCTCTCGCAGAGAGTGATTTTGGTTTTTATTGTTAATGCGATTCAACTATCAAATGGTCCATACTTAATCCATACTTGATAATTCCTTCGGTATTTGATATGCACACTAACAATACTTCAACTT
Organism: Gonioctena quinquepunctata; assembly: GCA_018342105.1. Taxonomy (NCBI): domain Eukaryota; kingdom Metazoa; phylum Arthropoda; class Insecta; order Coleoptera; family Chrysomelidae; genus Gonioctena; species Gonioctena quinquepunctata. The sequence continues at coordinate 574,658 of JAFIRS010000436.1, forward strand.
AAAGGACAGCAGCTATGAACTCAGACAGCAGCAATGAAATGAAATGTATTGATATTTTTCACTTGAATATTTCGACATTTGAAAAAATATACTGGTTTCCAATGAGTGAATATTACGTATCAACTCAAATACTTTATGGTTTCATCTTAGTTCCATGAAAGTTCATTCTTCCAAATACTTGCCCAGAGCAAGCAGATTCATGGGCAGCTTCCAAAGCACTCCTGAATATTATACCATTCGGTGAGTTTTTTTGTTGTAAGGGTTCTCCAGTGGTCATCTACCAATCCAGAATGAATTTATCCGGTCCTCGAATGGTTTACATGTACTGTTTCTGTTTATCAGAATTTCATAGCAACTCAGGTCAACATCATGAAACCACAATGAAACTGGTAATGAAAATGTATTGTGAATTTATCGCATACTCCTCAGAACCGCTATAGAATCAAGGCATGAAACAATTTTTACTTGAATGCCATTTAGTCTTGAGAAAGTTTAACGAAGTTGTTCTAATGAAAATTCAATATTTTCAACTCCCGTCATAAAACCGATTTGAAGTGATGCAGAGGTTTGGAAAATGCAGAGGATTGGAACAAGTAACTTTCTCCATGCACAAACATACTTCTGTAGCAGGGAATATACTCTTATAGTTTATATATAAATTAGTTTCATGATGATATTATGAGTATCTTACTGGCCTTTAGGTATGGCAGCCATAATATTGTATCACTACTGGAAGGAATAAAAGAGTCCAGTGTTGGATATACTAGGGGGTTAGTGTTTCTTGGGGTTTCGGTTCTATTCGGAATTAACAAGTCTCCTTTCAGGAGATGACGCAAATTTAGTTTGTCGACATTTCGACCGATCTTCTTCATGGACTGAGAAGAACTAGCTGGACCATTATTTTGGTAGCTTCGAGTTTTTAATAAAAGGGGAAAAGGTACAATAACAAATAATTCCGTTCACATCCGGAAACACTATGAAGAGAAAGAAAAAAATTATATAATTGTGTAAAATGTCTCACGAAAACAATCTTCTGCTACTCAATATTTATATTTCAAAATAACAGGGCAGATATTTCTTCGTATTCCATGAAGAAAACCGTGGTCGCGGTTATCTTCTAAAAAAAGAATTGTTAATCACAAAAAAAAACATAAGACACACAGATTCAATATTTCATATATTGGGCCAATTGTGCGCCCACTTGCTCTGCGAAAATCAGCTGGGCATGCCCATTTTCCTACGAAATTCAGCAATTTCCGCAGCTGAATCTCCTTGACGTCCTCTGGAAGCAGAACTATGCTCCCAAGATTGATATCCCTCTGGTGCACCAGTACTCAGTGAGGATGGGCGAAGATGTCTCGTCGTCTTCCGGGGGCATCATCTGCTTAGGGGATCATCTTTGATCCCGATGAGCTCCATGTGCCTGTTCAGGTGATTGTGTCCCGTTAGGAGCCCAGTCACAGTCTTGATGTCCCGTCTGTTGAGTGACATTTTTCACGAGCAGATTGAGGTCTCAGTGTGAAATCACTTTCTTTCCTTCCTAAGTGACAACACTCAACACGAACCTTCCATATTCAAAATAGTCATGACTGCGAACACCTATGCAAACATATATATATATATATATATATATATATGTATATATATATATATATATATATGTATATATATATATATATATAATATATATGTATATGTATATATGTATATATATATATATATATATATATATATATATATATATATATATATATATATATATATATATATATATATATATGTGAAGTAGGAAATTATTGTCGAGAGAAATTATGAAAAAGGAATTTGTGGCATGATGGACAGATTATTAAATTAAAGAAAAGAGCATCCTCAAGCGGGACTCGAAGCCACAACCTTATGCTTTCCGGACATACGCTTTTTCCACTGAGCTATCGAGGCTATAAGAACCGACACACACTCGCGAACACTTTACTTCCTCAATTCAATGTGAATGTTGGATTTTTAAATTGTTTGATTTTTCGATTCATTCCAACATTCACATTGAATTAAGAATGTAAGGTGTTCGCGAGTGTGTGTCGATTCTTATAGCCTCGATAATTCAGTGGAAAGAGCGTATGTCCGGAAAGCATAAGGTTGTGGGATCGAGTCCTGCTTGAGGATGCTGTTTTCCTTTAATTCAATAATCTGTCCATTATGCCACAAATTCCTCTTTCATAATTTCTCTCGGACAATAATTCCCCACTTTCACATTATATATTTGGCTAAATCTTATCAGTGGTTGGAAATCATCTTCCTAGATCTTCTACTAAAATCGTCAATTCAACGATGATGTCGGGTGAATAGGTACCAGGTCTCGACGGCCACTGATAAGTACGTTCGATTTTTCGATTCATTCCAACATTCACATTGAATTGAGGAAGTAAAGAGTTCGCGAGTGTGTGTCGATTCTTATAGCCTCGATAGCTCAGTGGAAAGAGCGTATGCCCGCAAAGCATAAGGTTGTGGGTTCGTGACCCCCTTGAGGATGCTTTTTTCTTCAATTTGATAATCTGTCCATTATGTCACAAATTCCTCATATATATATATATATATATATATATATATATATATATATATATATATATATATATATATATATAAAGGAGTGTGTGAAATGCGAAAAATATAAAAATTTAGATGTAACATCAATGAGTTGCGGAGTGTAGCTTAGAACTAGGGAATTGGAATTGAATGTCAGGAAATTCCTAGTAACATTGATAGGCCACCAACAGCTGTTAGTATAGGCCAATCCACGACATCAAAAGTCAAGCTTTCAGTGCGTTCTGAGAAACGCAAACACAGAAATATCACCAGAGACCTGGAGACACCCAGAACTGAAAACCCCCTAAGGGCACCCAGGGGCAAATGGCATATCTCAAAAAAGATGATAGACGTGGAAAAAATCAAATATGAGCAATCAACTCATTTCAACCGTATAAATCGCCGGGGCCGGACGGCATTTATCCTATTATGTTGCAGGAAGGAATTTACCTACCAGCACAAAAAATATGGATGGTATTGAGGGCCAGTCTTGCACTGGGATACATACCAGAAGCATAGAGAGTAATCACAGATCATGTCCAAACCTAGAGGAACTGGAGAGGATGGAGCGAAGGCACTGAGGCCAACAAGTCTTATGTCATTAATGTTCGAAACGCAAGGAAAACTGCTGGATATGCATATTAGAGATACGGTGCTGGCGAACCAACCTCTACACAAGGAGCTATTTGGCTACACAACAGGCAAATTTACAGAAACAGCATTACACCAACTCGTAGAGAAAGCGGAAACTGCTCTGGAAAACAATGAATTATTTCTGGGTGCATCCCTAGACATCGAATGAGCATTCAACGGTAAATCTCTCAACCCAATATCAAGGGCATTGAGAAGAAAAGGCATCAATGAGACCTGCTGCTGGTAGATGAAGTGCATGCTAAGAGAAAAAATTATCCACTCCTTTCTAGTGGGAGAAACACTGGCAACGAAGGTCACCAGGGGTTGGCGCAGGGGGGTGTACTCTCTCAACTGCTCTGGAAACTGGTGGTGGGAAACATGCTACACTAGGAAGGAATGGACAAAAAAACACTTGGGTACTCAGACGACATAGTCATTATAATCCACGGAAAATTCAACACCACAGTTAGTGAAATAATGCAAACGGCCCTAAATCTGGTCAGTACATGGATAAATGAAGAGGGTTCGAATATCAACCCCTCTAAATCAACCATAGAATAGTTCACCCGAAGGAGAAAGCTAGAGGGCCTGAGACCTCCAACCCTCCGAAAGACCAACATCTAGCTGTCGGGGAAAGTTAAATATCTCGGGATAATCCTAGACTCGAAATTAACATGGAACCAACAACTGGCAAAAATAAAGAAGAAAACTGAGGTGACACTAATGGCAGCCAGGCGAGCACACGGAAAAAAATGGGGGCTGAGTCCTAAAATGGTGTAATGAATATATAATACTGTGGTTAAACCCATGATCACATATGCATCTTTGGTATGGTGGACAAAAATAACTTGAAAAATAGCCGCGACTGAGTTGAACAAGGTACGAAGACTTGCCTGCCTCATCATAACGGGGGCTATGAAAACAACACCAACAGCAGCACCTTTGGTGTTGTTTGTTGCTTGAAGTATCCAATGAGCTTCGTGTAGGTTTTTTTTCCTTTGAAAAATTGGGATCCACCTCCTTCGGTTAGGTTTTCCGTGTTCCGCAGGAGTTGAAGGATCCCACCGACTGCGCCAATTGTTATATCTCACTTCTCACTAAAAACTTCTTTCAAACAATTACTACTCCAGAAAGGAGTATAGTAGACTCCTTTGGACCCTATTTGGAAAATATAATGATACAATTAAAACTACTCGACTGATTGTCTGGAAACAAATAGTTATTAATGGTGCCTCGCAGGGCTATTTATAATATTAGAAAAATGGAGACGCTGCTTGGACCAGCGAAATATTATCTGTAGTCAGTTTCTGAGAGCGGACGTGATTACCCTGGGAAGATAGCAAGTCAGCAGTTTCCTGGAAGGTGACCTGATACTCCTGGGATGGCCGCTGGTTATCTTGCATGTAACATATATATATATATATATATATATATATATATATATATATATATATATATATATATATATATATATATATATATATATATATATATATATGACAAATGGGATGATGAGATATCTGGTTGATGGGATAACAGTTAACGGGATATTGGAAAACAGAATAACGGGAAGCTCGCAAAGCCAGAGGCAAAAACTAAATAGAACAATACAAAGAAAAACATCTGAAAAAATACAAATTTCACGCGGACGAAGTTGCGGTCACCTATAAATATATAATTACATGTCCTGACTGACTGACTGATTCACTGACTGACGATCAACGCTCAGACCAAACCGCTGGACATACAGAGCTAAAATTATGACAACGTATTTCTATGATGACAAAGATAACCAACAAAAAAGGTTATTTCAATTTTTCATAGCCGATAGTTTCATAGAAGTAATACACACTTTCCGTGTCTATGAGTGGTTTATAATCGAAGACGTCTTGAGCGCTGCTACGAGGGTTTTCTTCGATGTTTTGCGACATCACAACACTGGTGTTGCTAGTTGAGTATACGTACTCTGACCGTTTTGTCATAACGCTACTATTGTGTTTTGATTGAGTTGAAAATTTCTACTGGGTAAAAAAATTTATTTACTCGTGAATTTCTTGTGTAACGATTTCTTATGACTTTTGAAGTGGAATAAGTCTACAAAAGTATATTGATGAACTTTCTTCTACTTTTGGTGATGCAGCTCCACGCAAAGCCACTCTGTATGGTTGCATGACCGCAGTTCATCGGGGAATGAATCTAAAGAAGCAACCTGTGGTAGAAGTCCATTGTATCTCGAAGTGGAGTGGTATAATTTTATGAAGAAGAAAAACACGAAGTCGTCTCCACAATATAATATTAACAATCGATTAGATCAATACCATCGATTAGGTGAACATGTTTCGAACCTCTATAGGTTCATCATCAGCATATATAAAAGTATTCTACAATAAAAGAAGAACAAAGACTTAGTTACATGGGTAATGTGATACAATAAATGCTACTTACATGGAGATGAAAAAATTATTTTGTAGGTTAATGTTATAAAATTATTTAATTCCCATGTTCATAACGTAGACCATATGGGTAATTGGGATTTCCCTTTCAAGGGCTGTGTCCCATATTTAAATTTGGGAGGGCTAAAAACTTTAGCCGATGCAAAATGAATTGACGACATGAGGAAACAATAGATGCAATGGCGGTGATTGACAGCACCCAAAGAGCCAACCATCTGTCAGACTGAATTGTCACACCTAGCCATGGAACGACGACAAGAGAACTCCATGCACGGAACAAAATTGAACTAGATGTAAATCAAAACCAAAGCGGTAACTATACCATGCGTAGAGCTCAGATGTCACCTATCCATATTTACAATTTTATATATATCCATAAGGGTAGAACAATAATGTATCAAAAATAAAGAACAGTATGTATGAGACAGACTAGTTATTCCAACAAAACACACCGAAGTGCACCTAGTACTGAAAAAGGAAAACAACACCACAGAGCAAACAGGAATAGCACCTGTCCAAACGAACGAATGCACTATGACGTAGAACAATTGGTTTATCGGAGATCGAGGCAGGAAAAAGTTCTAATGAAATGTAAGGGAATTAAAAAACTTTCGACAATCAAACTGTACTTGTTCATTTAAGGAAATGACACTCGGATTGTTTATGACAGCATTGATCTCGAATATTTCAAGGAAATTGAGTAGAGAGCCCTTTTGGCAAACATGTAAAATATCTAAATCAGTCTCTATATCAAAGCTATGGTTGTGATTAAGAATATGGTTAGCAAAGGAACTTTTGGTATTATAATCATCTATGTGTGGGTTTCTAGAACTCTCAATCAGTTTAACATGTTCACCAACTCTTGTTTTTATTTTTCTACCACTCTGACCGACATATTGGGCAACACACTCAGTCTGTGAACATGAAATTCTGTAGACTCCTGATTTGTGGGAGAGAGGTACTTTATCTTTAGTATTGACTAACATTTTGGAAATCGGATCCGTCGTGTAAAAGGAGAAATTGATATCATTACCGAAACGTCTGAAGATGTTCAAGATATCAAGAGAAACTTTGCCTAAATAAGGAATAGAACAGTATTTATCGGTTTTTTCTATCGGAACTAAACTGCGATTGAGGGATTTGATTAGATGTTTATCACGAATTCTGTTGATTAAGTAGGGGGGGAAACCATTGTTGTGACCTATTTGTTTAATAATATTCCATTCAATATTGAAACTTTCAGGGGACAGAGGGATATTAAATAGTCTATGGCAAAGAGAGTTGAACGCTGCGAATTTATGGGAATTGGGGTGGCAAGAAGAAAAGGGGATTACTGTATCTGTATGAGTTGGTTTCCTATAAATCGAAAAATCAAATTTAGAATCGTTGATATTTAACATTAAATCTAAAAAAGGGAGAGAATTGTTTTTTGCTATTTCCATAGTAAATTTTATCGCGGGGTGTAAGGAATTTAAAAATTCTAACATCAGATTTACTTCTTGAAGATTCCCATTGAAAAGAACAATGCAATCATCCACATATCTGTACCAAAAACTTATTTTGTGAAATAAAGGAAAGAGTTTGAGGTTATGTTCTAAATCAGACATAAAAATTTCTGCTAGAAGTGGGGACAAATTACTACCCATAGCTAGGCCAGAATTTTGTGCAAAGAATTCATTGTTAAACTGAAAGAAGTTTTGTTGTAAAACAGTGTTCAAAAGGCTGCATAAATTGAGGACATGAAATGAAAGAACATCTGCCTTAAATAATAGCTCTCTTACTAACCTGATACAATCTTCAGGGGGGACACTAGGAAACAAATTAACAACGTCGAAGGACAACAAAATGGAATTTGGTGGCACTACAACATCTTTGATTTTTTGAGTGAGTTCAAATGAATTCAACAAAGAAAGAGGATTGTGAAAATGGGTGATCTCTTTAATAAGGGAATTTAACCACGAAGCTAATTTAGATACCGGAGAGTTACAGTAAGAAACAACTGGTCTGATAGGGATATCATCCTTATGTATTTTGGGTAAACCGTAAAGCAAAGGGGTGGCGGGGTTCATGGGGGTAAGTTTAAACTTGGAAGAATTGTAAAATTTGATCGTGTCAATACAGATATTCAAAGTGACCTTCATACTATTGAAAAATCTATTGGTGTGGTCTAATGTTAATTTGGAGAAACTATCTGTACTCAAAAAAAGAGTAACTTTGTTATTATAATCAACTCTATCTAATATAACTATGCAATTACCTTTATCGGCCTTAGTGACCACTAGTTGATTCTCAGAAATTTTTTTGGAGATATTTTTGCCAATTTGAATGTCTGAATTAAAATTAGAGCCAGAATTGAGAAGTGAAAAGTTGTTGTTGAGAGATCTAGAAATATCACTTCTAATAAAATCCTTATTGTTGAGATTGTATGTTTCAATAACCCTTTCACATTCAACTGCCAAAAGCTTATAATTTTGTTTATTGTTGTATTTATTAATGTTATATTTAAGTCCATAATTGAGGAAAGACATTTCGTTTTCAGAGAAATCATTGAAAGAAGAAAGGTTTAAAACTCTGTTATGAAAAACATGATTGGAAAATTTATGATTGCTATCAGTAAGAAGAGACCTATCATGAACGTTTGAGGAAAAATTCAGGCGGTTGAGTTTATTTTTCAAAATATAGAACTTTTTCCTACCTTGATCTTCCACAATATCAAAAAAGGAAGAATACAACTGATCAAGTTCCAAACTATGGATAAAGGGAGTGAGTTTGCTGTACAACCAGAAGAGTTTTACATTGATATCGGCGAGTCTAACGTAGTGGTGTTTGATTTCAAGTTTTATCCATAGACGTTGTGCCCTGCTAACAGCTGTTCTTGAAGAATTACTCAATGATTTGGACCTGACAACTACGTACCCTGGGATCAAATTACGGCGAAGGCATTCACTATTAAACCAAATGTCTAAGTTAGTGGTCTTCCTTTGAAGTAGAAGCTTCTTGTAGAACTGGACTAATGTTGCTCGACTAGCATTAAGTAACCTGTGGTAGAAGTCCATTGTATCTCGAAGTGGAGTGGTATAATTTTATGAAGAAGAAAAACACGAAGTCGTCTCCACAATATAATATTAACAATCGATTAGATCAATACCATCGATTAGGTGAACATGTTTCGAACCTCTATAGGTTCATCATCAGCATATATAAAAGTATTCTACAATAAAAGAAGAACAACGACTTAGTTACATGGGTAATGTGATACAATAAATGCTACTTACATGGAGATGAAAAAATTATTTTGTAGGTTAATGTTATAAAATTATTCAATTCCCATGTTCATAACGTAGACCATATGGGCAATTGGGATTTCCCTTTCAAGGGCTGTGTCCCATATTTAAATTTGGGAGGACTAAAAACTTTAGCCGATGCAAAATGAATTGACGACATGAGGAAACAATAGATGCAATGGCGGTGATTGACAGCACCCAAAGAGCCAACCATCTGTCAGACTGAATTGTCACACCTAGCCATGGAACGACGACAAGAGAACTCCATGCACGGAACAAAATTGAACTAGATGTAAATCAAAACCAAAGCGGTAACTATACCATGCGTAGAGCTCAGATGTCACCTATCCATATTTACAATTTTATATATATCCATAAGGGTAGAACAATTATGTATCAAAAATAAAGAACAGTATGTATGAGACAGACTAGTTATTCCAACAAAACACACCGAAGTGCACCTAGTACTGAAAAATGAAAACAACACCACAGAGCAAACAGGAATAGCACCTGTCCAAACGAACGAATGCACTATGACGTAGAACAATTGGTTTATCGGAGATCGAGGCAGGAAAAAGTTCTAATGAAATGTAAGGGAATTAAAAAACTTTCGACAATCAAACTGTACTTGTTCATTTAAGGAAATGACACTCGGATTGTTTATGACAGCATTGATCTCGAATATTTCAAGGAAATTGAGTGGAGAGCCCTTTTGGCAAACATGTGAAATATCTAAATCAGTCTCTATATCAAAGCTATGGTTGTGATTAAGAATATGGTTAGCAAAGAAACTTTTGGTATTATAATCATCTATGTGTGGGTTTCTAGAACTCTCAATCAGTTTAACATGTTCGCCAACTCTTGTTTTTATTTTTCTACCACTCTGACCGACATATTGGGCAACACACTCAGTCTGTGAACATGAAATTCTGTAGACTCCTGATTTGTGGGAGAGAGGTACTTTATCTTTAGTATTGACTAACATTTTGGAAATCGGATCCGTCGTGTAAAAGGAGAAATTGATATCATTACCGAAACGTCTGAAGATGTTCAAGATATCAAGAGAAACTTTGCCTAAATAAGGAATAGAACAGTATTTATTGGTTTTTTCTATCGGAACTAAACTGCGATTGAGGGATTTGATTAGATGTTTATCACGAATTCTGTTGATTAAGTAGGGGGGGAAACCATTGTTGTGACCTATTTGTTTAATAATATTCCATTCAATATTGAAACTTTCTCTTTTTTTGAGTACAGATAGTTTCTCCAAATTAACATTAGACCACACCAATAGATTTTTCAATAGTATGAAGGTCACTTTGAATATCTGTATTGACACGATCAAATTTTACAATTCTTCCAAGTTTAAACTTACCCCCATGAACCCCGCCACCCCTTTGCTTTACGGTTTACCCAAAATACATGAGGATGATATCCCTATCAGACCAGTTGTTTCTTACTGTAACTCTCCGGTATCTAAATTAGCTTCGTGGTTAAATTCCCTTATTAAAGAGATCACCCATTTTCACAATCCTCTTTCTTTGTTGAATTCATTTGAACTCACTCAAAAAATCAAAGATGTTGTAGTGCCACCAAATTCCATTTTGTTGTCCTTCGACGTTGTTAATTTGTTTCCTAGTGTCCCCCCTGAAGATTGTATCAGGTTAGTAAGAGAGCTATTATTTAAGGCAGATGTTCTTTCATTTCATGTCCTCAATTTATGCAGCCTTTTGAACACTGTTTTACAACAAAACTTCTTTCAGTTTAACAATGAATTCTTTGCACAAAATTCTGGCCTAGCTATGGGTAGTAATTTGTCCCCACTTCTAGCAGAAATTTTTATGTCTGATTTAGAACATAACCTCAAACTCTTTCCTTTATTTCACAAAATAAGTTTTTGGTACAGATATGTGGATGATTGCATTGTTCTTTTCAATGGGAATCTTCAAGAAGTAAATCTGATGTTAGAATTTTTAAATTCCTTACACCCCGCGATAAAATTTACTATGGAAATAGCAAAAAACAATTCTCTCCCTTTTTTAGATTTAATGTTAAATATCAACGATTCTAAATTTGATTTTTCGATTTATAGGAAACCAACTCATACAGATACAGTAATCCCCTTTTCTTCTTGCCACCCCAATTCCCATAAATTCGCAGCGTTCAACTCTCTTTGCCATAGACTATTTAATATCCCTCTGTCCCCTGAAAGTTTCAATATTGAATGGAATATTATTAAACAAATAGGTCACAACAATGGTTTCCCCCCCTACTTAATCAACAGAATTCGTGATAAACATCTAATCAAATCCCTCAATCGCAGTTTAGTTCCGATAGAAAAAACCAATAAATACTGTTCTATTCCTTATTTAGGCAAAGTTTCTCTTGATATCTTGAACATCTTCAGACGTTTCGGTAATGATATCAATTTCTCCTTTTACACGACGGATCCGATTTCCAAAATGTTAGTCAATACTAAAGATAAAGTACCTCTCTCCCACAAATCAGGAGTCTACAGAATTTCATGTTCACAGACTGATTGTGTTGCCCAATATGTCGGTCACAGTGGTAGAAAAATAAAAACAAGAGTTGGTGAACATGTTAAACTGATTGAGAGTTCTAGAAACCCACACATAGATGATTATAATACCAAAAGTTCCTTTGCTAACCATATTCTTAATCACAACCATAGCTTTGATATAGAGACTGATTTAGATATTTTACATGTTTGCCAAAAGGGCTCTCTACTCAATTTCCTTGAAATATTCGAGATCAATGCTGTCATAAACAATCCGAGTGTCATTTCCTTAAATGAACAAGTACAGTTTGATTGTCGAAAGTTTTTTAATTCCCTTACATTTCATTAGAACTTTTTCCTGCCTCGATCTCCGAAAAACCAATTGTTCTACGTCATAGTGCATTCGTTCGTTTGGACAGGTGCTATTCCTGTTTGCTCTGTGGTGTTGTTTTCCTTTTTCAGTACTAGGTGCACTTCGGTGTGTTTTGTTGGAATAACTAGTCTGTCTCATACATACTGTTCTTTATTTTTGATACATAATTGTTCTACCCTTATGGATATATATAAAATTGTAAATATGGATAGGTGAGATCTGAGCTCTACGTATGGTATAGTTACCGCTTTGGTTTTGTTTTACATCTAGTTCAATTTTGTTCCGTGCATGGAGTTCTCTTGTCGTCGTTCCATGGCTAGGTGTGACAATTCAGTCTGACAGATGGTTGGCTCTTTGGGTGCTGTCAATCACCGCCATTGCATCTATTGTTTCCTCATGTCGTCAATTCATTTTGCATCGGCTAAAGTTTTTAGCCCTCCCAAATTTAAATATGGGACACAGCCCTTGAAAGGGAAATCCCAATTGCCCATATGGTCTACGTTATGAACATGGGAATTAAATAATTTTATAACATTAACCTACAAAATAATTTTTTCATCTCCATGTAAGTAGCATTTATTGTATCACATTACCCATGTAACTAAGTCTTTGTTCTTCTTTTATTGTGGAATACTTTTATATATGCTGATGATGAACCTATAGAGGTTCGAAACATGTTCACCTAATCGATGGTATTGATCTAATCGATTGTTAATATTATATTGTGGAGACGACTTCGTGTTTTTCTTCTTCATAAAAATCTAAAGAAGGCCGTTCAAAATCAGCTGTGGTGATAGCAAACATTGATGCCGTGCATGACGAAAAGCAAGATTCGCCATGATACTTATCGATAAATTCAGGGGTTCTCAGGCATAAGTGAGGTTAGCACACATTCCATATTGCATGAATATTCAGCCGCGAAGAAGCGGTATGAGCGTTGCATTCCGCCTGATTTGATGGTGTTGATTGAAAAAATGCTTCAGTAATACAATCACAGTTGAAAAGTGAAACATTCTCAATTGAATATTGAATAGAAATATTTTTATGTGAATTGAAAAATTCACGATAGAAATGAAGTTATTTTTTATGAATATCCAACAGAAAACAAATACTTCCTCGGCTAAAGCCACGCTGGACATTGAACTACATCTGATAGATATTGAAAAAGGACCCTAACTTGAAAGAAAAAATCTGAAAGTAAAAATTTTCATTTTCCTTCATATAGTTATTTGATTTTCTAATCCAGTCTCAATAAGAAACTTTCTTAGGATCATATGAACATCCTGCTCATATTTTCTAACAAATGAGACAATCACAGTGTTTCAAAACCCAATTGCAAAATCATCACACATAGGTGACGAATCTTGGATTTTTGCATATAACTTAATAACTGAACAGCAGTCGATTGTTTGGTTCTTCCAAGAGCCAAACTCAACAAAAGTTGTCCGAGCTCGAATCACTAAAAAGCAAATGGTTTTCTGAGTTTTCGGTAAAACTGGACATACCGCAACCGTGTGATCGTAAAACAATCAATTCCAATTGGAATATAATCAATTGTTTGTCAGAAGTATAGAGAGAAATAAGAAAAAACAACGTGGGGCCCCGAATCGTTCTCAATCATGCCACACACATCAGCAGAATCAACTGCCTTTTTGAGTACTCAAACATTGAATTTGACCACTATTCATTCCTTTTTGTTTCCACACGTGAAGGCAACACTCGATGGAAAACGATTCTCGATGCCAGAAGAGGTGGTTGATGCCATTATTATAAAATGACACAAACAAATTATGGAATTCTACTTGAAGAAACTGTCCGAATCAATTTGTGACAGATTATGAAAATATTATTTCCAATATTTTGATTACCCCATTATGAAAACCCCTTCGTGTTCCCTTTTTACAAGCTTTCATTTAACTTGCTTCGTTCGTATGTCTTTCTGGTTCAGAATTTGTAATCAATTTTTGGAGTACTTGCCGACATCCGATTGAGCTGAAATTTGGCAGGTGTTCATAATTCCGGTGACAATGCATTATGAAATTTTTGTTAGAGTTTGAAAACAAAATGGCGGCCCCGTGATGATGGACGAGTTTTGTTATTATGGTACGATTCGATTCAAAATTTGTATGTGGGGATTTTTGGGGACGCAGATTGTGAGTTTTTGTCAGAAATTCAGGATGGCGGACTACTTTTGAGATGATAGATCGATTTGATTCAAAATTGGTATGTTGGGGTTTTTGGGGTCGGAGATAAATACTTTTTTGTAAAAATTCATAAATTCAAGATGGCGGCTCCAAAATGGCGGAGGAGTTTTGTGATCATGGTCCGATTCTATTGAAAATTTGTATTTTGGGGTTTTCGGAATCGGTGATTATGATTTTTTGTATAAATTTATGGAATTGAAACGACGGCTCATGGAATTTTTGTTAGAGAGAAAAACAAAATGGCGCTCCAAGATGGCGGACGAGATTTAGGTTTATGGTTTATGTGGGAGTTTCCAGGGTCGAAGATTAAGAATTTTTCTCCAAAATTCATTAAATCAAAATGGCTGCTCCAAGATGTCCGATGATCTCTGTGTTCACGTACCGATTCTATTCAAAATCGGTATGTGAGGGTTTTCGGGTTTGGAGATTATGAATTCAGTCGAAGATTATTGATTTTCAGTTGAAATTCATGAATTGAAGATGACAATTCCAAGATGGCGGATGAGATAATCCTTAGATGATAATTCCACATTGAAGGACTAAATAGCTCAGAACTCACAGGAAAAAAAAGCCTCATGATAACGATACTTTAACAAAAATACATAGCGTACTTGAGTACAAAAGAGCACAAAATAAAATAGTTAATAAAAAACCTTTTTAAAGACAAGTTTCTATTCAAATGCACTAAAAATTTAAAAATAATTGCTTTGGATGAGTGACGTAGGTTCTTGTATTCGAACTGGAAACTTTGCGCGACAATCTTTTGAATCTATAATTTACGGAATAACCTACGTCACACATCCATAGCAATTATTTGTTACTTCTCAGTGCATTTGAATAAAAGCTTATCTTTAGAAAGATTTTTTAATAATTATTTTATTTACATAAGAGGAAATTGTTTGGTCAATGACTTTATTCTCATTATCTTTAATTTTTCAGTCCTTAGTGCTATATTAGCGTATTTTTTAGTTTTTTCAAACTATAGTTTTATTTCTATCATTCTCAAATAAAAAATAATCGATTGCACTTTTTATTATTTTTCGTTTTCATCAGTTTGGCATTGTTTGGAAATATGGGAAATAAATGTTTCCTGGAACGATGAAAAATGCCTGAAACGATATATAAACCAGCCAGAAATGAATCATACTTCACGATTCCATTGACCATCCATCATTTCCACCGTCCTTTCTTGTGTTTCTGTTTCATTTCATCCTTCCAAAACGTTCCAATACGAAATCGATAAGAATGTAACGACACTAAATGGCTCGAGTAAGATTAATGCATTTTTCCGATACCCTGTTCAGTGACAGTGAGAAATAAAATGTCAGATACTATCTTGTACACAACATCAAGGAAAAGCTATATACACTTATCAATTGACTTGAACTAGCAAAAGGAAAAGGGATGAAAACGGTCAAGTAGTGTATTAATAAGGGTAACATTCTCAATTGAAGGAAATCATTGCTCCGAAAGTAGGAAAATTTAAGATACAAATCAAACAATTCTTTTGGGATGTCTATAGAGAACAAGGACGTACATGGCATGGCATGGTAATGGATGATAATGACACCATAGTAGTGATAGTAATTGTGCTCCTCTGTTTGAAGTCCAACTTCTGAAAATTTTTAAAACAATATAGTGACTCTGAGTGTATCGACTGCAACAGTTCTGATGAAGATCTAATGAAAAAAGGCAGTACATCAGTGACAAAATCAAGATAGTTTTTTCAACACACAGTGAGTAGAGCCAAATTCGCTTATCATTCCTATTCAAGCAAATCCTCACTATATTGATACAGATCGCCAACTTGAACACCCACGCTTTGCGGGTTTGAAATATGATTTTTAATTTAGTATTCATCTGCCACCGAAGTAGGTTCGTTTCCGCCGTATGCTAAGATATAGGCCAAACATCGCTCACAAACGAAGCAATTATTCAATTATTGAACAATATTCACGCTCAAAATGAAACCACACTCATGCAAAGGAGAAATATAAAACGAAATATTAATTTATTGAATAATCATAAAGTGAAGTTATACAATGAGTAGAGTCTTTGAGAGAATAACGAGAAGAAAATAGCGGATTGAAACACAAACATAATCTTTCGAAAGAAAGCTAAAGAAATACAATATTCTGGGTTGAACGTGAATGAACTCGCGATAAAGGAACAAGTAACAGATTGAATTCATACTGAATTACTTATTAATTGTCCACAGTCAGGAATCAGAGATACTTACAGAATAGGTCGGGCCCAAGTTAATAATATAAGACCAGTTGTGGTAGAACTTTGAACTTTCGAGACAAATTGAAAAATTCCAAAATCTTAATCTCAGCGACTATACAGAAGCCGAACACCGAAAAAGGAAAATTTTGTACCACCTGAAAACTGCTAGAAATCAAGGCTGTACTGCGTCAATTAAAAATAATATTCTTACTGTGAATGGTGTCACCTATAACCTGGAGGACTTATTTGATTCTGTTCCGTGTAATATTTATTTTCCAAAGAAGGCGGGACCATCAGAAGATAAGAAGAGAAAAGGCAGATGAGAATGCCCGAATGAAAATAGTCAGCCGACATCCAAACTTAACACACGTTCTAATTCTAAAAGTTTGAGTGTGGAATAGTTTTTCTTGGTTTTACCTACTTCTCAATCTAACCATTGGATCATCTAACACAAGTTCATTTTGTGTTTTTTCCTTTGTCAATTGCATGATTTTTTACAATCAAACATTTCATACTCAGTTATATATAATTCATACACAATGAATGGCATAAAAAGATAGATATTCTCCACATGAATGTTCGATCACTTTTACCCAGTATAGCAGATCTTGGAGATCATGTTTCTTCTAATCAATATGGAATTGTAGCTTCAACTGAAACATGGTTAAAACCAGATGTTTCGTATATCTTAGTGGATAGGAGGGGTTGAAATTTGGTGAGACTGGATCGATATTGTCAGAGAGGGGGGGTGGCTTTTTATCTGAAGAATAATTTAACATTCGCCATTTTAAAAACTTATAATTTGATAGAACAGCTCTGGATGAAAATAACCCACAAAAAAAATTGTCCTTTGCTTTCGGAGTAGCCTATAAGCCACCAACAATGAATATTACCGATTTTCTTCAAAAGCTTGAAACAACTATTGTTGAGTTTTTCCCATGTTTTGATAACATTATTTGTACTGGCGACTCCAATATCGACTTATTGGATCACTCCTCACAAAATGCAAAAAAATTCAGATATTTTCCAGAAACCTATGAACTCAAGAAAATTATCGATGTCCCAACTCATATTATGTCACAATATTCTTCTCTTCTTGGCGTTATCTCCAATGAAGAATTGGTTTGTAACTAAAAAGTATTATTTGATAAATGATCGTCCCAAGAATTGAATGAAGTTGGATTCAACGGGAATTAGGACCAGGAAGTGAAACAATTTTTTTATCGCTGACGTTTTGGAATATTTTTTTTTCCTTTTTAAAGCTGAAATGACAATACTCACATATAGATTGGAACAAAGAACATATCCATGACCCACCTTTAAAACCAAGTTTTTTCTGCTCATGGATTCAACTAAAAGATTGTTGAGTAGTCGATACAAACTCTGGTCGATAAAAACACATTGACACAAATTACACATCTAAAACTTTAAAAACCTCAAAATTGTATATAAACAAATACAGAAACGTTAGAATGAAACAACACACAACCGTGTATGGTCAACATTCAACTGATCATCCCACCTGAAATATTCCAGCGCTACATACATAAAGAAACGGAAAAAATGAAAAGAAACAAATTTTTTGGGTATCATGGTATCATGGTTTTTCTTTTGAACCTTTGGGTGTAGGTATATTTTTGTCAGGTTTAGTGTATCACTTTTTTGGTTTACGCAATTATCATGGAGATTGATTTGAATCACTATCCCCAACAACATTGAATAAGTCATTTCTTTTTCCCAAATTTCAACTGAATCGAAATCAAAATTGCACACCGATTCAAAATAATATGCAGCAAGTGCTGTTTTTTCTTTTTTATTTCAATTTTTTTCATAGCAGTCATCTTTGTGTTGATATATTCAGGTTTTTAGGTATTGTTTAGTTTGCCCTATATAACATTCCCCACACCCACAGGGACTACTGTATATCACACATGAATCTGATTTAGCTAGTATCTCATCTTTCAACTGCGTGGATAATTTTCCTGTAGTTTTCAATTTGTTTGCTTTTTACAATTTGAAAACTACAGGAAAATGGTCCACGCAGTTAAAAGATGAGATATATATAGTATTCCCTGTGAATGTGGGAAATGTTATATAGGGCAAACTAAACAATACCTAAAAACCAGAATATATCAATACAAATATGACTGCTATGAAAAGAATAGAAATGAAAAAAACACACTTGCTGCACATCATTTTGAATCATCGTGCAATTTTGATTTCGATTCAGTTAAAATTTTGACTTATTCAAAGATATTGTTGGGAGAAATGATTCAAATCAATCTCCATGATAATTGCGTAAACCAAAAAAGTGATACACAAAACCTGACAAACATATTCTAGAAAAGTTCAAGAGAAAAACAGATTTCTGAATGATGATACCCAGAAGATTTCTTTTGTTTCGTTTTTTTCGTTTCTTTATCTATGTAGCTCTGGAATATTTCAGGTGGGATGATTAGTTGAATATTGACCATACACGGTTGTGTGTTGTTTCATTTTAACGTGTATATATTTGTTTATATACAATTTCAAAGATTCTAAAGTTTTTAATGTGTAATTTGTGCCAATGTGTTTTTATCGACCAGAGTTTGTATCGACGGCTCAACAGTCTTTTAGTTGAATCCATGAGCTGGAAAATCTTAGTTTTAAAGGTGGCTTATAGATATGTTCTTTGTTTCAATCTACATGTGAATATTGTCATTCCAGCTTTGAAAAAAGAAAAAAATTTGTTCCGAAACGTCAACGATAAAAAAGTAGTTTTACTCCCTGGTCCTAATTTCCGTTGAATCCAACTTTAAAAAAGTATTATCTCCAGCTGATATATCCGATCATGATCTTATTACTGCTGAACTCGATATTGAGGTTATCACCTCAACCTCCACTTTCAATATTATTCGCGATTTTAGGTTTTTCAATGATGTCGAATTTATTACTGATCTAGGAAATCTCCGACAATGTTAACAATAAAATACATTTCCTGAAGGAATCTCTCGTTCAACTTTTTAATATACATGCGCCTCTAAGCGAAATCCGGTTAACTAAGCAGCATGCACCTTGGCTTACCGACAACCTGAAACTACTTCATTCAATGAAGCTGAAGGCTTACAATCGCTGGAAAAGGACGAAAATACCTGCTCCTTCTGGGTACTACAAAACAATACGAAATATTAACAATCTGGTATGCAAACAGGAGAAAAAGCTTATTCTGAACGGAAACTGAGAGTCGCTACCAAATATACCACCCACAGGCAAAAATTTTATTTTTTTAATAATAATACAGAAGTTGATAGCAAATTTGAGTTCAAGCTAGTTTCTGAGACGGATTTCTTGAAGGTCACAATTACGCTACTGGAACCGATGGTCCGAGTTTGAATTTGATCAGATTTTGTTGTCCCCAAATAATACCGTTCCCCACCAATATTATCATTAATTGTCTTTCATAAAATACTTCTCCTGATGCTTGGTAAGGAGCAATTGTACAGCCTATACCAAAAAAAATTAACACAACCACAATGAAGGATTTCCGCCCTGTGAGTATTTTACCAAAGCTTCCTAAAATTCTAGAGAGGCTAATCAGGAGGCAGCTCAGACATAATCTAAATCACGAAAAGTTATTTCCACAGTAACAATCTGGTTTCAGACCGATGCGCAGTTCTGAGACAGCGCTTAATGATATTACTGATAATATATTCAGAGCTAATGATAACTCTATTGGTGCTCTTAGACTACTCTAAAGGATTCGATACGCTTAATCACGAGCTACTACTTTCTATTTGACATTTTTTGGGTTTGAGTACGAATAGTATGATATTTTTCAGGGGCTATCTCTCTGGGAGATCTCATAGAGTTAAAATTGGTGGTAATCTCTCGGGATCCCTTGCGTTGTCCTCTGGGATAGCACAAGGCTCTATACTGGGGCCTTTATTATTCACTATTTATACATCTAACTTTTCTGAATGCTTATTCTTTTCATCGATACACCATTCGTTTCATGTAAATGATGTGACATTAGGTCTCAACCAAATTGAAGGAGATCTCTCTCAGATTCTCAGAGCTTCCGAACAACACTCACTCAAAATCAATGCTGAAAAAACTACTCGTGTTTGGTCCAAAAAAGATCATGACAGATATTGTTCCCGATATTTCTGTTATTGTGAATGACCATATCATAAGACCCTCCTGGTTCTCAATCGCAAGCAATCTAGTATTGATTATGGACGGTGATTTGCGGTTCAAACGGCACGTCTCTGTTTCAGGACCGGTTTCGGAACACTCGTATCATTGTATGGTAACAGGCATATCTCAAACAGAAAAGTAAAGACTATTCTTTGTGACTCTCTTATCCTCTCCAAGTGCAAATTATGTGACTCCCTATACGGTTTATATATCGACCCTACAGACAAACATATAATACAAGTTTTGCAAATTTCTTGTCTTGGATTTATCTTCGAAATACGCAGACGACAAAGAATAGTTAGAAGAAGTCCGGTGACTAAACATGGCTAATCGTCGAATATTGCACAACTTATCATAAAATAAGTTCGAAACACCTCCATATTCACACAAAAAATTACATATCGAACAGATGTGTGCAATATCAATATTCAACACAAATTTCGCCTTGCTGCATATAACAAAAATGTTCAAACGATCCTATTCTTATCAGATTGTTAGCAAGTACAATGTACCCCAATACTTTGAAAAACCTGACCCCACCTT
The DNA here is from genome assembly GCA_018342105.1 of Gonioctena quinquepunctata. Taxonomy (NCBI): domain Eukaryota; kingdom Metazoa; phylum Arthropoda; class Insecta; order Coleoptera; family Chrysomelidae; genus Gonioctena; species Gonioctena quinquepunctata. The sequence goes on from JAFIRS010000436.1 coordinate 595,648, forward strand.
CATTCAAATCAAAACTGAGAAAGTTATCATTTGATGAGCAGAATAATTAGAAAACTGAATTTCAGATGCGAAGAGAATAGGGTGGCAGTAGGTTTTATTAAAATATGTTTTTGTTAATTTTTTTTGTATTATCTCCTTGTCTCATATGCAACTCATATTCATGAAAGATTATTTCGACTAAAATGGATTACCTATGCATGACACTCTGTGTACAGGGTGATTCAAAAGTACTTTGACAAACTTCAGGAGGTGATTCCTCACAATATTCTGATATGAATTGTCCAAGTTAATATATTTCCGGAAACGCTCGTTTCCAAGATACAAGGTGTTGAAGTTCAATTTTTACTTTCGTTTTTCTCAAATAACTTTCGAAATACTGACCTTAATCAAACGAAAATTGGTATTGAGAGGTTTTTTGAGGTGTCGAATTCGAAACTCAATTTCTCTATCATATCTACGTGAAAAAGCTACCCTTGTTGCAAGTCGCTATAAGCAACCGTTATCTAGATATTCGGACTCGAAAATTTCAAGTCGATAATTCGATAATCGATGCGTGTTGAAGTTATAACCATTATTTTCCACGAGAATGCTTAGGAAATGAATTTGACGTTTATGTAAGTAGTTTGGGTAATTATATATTATGTGACAGTTAAACGTTTTGTTGTTTTGTTGAAGTTCCTGTGAGTTTCAAAACACTAAAAAAAAAATGGATTATTCAAACAATAATGCTCATTTAGCCCATATGCATTTCGTTTATGGCGGTGCGGGTGGCAATGCGCAATACGAATCAAGACGTATTCACCAGGAGCGATTTCCTAATCGAGTACTGCCTTCAGCTCCAACATTTACCAGTCTTCGCCGTCGTTTGGCAGAAACGGGTAGCTTCAAGAGGGCAGCTGATATTATTGGAAGACCACGAGCAGTCCGAACTCCAGAATTTGAAAAAGCTGTTATGAACGCTCTCGAGGAGAATCCAGAATCAAGTACAAGAATAATTGCTGAAGCTCTCAATTCTACTCAGTCCACAATTTGGAGAATTATTCACGATCATTAATTTTATCCATACCATATTCAAAGGGTACAAGCTCTTTTGCCACGAGACTTTCCCCAACGCATTACTATGTGTCAGTGGTTTTTGAGAAAATTGGCTGGAAATCCCCAATTTTTAAGATATGTTCTCTTCACGGACGAGGCAAACTTCTCCCGAAATGCTATCAAAAACTTTCATGACAACCATGTTTGGGCTCTCGAAAATTCGCACGCAGTTAGTGGAAGACATTATCAGTATCAATTTTCTGTAACTGTATGGGAGGCAATAATTGATAATTACTCGATGGGTCCTTTCTTTCTTTCGTTCCGACTGAATGACGCAACTTACAGAGACTTTTTAGAAAATGAAATGCCGGGAATACTTCAGACTATACTATAAGGAATTCGTATCTGCATGTGGTCTTTGCATGATGGGCCTCCGGCCCATTTCAGCGTTGTAGCCAGGAAATCCCTCAACACTGTCTATCCAAATCGATGGATCGGTAGAAGTGTAGAAGAACCTAACCAGGCGTGGGCACCAGGGTCCCCAGATCTAAACCCACTAGATTTTTATTTTTGAGGATATTTGAAGTCACTAGTTTATAAAACTCCAGTAGCGAACGAGAAAGATCTAAGAAACCGAATAGTAGACGCCTGAGACGCCTGTGAAACAATAAGAAACACACCAATAATTTTTGAGAGGGTACGAGATCCAAAGACTAGAAGACTGAATGCCTTCAACTTCGCTGAAAGTGGACACTCTGAACAATTCATTTGAATACAATTTAGTCTCCTTTATTTCATTTTTTCTACATATTCAAAATTTCTTGAAATAAAATTCAGTTCTTGCAACACAAAGTGACAAAAGGAAAATTTTGTTGACAAAAATTCCTATAAGAATTCATGGCCCTAATAAAGATATGAAAATTATCGCTCTTTGCGATGAAGCCTCCACTGTTACAATAATTTGTGGAGAAGTATCAAGAAGTCTCGGACTGATTGGAACGAAAGAAGCTCTTCATTAACAGCGGACCAATGATATTATCTCAAGGCAAGAAAATTCCGGAAAATTAAACTTGAAAATCTCAAAAAATCAGGATGGTGCCGAAATATTCACAATGAGGGGTGTTCATACTATATAAAATATCTCACTTCCTCCACATTCGGTGAATATGGATCAGTGGAAATCATTTCCTCATCTGATGAATCTACCAATCGAAAATATGCGAAATGACAAATCATTTCTTTCAATTGGCCAAGGCAACATCAAACTTATCGCTCCCAGTCAATTTCGAGGTGGTCCAGAAGATTCTCCAAGGGCTACAAAATGCAAATTTGGGTTGGTCACTCCACGGTCCTGTTCTGGAGGATGAAGATATGGAAATCAGAGCTCACATATCTGTAACAGAGAAGCTGACAATGGGTTGCATGGAATGTTGAAACACGCTTTTGGCAATGAAGATTTGGGATAAAGCCAACCCAGAGTTTGGGAGGTACTGAAGAAAACAGAGCATTTGACATCATGAACAAAATAATCAAACGCATTGGTGTTAGATTCGAAATTAATTTACTTTGGAAAAATGATGAAACTTCATTACCCATAAGTAAATACAATGCCATCCAACGTTTGACTTGCATGGGAAGTAAATGTATGCAAAATAAAGATTTCGCTATGAAGTATCAATGTAAAATTGATTATTATATTGAAAATGGTTTTGCCAGAAAGGTATCCAAACAAGAAGCTTCGGTTGAAGGTCCACGAAGGTGGTATTTGTCACACTTTGGTGCCGTTAATTCAAAGAAACCTGGCAAAATGAGATTGGTATTTGACGCTGCTGCCAAGTCCAATGAATTCGACCTAAATGATGTCTTACTACCTGGTCCTGATTTACTGCAATCATTGGTGGCAATCATCTGGAAGTTCAGGGAGGGAAGAATTGGCTCTGGCGGAGATATCAAAGATATGTTTCACCAGGTGATGATTCGAGAAGAGGATAGGTATGCACAGAGGTTCTTATGGAGAGATTCGAATAGAAATTGCAGGGAAGACCACTTCATATCTACGAGATGATGGTGATGATATTTGGCTCCAAATGTTTTCCAGTTTGTGCTCAGTTTGTTGAAAACTGCGTTGCCCAAGAACAAGCAGAATCTCCAGATATCTTGACTGCAATAACCAAGAAGTTTTCATCATCTTGACAGCACAAATTCCGAAAAAGAAGCAATTGCAACTATACTCAAAGCTCGAAGAATTCTGGCTAAAGGAGGATTCAACATTGTGAACTGGATGAAGAACTCACCGAAAGTTAGAAAAGAGCTGGGTTTGGATTTTGTTGTCAAGAATTCAGATGAAGAAAACCTACATCGAGTACTAGGCCTCTTGTGGGACAGTGAGAAGGACAAATTCCTCTTCAGGATTGATGATGAAGATACCTTGGATGAATCTTTCACCAAAAGGGGAGGCCTCAAATCTCTGATGTCTGTTTCTGATCTAATTGGTTTTCTCGCATCATTTACATGCAAAGCAAAGATTTTGCTGCTGGATATATGGCGTTCAAAGATCAACTGGGACGATAAGCTTCCTGTAGACTCGATGAAAGTCTGGTGTAGGTGGATAGCCGGTTTTCGACAAATCGATAAAATTATGATTCCCGGATGTTATTCGGTAAATATTCCGGAGGCAAATAACATTGAAATTCACTCATTTTGTGACAGCAGTCAGAAAGCTTACGCCTGTGTAGTTTATTTGCGAGTCTCAAGAGGTCCACAAACAGAAGTTTCATTCATTTTCGCAAAAACTAAAGTTGCACCGTTGAAGTTACTTTCTATTCCGCGATTGGAACTTCAGGCAGCAGTCATGTCAAGTAGACTGACAACTTCAATAAAAAACGAGCTGGAACTGTCAGTGAATAAAACATTATATTGAACAGATTCGAAGTGTGTTCTATGCTGGATACGAGGGGAAGTATGGAAGTACGAACAATTTGTTGCTTATCGAGTCGGAGAAATACATGATTTAACAGAAATAAGTCAATGGAGATGGATTCCTACCAACATGAATATAGCAGATGAAGCAGCAAAAATGAATACCCTCAAACAGAAAACTATTCCTGAGGAATGGTTCACAGTCCCGAGTTTCCTGAAGAGAACCGATCAATATTGGCCAGAAGAAAAAGAAATAGACCCATCAGAAGTTGTCGACATAGAATTGAAAAAGGTATTTTCTGCTCTCACTACGTATTTGCCATAAACAATTTCTCGGAATCCCCACCAGACATCAAATGGTTTCCGAAATGGCTTAGACTCATCACAAGTACAGCTTGGATGTTTCGGTTAATAAAGCGGACAAAAAAAATTATACCGGAGAGACGAGAGCTGTTCACCGAGGAATTGAATGAAGTTGAAAATGTATGGAACAAGAAGACCCAACAGGATTTTTATAGGGATGAATTAGATCATCTGAACGATGATCTGAAGAATGAATAGAAGGAGTAAGATTGGAAGTTCGTGTCCGGAATCAACAGAAGGATTTGTGGTGGTTAGTGGCAGGATAGATATGACTGATTCCCTAGAAGAGCGAACGAGGACACCATCATCCTACATCCGAAACATGAATACACCCAACTACTCATTCGCCATTTCCATGAAAAATTCAGACTCCAAGGGGTTGATTTTGTTTTCAATTAGCTACGGCAAAGATTTTGGACTGTTAATGGAAGAACAGCAGTGAAGTCTACATTTCTCAATTGTCAAAATTTTAAGAATAGGAAAGCTAGGCCAATTCCACCAATTATGGGTCAACTTCCCACTGCCAGACTCACTCCCCATACGAGAGCCTTTGTGAACGTAGGCTTGGATTACTTTGGTCCATTTTTTGTCACAGTGGAAAGGAGAAAAATAAAATGGGAGTTTTGTTCACCTGTTTAGCAGACAGGGCTATTCATTCGGTAGTTGCACATTCTTTGAACTGGGATTCTTGCATTATGGCAATACAAAGGATGATAGCGAGAAGGAGTAAACCGAAAACATTTTTCTGTGATAACGGAATAAACTTCCGAGGAGCGGATAATGAAATTCGAAAAGCAAAAATAGATCTGAATAACACCTCATTCATCATCTCTGTGACTTCAGATGGTATGAACTTCAGATTCAATCCTGCAGCAGCACCTCACATGGGGAGTGTGTGGGAACCATTGATTGGATACGTTAAAAAGGTGATAGGGAAAATTGCATATGGACAATCGTTTATATTGTTAATTATCGCCTCCTTACCATTTTATCAACCGATCCCTATGATCTCGAACCACTTACTCCAAATCATTTTTCATCCAGTTTTGCAAATAATTATAGTTCAATCATTGAAGTGTATCCAGATAGTAATTTTTTTAAGCGTGAATGGAGAAAGGCAGAAATGTTAAGAACATCGTTTTGGAACAGATGGTTGAAATAATATCTCCCCACCCTTAATAAAAGGAATAAATGGACGCTTGATCAGGCACGGATTGAAACAGATGATGATTCCATGATGGTGGACGATGATGTACCACTACATAAATGGAAACTTGGCAAAATAGTACAATCATTCCCAGGTCCTGACGGCAAAATCAGATTTGTCAACGTCAAAGTTGGTTCTATCGGCGACGAGTTATGTAAATTGGAACTGGAACCATAGGGGGAATGTTAGAATTTATTGGATACACTTTGTATATAATAGTTTATTGTTCATCATGTATGTAGTATTCAGAAAAGATAGAAGCTCGACAAGTGGAAAGTCATCAAGCAAAACGGAATATTACATTTATCTTCCTAGAAATAACATTATTTCGAAAGAGAGCTTATAGGCACTGTCTTCCGATAATGCTGAAATCTTTGTTTGATCATTACAGTTTGTATGTTGAGAACGTATTTCCGTGTTTTTTATCTGTCAAACACATTTTTTTCCTCAGGTGCATGGGCATGTAGTTCATTGAATATTTACTGAGATCATTTCGAGCAATGACGATATAGTATAGAGTGGTGTATCTCTTTCCAAAAAGGGCTCAGGTACATTTGTTACCAACTTGATAGAACCTGCAAAGTAGATATGATCGTGGAATTTTCAACACCATTCACTCGGAAGTCAGATGACATTAATTTGATTATCAAATTTGGCTTCATTAGAAAAGATATTTTTCTGCAAGGATGAATTTTTTGATGGTTCAGAAAAAAGAAGAACGGTAATACAAAGACAACGCTATTGAACAAAATTGTTGAGAATACTCAGTTATTTGATTTTCTATTCCAGTCTTAATTAAGAACTCATATAGATGAATGAGGCAACGAAGAATGTTTTCCAAAAAAGAGTACACACCATAAATCAATACACCATGCATGTGTTATCAATCAACTGAAACGATAGGGTGAATAATTTAAAGAAAAAATTTTGAACCCCAGTCGAAAATGGGATCCAATATCCTGAGCGAAACGTAAAAATGTACGACGTGGTTTCGTCAGAAAAATTCCGAAAATTGCCCCAGTGCTGTTTTCCAAAGAATGGAATGAGTAACCCATTTTCACAAAGAAACACATTCTGGAGGTTTCCTAGCCTACAAACATTGTGATATTTTATATTGTAAAGTGAGTGGTACCAGCATCTTGCCAAAAACTTTTTTTTTCAAATGATATTTAGCATTAAATTGAAAAAACATATATCTGAAAATTGAAACGACCCGACCTTTTTGTGATAGATTGCCTGGCCCCGTTCATGTTTGTGTCCCTTTGGATCGTTTCTCCTATGCTCCGTGCTTCTATAATTCGCACTTCTTCCCCCATCCAGGAATATGATGGATTTCACATTAAATCTCAATCAATTTTACGTTTCTTTCAAATAGATGATTCTCACGGAAATTAATTTGTTTTCACTTCTTACAAATAATATTTCATAGAATCCTGACAATGATAACGATGAAGTGCTCTAGTGGCTAGTCATTTTTTGATGCCCCTTTCCCTCGTTAAACTAACATTGATATTACTAATGAATACTTCAAATAAAAAACAATGAGGTTTGTCTGTGACATTATGAGTCAACTCAAAATTCTGCGGCCATATTCAAAGGAACGCAAAAACATGAACACGAATATGGGGGAACACAAAATACCGAATGAAATATAGCACGACCTGAATGCGGTTACATCGAGAGTTAGAGGATTTTGTATAAAATAACCCCTGATTTCCACTCCACGGACCCAAGACCGTTTTGGATCGACTCTTCCCATACAAAACAATATGTGGAATATTCAATTTCGAAAGTTTATATTTATGTGAACTGAATAATAAAAGGTTGAATTGAGTTATCACTTCATTATTTTCAATTAATTGTCAGATTCAAATAAAATACCATTAATGATGTATTTCCACGCAGATGGAAATGGGGTATATCAATCCAAACAGGAAGTGCTTTGAAATACTTTGCTTCATTTTGCTGTAACTATTGTTCGATTCCGACAAAATCCAATTGCTACAGGATGCTTCAGTCAGAAATAGAATAACAAAGATCTCATAAATAGTTGGGAATATGTAACAGGGTGGATTCGGATCTGATGAAATTCGAAATTATGTTTCACAGACTAGTTGATATTGTCTTTGGAGCCTACGTGGAATTTCGCAAAAAAGATTTTTTGCAAGAATTGATTCCGAATTATTTGCACAATAAAATGCAAGGAGTGCGTATGCTAGCCAAAGGGCGAAAGAGGGTAGAAGGAGTTGAACATATTCAAAATAATCCAAAATGTTTATTATTCACATTAAGTTATTCATGTCAGAGTGACATTCGGAAGTTCTTGATTGTGAAAACAGGACATCTGGGCTTGCACCAAATCCAAAACCTAACAGAATTGAATACAGAAATGTAGGGGACGAACTAAGATGTCTAAAAACCATGGTGTATTTACTTATACCTGTAAAATATTGGGACAATCTGGGGGACACCAGCCCACTTGATAAAAGAAGTTATCTAGAGTTTCAGATGGCGCCGACGTCGTTTCTTGTCATAATTCAGTAAACTGCAATTACAGACCACACAGGGTGTTTTTGTGATTTGTGTCTCTGATCCGTTCTGTGATTGTGCTTTTGTCGCCTTTAACGTTATGTCAATTCGTTGTGAAATATTTTAAGGTTGATCGATCGATGTAACATATTTCAGAACAAACTCTTCCATGTACTCAATTCAGTGTTATATAGAATTTTCGAGAGGTGTTCCGAAATAATTCTAATTATGAACCGTACCAATTTATTTTGTATGGTTAATTTTCTATTGATACGGCTCCACCGAGTTAGTACTTCCGTATTTCTGTTCCTGTTTGCTCATGATAAAAATCCTATGATGGAGCCGATAATGATTTCATGAAGTGCTGTAAATTACATACAATTACTTAATTTAGCTTTCAAACCAATAAAAGTACGCGAGATGCAATCTCTTTCGCCTTCTGAAAAATCTTTATTCTAGTCTGAAGGAAGTGTTTTGCGACATATCTGAAGCTATTTTTTATTTGTCTTTTTGAGAGTAATCTGTGAAAATGTATCTTGAAAATAAAAAAAAATAAGATTTTTGACAGAATTCTGCTTTGACGTAATTTCATTTACATACTATTCCTATACATATTTTTTCACTTTTAAAAACATATGACTTCTCGTTAGCTACATTTTTCTTCTTTCAGTTGAATTTTTGTTATGTTAATTTAATCAATTAGATCAAAAGTTATAACAAATTTAGTGTAAGCGCTCGTGGCTGCGTGCTCCTCAGAGTCGCCGCCTCACATTCTTTTCGCACGTTAGCAAAACAATTCTGCAGCTTACAGTTTTTATTTGAAGAAAAATTTTATTCGCCTTTTTTATGTAAAATTTTCCATTTTTGCGAGTGGCACCATTATTTATTCATTTTTTTTCAATATACAACTCATTCATTAATATTTTTTTAAATAAAATTTTATGATTTTTTTTTTATTTGCACACCTTCTCAAGTGTCATTTTGGGACTAAACTGTACAAATCTTGAAAATTTAAAGAATGGTAGATTTTTAATTGATTTTATACAAAATTCTACTTTGACATAACTTCATATATGTACTATTCCTATTGAAATTTTTTACATTTGAAAACAAGACATCTTGTTAGCTACTTTTTCCTTCTTCCATTTGAATTTTTGTTAACTTCATTTTATCAGTTAGATCAAAAGTTTTAACAAATTAAGTGAAGCGCGCTCGTGGCTACGTGCTCCTCAAGAGATGCACTTAGGTGTCGCTACCACACGTTTTCGTACGTTAGAAAAAAAAATCTGCAGCTTAAAGTTTTCATTTGAAAAAAATATTTATATACCTTTTCCTTATAAAATCTTCCATTCTTTCGAATGACAGTATCAGTTTTTTTCATTCTATATATTTTTCAAGATATTCAATAAACAATGTAATTTTGCAACTTATTTGTTGAATAATTTTACGGTTGGTAACTTTTCATATGCTGTTCCTTACATCATCACTAATGCACAGTAAAAAGTTCCCGCAGTTCCCTAACTTTCTGAAGCTAAAATCCAATATTAATCCACTACCAGTGAAATGACTCGTATATGTATAAATTAATTTGAATCTTCTCTGAACTACCTTTGCCCATTGTAATAATTTTTTTCAACTTGTGATCGTATTGTATCTAGTAACTGGCAAGTCGAATGATTTTATTATTTTTTTTATATTTATTTTTATATTATATATATTTTGTATAGGAAATTTCCCATAAGATGACAATCTTCCGACTAAAAGTATTCGAAAATTCTAAATATAGTGGATATTTTCTTCCGAAGAGCCATGGGACCCTCTGTGGCGGTTCGGAATCCACTAGCCAATATTAAGATATCTTCATACAATGAAAAGTCCACGCTTACTTGTGAAATTCATGTGTTCATTAAAAAGTGATCCTAATCATAGTCATAGTCATAGCCTTAACGATCTTGGGAGTGGGCCTTGTTCTTCCGAACACCTGCTTGGTTTAGATCACCCCCCTCCTCCGATTATCTCATGCGGGGTGTTACTGAAAAATAAAAGAGAAGCATTTAGATTATTTTCTCCCCTTACCTTTGTTAGTAGGGCTCACCTTTTCCGGAGAAGTCATTCTAAGATAGCTGAAAGCAGCCTAGACTGTCGCACACCAGGACTCATCGATTTCTCAACTTCATCAACAGATTTTATAATATCTACAATGAACTCCCTGATTTTGTTCATGTCAGAAGCTTGTTGGAGAAGTAATAGTCTGGCAGAGGTGGGCAGTAAACGGCTTGGTAATAGTTTGTATCGGAAAGTTTAATGAAACAATGTCATCGGGGACATTTTCCAATCCCCTCAATTTTCAAGTTAATTCATCATCTAGATACATCAGTCCACTCTCCTACCTTGCCTCATTCCTTCGTGGAAGTTTCCATGATCCCAAAAAGGCCATTTGAGAAAAAATCACTTCGAAAAAATCGCCAGGTAGACTTTGAGAAAAATCAGATTTTTTACAGACAGATGTGAACATTGTAGTAAGTTTCGAGAATTCCATCTCATTTTCTCGCCAACTGTTCTGAGCGGGATCTTGTTCGAAGAACTATAATCTTTGTAAACGATCGATTCACAATACATACAAACACAACAAACATTCCTTAACCGCGCCATCTACTAATGAAGTTCTAAGCAGAATTTAACGTTTTTCATTTTTTGTCCCCCGAAAATTCTAAACAAAATCGAATCAGTGAATACACCAGGGTTTTTAGGCATCTCAGGACGAACGGAACACTACAACAACTTCGCTGGAACTACAGAACACCTGCTTTGCGACTGCCAAGCGCTGTTCTACCGAAGGCTTGAGTTCCTCGGAGGGCTTTGATTAACACCCTCAGACATCAGGAACCAAGCTCCCAGAAGACTGATACACTTCGCAGGGAGTCTTGGACTCCAGGGTCTTGAATAGATAAAGGGTAATTTACGAAAGATTTTATAGGTGGAGGCACGGAGAGTATGGAGAGCCATTTTGACCCCTCCCACAATCTACAATCTACAGAACTAATTGAAAACTCTTCACCACACATTGGAAAATACCCGAGTTACTTCCCTTGTGCATATTTTCTATCATTCTGGTTATGGGGAATACTGCTGTTTTTCAAACTCCAATTTTTTCTCCCATCCATCAATGTTTTTATTTTATTTGAATTTATTAGTTTTTTTCTTCGTAAACCAGTGAATCCACCAAAGTACTACTCAAGAAATCATAGTTATCACATCAATTACAGTGGTATCGAACCATATGAATAAACCAATTCTTCGGACCAATGATCGTAACGCTGAGTGTTGCATTTGATGAGTCTATACCCAATCGAGAACTTTGCACACTGTGTATTCTCAAAGAGATATATCTTATGTCGCAGTGATTCAATATCGGGAAGTGGATGGATATCACGGACTTCGCATTACCCCGAGCAAATAAATGACAGTCGAATTGTCAGATCTGATTGGTATATAATCGCAGAGTGGTGGAATGCATTTATATTTGATGAGTTATAGCTCTCCGTATGAGGATATCAAACACGCCTTTCGATTAGGCAGATGGATTCATATCTTCCATCATTTATCTAGACCAAAATTTACTGCGGAGGCAATTATGATTTCCAAAACAACCACGGAATGGTTCATCGGTGGTCTATTCAATCTGAAAAGTATTTCTCAATGCGAACATCTATCAACTTGGGAGGTAAATAGTATTTCATGTGAAAATCAGTGAAAATAGTGACCTTCCCAGAAATTAATACTTACAGTGGAAATATACTGATTCCGGTTGCTATGTTCAACTGAAAAATTGTCTTTCAATTACTGAACGAATCAAATATCATGGTGATTCTCTCTATTCATCTCAAACGTACAACTATTTCGCAAAAAAATCCCAGCAATTGAGTATACTGGGTGTCAACGAATCTATTATTCCATAACTTCTAGAATATTGGGTGTATTGAAATGAGATTTGGTATAGATGAACGGTATATGAAGAGGAGAGTTTTCGCATATTTTTCACTTTCCGGTCACGTCCTGTTTCACCGGAAATGACTCAAGTTTTGAAGTTTTAAATGGAACACCCAGTATATTCTAACATTTTTGGATTTCTGGGACAATTCTGGATCAGAATGAAACATTTCAAGAAGTTTTGACGCCTACTTGATTTTTTGAACATAGTTCCTTATCGCGCGTTGCGAAAGAGGGCTAGACGGAATAAATTAAGACCAAAAGTTGTAACGAGACTTTCACTATGGTTATAAGCCGTGCGGCGTGCGCGTGTTTCTCTGTCTGTGTCTCTCTCTCTCTCTCTCTCATAGAAAGCAAGCCAGTTATTTTCGTTTCGTCTTTCTATTTCACATTGAACAGTGTGGTGTCGCGACGATAATTTTTGTTGAGTGTATACAGGTTTTTTGTACATAATGAATGATGAAAAATAATAACAATAATGAATCCTGACAGTGTTTCTGCACAAGTTCCGGATATTGCTGATGGAGTTAGGTAAGTAGAGATTTCATACAGACAATAATAAATGCTTATGTATTTTAAGCAAGTACGCATTATAACCTCTCTTCAGTATTGTGCTAACCAAGTCATACGCGTTATAATCTCTCCATTATTGTGTGTTTAGCAAGTGTACGCGTCATAACTTTGATAAATTTAAAAGCAAATCATATTTTGATATGACAATATCAATGCGTATGTACTAAAATCGAGCATACTGATTGAGTTTATATTACATTATATTTGTTAATAATAAAAAAAATATTATTATAACGAAAAAAAAATTACAATTCCTTCACTAATTAATCGAAAGGAACTTCGTTCCATCCGGGTGTCCCTTGACACCTCTCAAGTTTTTTTTTAGAGTCACTTTCAATATTGCATCTACGTAAACTAATCTGAGGACCCCAGGTGATGTCAGAAAATTACAATCGCAAAGTTTTAGTGACTTGTATGATAGATAGGAATGAGACAAGTTGGCAAAATTACATATTCGTATCTAACTATTATTTTTCAAATGACGATCCTTTTTTGACAAGCACTTTCCGATATAAATAATAGTTTAAAAACTAAAAAACACTCTTTAATAGAAAACTAAACTAAAAAGTAGAAAATAATTTTAAATGAGTTTGAAATAAGAAAACAGTGATTAAAAACAAATTTATTTCATCGTGAAAAAGCGTGAGGTGCTTGATATCAATTGTTGTTGATATATCATGGACAGATATTGGTAAAAGTAGAATCATCATGAAAATATCCTTAAAAGCACCCCACGCTTTTTTACGATTAAATAAATTTGTTGTTAATCACTGTATCCTTATTTCAAACTAATTTAAAATTATTTCCCACTTCTTAGTTTAGTTTTCTATTAAAGCGTGTTTTTTAGTCTTTAAACTATTATTTATTTTCAACTTTTCAGTTTTGTTTTCTATTTAAGCGTGTTTTTCAGTTTTTCAAACTATTATTATTATTATTTAATTTTTTTAACTATCATTCTCCAATTTTGAATAGAATCGGACCATAATCACAAAACTCGTCCGCCATTTTGGAGCCGCCATTTCGAATCCTTCAGTTATGACAAAATAATCATAATCTCCGACCCCAAAGACTCCCACATACCAATTTTGAATAGAATTGGACCATAATCACAAAACTCGTCCGCCATTTTGCAGCCGCCATCTGAAATTTCTAAATTTTCCACAGAAGAATCATAATATTGGACCCCAATAACCCCCACATACCAATTTTGGATAGAATCGGACCATAATCACAAAACTCGTCTACCATTTTGGAGCCGCCATCTTGAATTTTCCAGTTTTGGCAGAATAATCATAATCTCCGACCACGAAAACCCTCAGACACCAATTTTGAAGCGAATCGGACCATAATCACAAAACTCGTCCGCCATATTGGAGCCGCCATTTTGTTTTTTTTTTTCAAACAAAAATTTCTTAATGCATTGTCACCGGAATTATGTACACCTGCCAAATTTCAAATCATTCGTACGTTTAGAAGTGTGGAAAGGATTTTTTGACAAATCTAATTTATTTGCGATTGGATTAAAAATAAGAACATGGATTGAATATAACCAAGGCAAATAAAAATAATAATATACTTTAATCAACAAAAAGTTAACAAAATCATTACAATGATGTCCATAACAAATTGCCGAGAGCGTCAGTAAATGAAAGTATACACAGTAAACATACAAGACAAGAAATATAACATAAATTATGAATAAAACACGAATACCAACGAACCATAAATATATGAATGTATATAAGCTGTATGGGGTCGGCTTCAGAATAGCCCCATGGTAAATCCTGCCTGTCGTAAGAGGCGACTAAAAGGATAACCGTAGGTGGAAGATGGTCTCATCGCCCGGTGAAATACCACCATATCGACTTTGTGTGCTGTGAAATGGATCATTCCATGTTTCAGTGTTCGGTCGATACTTTCCGGTCTCCCTCTTTCCTTTTCCCCAATTCCTCCTTCATTTTCAGGTACATCCTAATAGTAATAATGATGAAGTCTCCTAGATTAAAACACTCCGGAAGCAAAATACCTCTCCATTCGGATTTCCGAGCGAGAGGTACTCGAGGGGACTCAACATTAAAGATCAATTTTTGCAACATCCGCGGACTCAACAAGAACATCAATGACGTCCACCATCACCTACAGACGAAAAAACCGGATATTCTGGCTCTAACAGAAACACAAGTGAATTCGTCCACCAACAAGGTCCATATGCTTTGTCCTGGTTACGAACTCCATTCTCGATTTAGGTTCAAAGGTGGAGTCTGCCTTTACGCTAAGGCTAACCTTTCATGCCAGCATGAAGAGAGTTTGGAACCGAAAGACTTTGATGTGATGTGGTTCAAGCTATCTGATACCAAACTGACTAAGTTCCTCTGCTGCCTTTACCTATCACCTAATGAACCTTCATATAACGACCTCTTTGAGTTTTTATCACTCAAACTGTACTACATTCAGGAGAACCATCCAACGGCTGAAACCATAATCATGGGAGACTTTAATGTACATAACGCTGCCTGGCTCAAATTCTCTAACAAAACAGATGATGCGGGTCGTCAAGCCGAGGCCTTCGCCATCACTCATGGTCTAGAACAACTGGTCGAGCTACCAACCCGCATCCCTGATGTCAACAACCAGTCTGCCAATACACTAGATTTTTTCCTCACCACCAATCCTGACCCGTATAGAATAGAAGTTTGTGCCCCACTTGGAAACTCTGATCACACCCTCATCTCCACAACATGCTCTTTCCATTTACCATCGAGCTGCACAATACCACCCCGTCTCATGTGGCATTACAATTCGGCCGACTCGGAAGGTCTTCGTATGTTTTTCTCAGCGTTTCCATGGAAGAGAGTTTGTTTCTCTTCAGTAGATCCAACACGATGTGCTGAGGCAATTTCTGAAATCATCATGTTGGGGATGCAAACTTACATACCGAATACCGAAAGAAGAACATCATCCGATAAGACCTGGTTTAACAGAAACTGCTCTAGAGCTGTGGCTTCCAAACAGGCAGCATACCATCGATGGCTGAAAAATCCGGGCCCTGAGACCAGAGCAGCATATGTCGAGGCTAGAGGCATATGCAAAGAGACAATAGAATGCTCAAAAGATGCCCACAATGCCAAAATAAGATCAAAACTTGCTGAATGTCCTAACGGATCCCGTTCATTTTGGTCTTTCGCCAAAGCTGTGGGAAAAAACTTCACTTCCAGCTCATTTCCACCTCTAACCAAAGAAGATGGAACACTAGCAACGACTGCCCAGGAAAAAGCCAATATCTTTGCGCACCTATTTGCTGGAAATTCCACTCTGGAAATTCCACTCCGATTGTTCTCAAGAAATGTGCCCCCGAACTAACACCTGTTCTTTGCAAGTTGTTCAACCACTCTTACAATTTGGGGGTATTTCCGTCCAATTGGAAAATTGCAAGAGTACAGCCAGTCCCTAAAAAAGGCAAAGAGGCCCTACCTAGCAATTACAGACCTATCACACTGCTATCTATTATTTCAAAGGTCATGGAAAAAGCCATCAACATCGAGCTCATGAAATATCTGGAAGACTCAGGAATTGTCAACGATAGGCAATATGGCTTCCGCCATCAGAGATCAACTGGTGACCTGCTCGCTTACGTCTCACATATATGGCAGCTATCTATTGAAAAGTATGGAGAAACTTTAGGTGTGGCATTAGATATCTCCAAGGCGTTCGATCGAGTTTGGCACCAGGGACTCCTCGCCAAGCTTCCGTCTTATGGCTTGCTCCCTCAGCTGTGTTCTCTGCTTGCTAGTTTTCTCTCAAACAGGTCTCTCCATGTAGTGGTCGATGGAGTTTCATCTGACACTCTACTCATAAATGCTGGTGGTCCGCAAGGATCTATTCTCGCACCAACACTATTTCTACTTCACATCAACGACCTGTTGAAAGCAACTTCATGTCCAGTACACAGCTTTGCCGATGATAGTACCCTCCATACCGCTTTCTCTTCTAGGGCCCCTATATCAGTCCGTGAAACCAGAAATGAACGAGGAAGAAATGTTAATAATATAAATATAGACTTAGCAACAATTCTCGAGTGGGGATCTAATAACTTGGTAGAATTCAATGCAAACAAAACACAAGCATGTCTTTTCTCTAGAAAAGCCGATCTCACTGTGCCTAACATAACTTTGTCAGGAGTAACCATACCACTGAAGTCATCCATATCGATGCTTAGTATTACTATCAGCAATAACCTTTCCTGGGAAAATCACGTGAGGTCCATTGCCAAAAGTGCATCCCAAAAACTTGGTTTTTTGTTTCGTGCCAAGAGCTATTTCACCCCCACTCAGCTGCTTATGATCTATAAGGCACAGATCCGACCTGTCCTGGAATACTGTTCCCATATTTGGAGCGCGGCACCTAAACATATCCTGAGGCTATTGAATTCTGTCCAAAAAAAGGCAATTCGTCTCGTCGGTGATGCCTCGCTTACAAACTCGCTCACTTGTCTGGAACACCGTAGAAAAGTTGGCGATTTGTCTCTATTTTATAGATATTTTCATGGGTGATGCTCTTCTGAAATATCAACAATCGTTCCTGCTTTGGCAGTCTCTTCGAGACTAACCCGTCAAGTTCAGTCATCACACTTCTTCGTGGTCACTTTGGAGACCTGCAGAACATCACTTTCCAAAGACTCGTTCATCCAACGAACAGCGAGGCTTTGGAACTCATTGCCTAGGGAGGTGTTCCCCGAGGCATACAACCTCCAGAAATTTAAGAAGAACACCAACTCCTACCTTCTTTTCCTTGGTTCCCACGATGTTCTCTGAACGATACAGGATATCCCTTTTCGTGGGAATCAGAATATAAAAATAATAAAAATACAACTAGACATACAGTGGTCCCAACAACTTCTTAAGAAAAGAATTCAAGTGTGTGGAAGTTCTTTTGGGTCAAGAAGTCTTTGAGCCTATTTTTGAAAATGGGAATATTTGGTGCACTTTGCACTTCTTCAGGTAAATTATTATAGATTCTGCAGCCAAGTTTCTCTGGTTAAATTTGGTTGAGTGCTTTGCCAGAAGTAGTTTGTTCTCGAATCTGGTAGAGTAATTATGCTTCGATCTGTTGCAGCTAAACAATGAAAGATTCTTAGGAACATAGCACGATATT
Source organism: Gonioctena quinquepunctata (assembly GCA_018342105.1). Taxonomy (NCBI): domain Eukaryota; kingdom Metazoa; phylum Arthropoda; class Insecta; order Coleoptera; family Chrysomelidae; genus Gonioctena; species Gonioctena quinquepunctata. The sequence goes on from JAFIRS010000436.1 coordinate 613,415, forward strand.
TCGTATATGTAAGTATCAACTACGGTTGAAATTTTATTATTTTCATAAAACTCCCTGCATGAGTGTCCCCCGGGAAGATTACAGACGATTATTAACGCGGATTTTTGTAAAATTAATATTCTTGAACAATCAGTGCCAGCTCACCAATTCATTATGCCATATCGAATTTGAGAGTAAAAATTCGCATAGTACAGAGTGAGGGCTATTTTTTGACTGCAGTGCTCCTTTAATGACCTCAAGGCATAGCAAGCAGATCTCAATTTACCACAGAGATTATGTATGTCGGATTCCCAGTTTAACTTTTGATCAAAGATAACTCCCAAGATCTTGACATCGTTTTGAAAACTTAAATTATATGCGTTATTGTAACAAAGCGTTTGATTGTGCTCTCGATGGAAAATAATAATAACGCTGATTTTTGTAAAATTAATATTTTTGAACATTCAGTGCCAGCTCCCCAATTCATTATGCCATATCGAATTTGAGAGTGAAAATTCGCATAATACAGAGTGAGGAGTATTGTTTGACTGCAGTGCTCCTTCAATGACTTCGAGGCATAGCAAGCAGATCTCAATTTACCACAGATATTATGTATGTGAGATTCCCAGTTCAACTTTTGATCAAAGATAACTCCCAAGATCTTGAGATCGTTTTGAAAACTGAAATTATATGCGTTATTGTTACATAGCGTTTGATTGAGCCCCCGATGGAAAATAATAGAAACAGTTTTTTCCTTATCCAAATGAATGAAATTTTTTTCTGACCATAATAAACATTTACATTTGGAATACCTTGGAGGAAAGTTTTGAGGTCTTTGGCAAAAATTATACATGAAAGAGGTCCTAAAATAGACCCCTGAGACACCCCTTGACTAACGCTGACGGTTTGACTGAAACTGTTGATTTGCACTGCTGGCTTACGATTTGTAAGGTACGATTTAATGAAATCTAGTGGTATGCCTCGAACGCCATATCGGTTCAGTTTCTTGAGTGAGAGATAATGGTCAACACAATCGAAAGCTCGAGAAAAATAAATACATGAACCGAGGGGAATCAACTTTGACTCAATGGCATCGACAATCTGAATATTTAAATCTGTTGAAGCTGAATCTACGCCCTTTTTTTTCACGAATCCGTGTTGATTACTGGAAATTATATCATTTCTCAAACAGAAGAATTCCAAAAAGCTTTGATATATTCGACAGCAAGGTAATCGTTCTGTAATTGGAGTACTCATTTGTGTCCCCTTTTTTGTGTAGTGGCCTAATCACGGAAGATTTCAGTTTGTTAGGGAAAGTACCTTGGGTGATACCTAAAGTTATCAAGATAGTGAGGACACTGCTGATACCATATTTACACCGCTTCAGAATATCGTTCGATATATTGTCAAGACCACTAGAATCAGACCGTTTCAGTCTGTGTATGAAACCGACCACCTCAGGCTCAGTCACCGGCGCAAAAAAAAAATATTTGTCATTAAGTTGTATATTCGACGTAAGGAATTCTACATCATTTTCGCCTATATCCGTTGCAAGACTGAAATGTCCTAGGAAATTATTGGCGACTACCTCATCATCGAGTTGTTCATCATTTTCTATTATTTTCAAGTTGGCTGCCTTTTTTTACTTTGTATTTCCGAAATGATGTTCCACATTGCTTTCGTTTTGTTTGTTGAAGAATTTATTTCATTATCAATGCGACTACGTTTTGCTTTAGATAGTTCCAAGAAATATTGTTTGTTCAGTTCCCTGTGATAATTTTTTAATTCCGGGCATTCCTTAGACAAATCTGAAATCATGCAAATTTTTCTCCTCAACTTACACAAATCCTCATTCATCTACTCCCATTTTTTCCATTGCTATATTCAATTATGGAAAAAAAGAGATTGAAGTAATGAGATATGATACTGCTGAAACGTTCAAAAGCAATATTTATATCGTTATTCGAGACCTCTAACCAGGTTTCTCCACACAGGAAATTATTGAACTTCTCTATGGTTTCGGAATTCATATTTCTACCAATTTCATTACGGTTATCTTGTTTTTTAAGTTCTTCAACGTATAATATGTTGATAATTCGAAAATGATGATCAGAAATTCCGTAATCAATGTTGAGAATTTTATAATTTTCGGGAGAATCAGAGATGATCAAATTATCCAAGGTTTCGGTAACCCTTGTTGGCGTGAGAACAGTGATCCCTAATTCGTCAGCTGCAACTGTATCAGAGAGAAAGCACAGACTGTTATCAGTCCTTAGAAATTTTTTATGTAAAAATCTATGAACATTGTGAAGCTATCAAGAAACGTGTTATAATTACTGCCTGACTATCTATAGATCACGGCAATAATGAGATTGCGACAAGTGACCTCAATGCAGCAGCACTCAAAAACCCTTTCACCAAATAACTGTGACACATCAATTGGTTTGATTCCTAATATTGAATTTTGTACATAAATTGCCGTGCCGCCACGTGCAAGTAGCTGGCGAGAGTGGATAGATAATAATTTATATACTCCCACTGTAGTTAATTTCGAAAGTGCATTCCTCCTTGTTCAAGATATATTTCAGCTCGTTAAATTGTTTCTCTCAACACGTTTCGTAACATTTGAGGGGTTACACTTCTAAATGCCCATAAAATTATTTGATCTAAGATTTCAAGAGTGGCTGGGGCTGTTGCATAGTATATCACTTCTATAACATACCCCCAAATGAAGAAATCGAGCACAGTGAGATCCGGTGAGCGAGTAGGCCACCGTACTGGACCATGGTTGCAATAACTTGATAATTAAAATGCTGTATTAAGTAATATAAAACTTCTCTGGTATCATGAGGGGTGCTCCATCTTGTTGGAAGTACATGGGCCGTAAAACTGCCAAAGATAGATTATTAAGATGATCCTCGATTTCATTTTGAAGAAAACGTGACCCTGACCCCTGTTAATTGACCTCCAAACAATATTGGCCCAATTTTTCTGTTTCCAACGATACCAGCCCAGACATTGCAGCCAAACCTTTCTTTAAAATTGCCTTCTCTCATTGCATGTTGATTTCGTTGGGCCCAGTACCAAGTATTTTGCTTATTGAACATACCATTATTTGTGAATCGTGATTCGTCGGAAAATAGAATAAAGTTGATGAAATTTGGGTTGACTCTATGATTTTGAAGCAGCCAATCACAAAACACTACTCGTCTATCGCCATCGTGAGCATACAAATATTGATGTAACTGATATTTAAATGCTCGATATCCGTGATTTTTCAGTATGTTCTCTTGAAGAAACCGTTTTAACAACCACAACCATAACAAGAACGGTAATCTCAGTCTCTCCATTTATGATGAACTTCTGTTCCGCCTCTCGTTTTCCTCCTTGCCTGAAACGGTTCTCAACATACGGAAAATACTGATGGGCTGAATGTTACCGATTGGGATATCTCTGAGCATACAACTCAGCAGCATTTCTTGAATTTCTATGACATTCTCCAAATATTAATAACATATCCACTTTCTACTTCGAGTATAGATTATTTTAAAGAAAAATTGAACTGAAATTTAACGAAAATTAAGAAACTTTTACTGTCTGCTCATGAAGCGTATGTCACTGTCATTACCTAAGTGAGTGTTTTGTTTTCCAAAGAAGACTTATTAAAAATAACTGCGAAATATTATGCATCATGGCAATCCATGGCACACTTGACAGAAGTAAATGAATTATTATTCAGTATTTCGTTAGTAATATTCAATTTATGTCCAATCGCAAATAAATTAGTACTGATAGTTTCGTAAAAAAATCCTTTTTTCAGAAAGGGTTCGTCAAAAAATGGTCGTCATTTGAAAAATGATAGTTAGACACAAAAATGTAATTTTGCCAACTTGTCTTATTCATATCTATCATACTAGTCACAATTTTGTGATATCACCTGAGGTCCTCAGATTAGTTTACGTCCGATCATGGCCACCTAGATGCAATATTAAAAGTGACTCAAAGAAAATTGAGTAGGCGTGAATACTTCTTAAAATGTCACATTCTGATCCAGAATTGTCTCAGAAATCCAAAACTGGAGCCATTATCGGTGAAACCGGAAAAGACAGGAAATTCCCCTTCACATACCATTTACCTATACCAAATTTCATTATGATACACCTAATATTCTAGAAGTTATGACTTGTCTAATGATTCCTTGACACCCGGTATAGTACAGTTCGACTGAGTAGTTATTATTTCGACGTTATGATTGAAATTGTTTGAGAAAATACATCTAGATTTTATTGAGATATGTGAATGTATCACAATCCAATGATTTTTTGAATAATTAAAGTGCTTTGGCATCAGTCTGTTGAACTCAACTGAAAGTACTACTTATATTGAATCAAAAACAGTTTTGTTGATAGTACGAAGAACAGGGAACCAGCTACAACGTGAATTTGCATGCATGTGCATGTGTATCTGAATGTATAGCATCAAAACATGAAGCGGAACTTTTGAAACTGAGTACATGATAAAACTAGACTAAAATAATGATGTTCATTCATTTATGAAACATTATTCGGAAATTCTATCAAACTATGTCTTGTTTTAGAAACTCAATATTTTTTGAAAATAATGACTATATAGCTGCTGAAGTGCGTTGTTCAACAATAATGCAATAGTGAATTGATATAAATCATGAGTATTCATTCGAGAAAAGTTGGTTTATATTATCTGGGCAGATAGCAGTGTTAGATATTTCAAAGAGAGATCCATGTTCATCAATTATACATAAATTTTCAGTTGTAATATCACAAGAGAGTGAGAATAAGGTGAAAATAATTCGACCGATTTTCGCAAACTTGTTGCCAGGCAATAGGCATGAGAGCCCAACGGGCTCGAGTGGCTATTGCCAAATGCCAACAAGTTTAAGAAATAAATCTGGAGAATTATTTTCTACTGTATCGAACTTTTATGTGGTTTCCATAGATTATTTTTTCATGTTACGATCATAAACACATTTCCTCGCACAATGATACCATGTACCAAACCGGTTTTGATCTATTTCTCACTTTTCATGCGAATTGATGACAGAAGTCAAATTAAAAATATACATTGTCAGACAATAAAAACAAAATACCTCAAATTATTTCCGCGGCAATTTTCAAGGTAGAATATTCCCATTATAATAATGTTTTGATTGGCCAAAACGTACATCAATGATTTTAATTGAAAGTTTCCATTGGTTTCTAGAAATGTCAAAAAATAATCAAGCAAATACACTTCCATTTATTAGGCACTAGCAAAGATTGAAAAAATCATTTTGTAATGAATTATCAGATTTATTGATTTTTTGTGACTCAACTATGGCAGTGGGATGGAGATTGTTCACTTTTTTGGCGACTGTCATGCTAATAATAATATCATGTTTATTATTCAATGAAAAAAAAAACTGATATATTCAAGTTATCACGAAATGAAGGGCGAAGTTCTTTGTCTGCAATGTTATGCATCATGGAAAATGTTCTTCCACTTTACCCTGATAAGATATATAGTTCTCCGAATACCTTATGACTTCTTGATCTGCATATCATTTTTAACAGTTTTTGCAATCAATTCTGTATATACCATGGAAATTTTACTCTAGATTTTTCTCTTTGTCTAGAGAAAAAATGAAGGTGTTGTCATTTGTCAATACATATTTACTTGTTCATCCTTCGAAACTGTTGCACGTCTCTCATCTCTCATCAACTATGGAGTTTTATGAACTATGATGTTCAGATATTCTACTATCGTAACACAACATGTATTCTACACACATTGAATATAACCATAACCAGATTAATATCGAAACGGAATATAAATGTTTCCTATGATGATGCAAATTTAGATAGAAACATAAAAACTTTTTAACAAAAAATCAAACCGACGAAAAAATCAACTGAAAAGCAGAAAATAAAATAAACCTTCTTAGTCTAAATGATAATTGAGCTCCTAAACTAATGTAAGTAACTGATTTTGAGTCGGCGCCAAACAAACAATTATCGAAGATCATTATCTATGAAAGAAGTCATCAAAACGCAGCCGTGCATCTCGCTGCCATCATTTTACCCTTCACCTAATTCAATTGCTAGTTTGTTTGGCGCCGACTCAAAATCAGTTACTTAACATTAGTTTAGGAGCTCAATTGTCATTTAGACTGAGGTTCATTTTATTTTTTGCTTTTCAGTTGAATTTTTCGTCGGTTCAATTTTTTGTTGAAAAGTTTTTATTTTTTACTTTTCAGTTCCGTATTTCGTCGGTTTAATTTTTTTTTTTAATTTTTATTTTTCAATTTTTTGTGGCTAAAATCTACCCATTACTACCTCCTTGTTTTTTGATTACTTCCAAAATACTTACTTACCCACCTTTCTTCAACTATTACCAGTTTAATAATATGATTATCTACTTTTACTATTTGTTGTAATATAAATTATTTTCGTTGTTCTGGTTAGTTTATTCTATTACTTTGTATATCATTCCATCCTTCCATAAAATATACTGATTTTGACGGAACAAGAATAATGTCAGTAGCGATCTGTCATTGTCAACTACGTATGTGTGTGCCAATGTTCACAAGTGAAAAATCAATTATCCCCTATTTTTCTACCCGTAAGGGTGGCTGATTCCTTTCGAAATCCAAATATGACGTATACCCTATCTATTAAAAAACGAATCATCCAAATCGAAGAACCCAGTACAAAGTTGTGCCTGATAGAATCGGTTAACGGACCAGAATTCAGAGGGAGAGTGATCAATATCCTCCATTTCGCTACTCTTAGGGGTGGATTCCACCTTTCAAATTCAAATGGAACCAAATCCAAAATACACCCTATCCACTGAAAAAAGAATTATCGGAATCGGACGCCTCAGTGAAAAGGTATGCGTGATCATACATGAAAAAATATGATGGAAAAACATAAAATATACTGGTCGAATAGAGAACCTCCTCCTTTTTGGTTCGTCGGTTGAAAATGAACTAAAATTCTTCTGAAACCAGCACACTGGAACGAAATTTTGGAACCCCGTACTTTTCATTTCCCACATAGGGTTTTCGCTTCCACCCATAGGGTGCCAGGATGTTAAATTATTATTCCAGTCCTTTTTGTTCGGTGCCAAAACTTTTGCTTCTTTTTATTCCATTTTAACAAGATCATCCCACGATTGATCTGGTATACCACTATTTTGCCGAGCTTCTACCCTTGATTCCCAGACTTGTTTACTTATACCGGGTTATTAATCCTTTTCTGATGTCCATACCAACTAAGCTGACGTTTTTCGATTGAATTCTTCATTTGATTCTATTCCTAAATCTGTACGCTACATTCCTACTTATATCTAGTTTCGTTACTCCTATAACCCTTCTTATGAATGTTGCTCTGATTTTGCTCTTCTTCTTGCTTGTTCAATACTCCCAGGACTCCCAACTGCATGTTAAAATTGGTCCATATATGGCGTTGTGAATATTGATAGTCCTTTTTCCATTCAATATATCCTAGTTCAGTGCATAGTAGACTGACTACCTTCGCTTTTTCTCTCCTTTTTTCATATGAGATGTAAATGAGGATGAACCGTGATCAAAATTACCTGACCAAAATCACGCTTTGGCATCGTTCGGTAGTTCCCAGGAGTAGTCAAATCATTTGTTTCGTTTTATTCGAATTTGATGTTCGATATACGAATTTTGTAAAAAATTATGAATATGGTACAGGGGTATAGTACTTTTAACAGTGACAATACCGAAAACTTGTATTATTAAAATTCATTCAGAATCAATAATTTCAATAAATATTATCTACCCCAAATTATAAGAATTTTTGATAACCCCGAGTTAATTCTCATAATCAACTGGTTATTACATGAATCACAAAACGTTACATATATTGCGTTTCATATCAGTCTCTAGGGCTGAAGCCTGAAGAAACTAATTCCATCCTCTGTTATAGACCTCGCGAACATTCAGCCCTGTGGGAAGTGTATTCCGTTTGAATTTTCATAACTCTGTTATAATTATGTAATATGTATGCAGACTCTGTCACTGTGCGGTGCTCAGCATTCGTTTTGCTTCATCAAAGAGTTCAAAGATGAGAAAATGTACCCTTGCATATAGGAAACATGTTGTATTTTTTGATTCAAATAAAATGATAGGATAGCATGAAAGAGTGGAAAAAGTAAGACAATTCTCACAAAGCGAATTCATATTGTTTGAATATGAGCACTATGAATTGCAGAATCAGGGAGAGAACGAATTAAATTTAAAAATTTTCAACAATGATTTGAATGAAATCAAATCAATTCTATCCACAAGGTGGAAGGTAGAATAAGAACCACCGTGAAAAATTAAAAGAGGGAACATGAAGTGTATCAACCAACTATCTATTTTCAAGGTTAATACTAGTGAGCGGTTCCAGAATCAAGACATTTTCCCTGTTACATCCCGTTTTATAGATTTCTAGATTACTCTTCAAATTAGCTAATCTGGGGTGATGCTTCAGTAGCTAAAGTTGAAGTCGAGGTAGCGTTAATTGGTGATGTTTGTTTATCTGGTTGACACCATCTTGATGAAAACTCAAAATTGGATGAATTATCAATCATTCCATTCGGGTTTGCAGATATCAGTCATTGTTTGCTCGACCTGCCCTGAACTGATGATGAACGACTATTTCAAAACCGGTCTACAGGTGGTCAGCACGTATCAATTGATCAGTATTTCTCCATTCACCAGCAAACCTCTGCGATGTAACTTTGAGGGACTTTGCACGATTATTTATCAGATGTAACCAAATGTTCTTATTAGTCAGGGAAGTAGTTGTTTGCTGACTTTTTGATAGAGATTTTCACCTACTATACCACACAAAGTATGATTCTCAATTCAAACTAGAGCAGAATTTTATTTTATAGCAGTTTCCGAACATCCATCAAGTTCATTTCACCAGGTTAATTCGAGTCAACACGTGACAGAAGTAAAACTAAGTACTTTCTATATATATATATATATATATATATATATATATATATATATATATATATAGAGTGTGACTCACTTCTTCTCATGGAAACACCCCTGTATCTTCCGTAATTATTGGAGTAGAATTCTGTAATTCTCACGATCGTTAGAAATACCAAGAATAATTTCTAATCTCTTCTGGAGTTAACCTGAGTGACATACACTGCGCGTCAGGGGCGATGGATATACTGATTCTTGCGGAAAATCATATTAAGGTCAAAAGATAAGCTCAAAATCCTTGCGGATTCGTGATCAGGACATCAAATTCATTGCCAATCCATATTTTCCATGGAAATTCCCCTGTATCTTTCGTAGTTATTGGATATCAAAGGAATGGGTGAATAGGACCCAATAGCCCATCATTGTATGGCCACCACGATCCCCAGATCTAACGCCACTGGATTTTTATTTATTTGGAAGGTTGAAAAACAAAGTTAATAGGAGTAGGCCAACCAATAGGAAAGATCTCCGTGTAAGAATAATTCAAGCGTGCGGAGAAATCTCACCTAGAGAACTGAAAAGAGTAGGAAGAAATAATAGAAGGTGTATAGAAAAATAGGTTCGCTCGGAGGCACAAAAATGTTGAATTGTTAATATTGAATCAATTGAAATTGATTCGTGTGTTTTTGAATTGACAACATGTTTTTGAAAGTAATACTTGGAGAGAGTTTTGAGATACACGGAATTTTCTGCCTCAAGGAACAGGCGATTTTGGAAAAATAATAGGCAGATAAGAATACGAATTTACAATCCTAAAGCCTCACTAATATCATGTTTCTATTCCACTTACAAAATTAACGAATCATCTCTTATTGACTTTGAAAGAAGAAATAACTTTCCTCCCACCAAAATAGAGAAGAAATTACTTATGGAGAACTAAAAGTCAAATTTCTCATAACCAATTATTTTCATGCAAAATTCTGATATTTCTTGTTTTGATTCGTAATTTGAGGGTGTCAAGGATGAAAAGAAAAATTACAATGAAGTAGTTGATTTTCGAAAGAAATTTCGGAATAAAATGTTGAATTTGGAACTCTATTAAAATACCAGGCAGTTCCCATAGGAATTGATACAAATTAAATTTTTTTTAACTATAACTTTTTCAGTAGAAATGTGTATAGGTAAAAAATTTAATTTCCTGGTCACGAACCCGTCTGAGCTTTCTGCTCATCCCGCCTACCATTTTTTTTTCGCAAAAATCGGTATATTCATTAGGTTGGTCGATTTCGGTGTTTTTCAAAAATGGGAATTTGGAACTGTAAATATAGTTGCAAAACCAATAAACGATTTTTTTTCTTCATTTCACAAAAAAATAAACATTTTGTGTTTTCAACTGCTACAATGACATCTAATTTTCAAATTTTGAATGTTGTAAATGGCAAATTCTGCAAATGCAAAACGTCTTTGAGACTTGAAAGTGAACATTTTTTGTTAAATGAAGTATTTCATATTTTCATTATTTCAACTGCCACAAGGGCACCGAAATTTCAAGGTCAAAATTCAAATATTTGCATATGAAAAAAATATGCAAGAAAAAATGCCAAAACATTTTCGTGGTATAATTTTTTCTATATCTTCATGTTTTAAACTGCCACATCTAAGAAGTTCACAAATCCGCTACAATTCATTACAACTACGTGTGCCAGCGAGAACACTTGATCGTTAGGGTATTTCTGATAGAGCTGGGGCTGCAGTACCTTCAGCCGTTCTACAGGACGTTGGTATTATACATGAAGAGGACAATAAAAGTATCATAGATAAAAACAAGATACATCGCACTAGAAGAAACGTGAATATATAATAGATAACGCACAAAATTCATTATTACGTGGCTTGTTTTTTGATGGACGTAAAGATGAAACGCTGAAGATTGAAAACAATATGCCAGAGTCGATACTTGGCGCATATTTGTCCTGAATCAGGAACCTCGCCAAACAACATGAAATGTATTCTGAAGTACTTGGACGAATCTCATATTACAACGGATAAGCTGAAGGATGCGACGGAACAAACGTCAATGTCGGAAAACATTCGGAAATAATTGTACAATTGGAGAAACATTTGAATTACTTGCAAACTAATGAACTGCCATTGCGACATCTCATAACTTTTCTTGATGGCAGCACAACTGGGACCTATTGGACAGGCATTGAAGGGATGTGAGAGACTTTCTATTAGTAATCTATCTATTTCTATTTTATTATCTATTGTATTTATTTATTTTTTCGTTACAGTTAACTTCAACATAATTGAGTCAAATGTTTCGGCATGGAATGATTCTGTTGAGACTGATCTTAGCACAGATCAAAAATACATCATTGATATATGTGATGCAATTTCGAAAGGAACTGTTGATGAAAAATTATCCAAACGAAGCCCTGGTAGATTTGTGCATTCCCGATGGCTAAGAACAGCTAATCGTATACTGCGGCTATACGTTTCAACCGCTGAACCATCAGAAAACTTGGTTGTCTTGGTAACTTTTATTTCAAAAGTGTATGGTCCAATATGGTTCATTGTTGAAACAAAACCATCATGCCTGCAGGAAGCCTGGAATGTCTGGAAAACAATTCAGTTATCTAGGTATTTACCGAAAAATTTGAAGGATGTGATTGATCCAGTGATTTTCGATATTTCGCGCATCCTGAAAATATCCTGCTTGGAATGCTCGGGGACACCAGACAGCATATTCGGGAGCTTGCTGTGCGTCGAATTTTCAAAGCTCGAAGCTCTAACATACAGCAATCACTACGACAATTTGAAGTTCCAAATTCGCTGAATATAAACGCCTCAAGCTATATGGACTTGATTGATTGGAGTACTATTGTCATTACTGAACCGCCTTCAACAATTGAGTTACCTGTAGAAGTTTTGATCGATATCGTGAAAAATCCGGATACATCAATGCTGTTCTCTGGAAAAAATCGTATCCATGTCACACGCAAGCGGTTGAACGAGCTGTTAAAATTGTGATGGAAGATTCAGCTATAGTTTGTGGTAGTGAAAACAGAGATGGTGTAATTAGGGCAAAATTGTGATCACGTGAAATTATACCCTCTTTTGTATTAAAGCAAGATTATAAATTGAATTAAGTTTCATTTGTTCACAGAATGTTTGATAAGATACCTACCTATTTTCAAGTTATATATCTAAACCTATACAAAACTCGTGTTAGATACTACAATATTTTCATTTTTCATTCTGTAATACTTGTGAATTCGTTTTATAATGAATATTACCTCTATCTTGAACCACTTCATTTGGCTTAAAATTAAATAACTAATTCAAAATTAAAAAAATGCTGTTGTGGCAGTTTAAATTGCAGAAAAAAGGAAAAATGTATTGAAGAAAATGTGTTTTTTCAAGTAGTGCAACTTTTGAGAATTTGCTGATTTTGAAAATATGAACTTATATTAAAATGGAAACTTCAGTGTCACTGTGGCAGTTCAAAAAATAGGAATATGAAAAAAATTTAAATATTTCTCTCTTCGTATTCCACAACTTTCTTATAGTTGCAGACACAAGCATTTACAAATTTCCAAATCCCCCATACCAATCGGCCCACCCTAATATTCATACCTCCTGGCACGCAGTGTATGTCACTCAGGTTGAATATATATATATATATATATATATATATAATATATATATATATATATATATATATATATATATATATATATATATATATATATATATATATATATATTATATAAATATATACACTGTGTCCCACTTCTCAAGGTACCCCCGTATCTTCCGTAATTATTGGAGTAAAATTCTGTTATTCCCACTATCGGTAGATATACTGGGGGTGAGTCTAATTTTTCTGGGATTGACCCACACTGATATACACTGCGCGCCAGGAGCGATGGATATACCGATTTCTGCGAGAAATAATATTGGGAGGCAAGATAGGCTCAAAATTTTTACGGATTCGTAATCAGGACATCAACCTCAATGTCAATCCATATTTTCGCTGAGAAATTTTCAGTTCTGAAAAATCCGAATTTGTCTCACTTCCCATGGAAACGCCCCCGTATATTCGGTTATTATTGTAGTAGAATTCTGTAATTTCTTCGATCGTCAGACATACCATGGCTAAGTCTCAATCTTTCCTGGGGTCATTCTAAGTGACATACACTGCGCGCCAGGGGCGACGGATATATTTATTTTTGCGAAAAGTAATATGAGGGGGCAAGATATGCTCAAATTTCTTACGGATTCGTGATCAGGACATCAACTTTAATTCAAAATGAAAAAACAAGTGAAATGTCTTTGAGGCATATCTCAAAAAAAAACTTTTTTTTTTCTGTTCATAAATATCCTTCGAAAAAACAACAATCAGAGATACTCAATGTAGAAATAAATATTTCTCAATAATACTGCATTATCAGTGATAATTATCACTCGATAACACGCCCTACAGTTATAAACTCTGCAAAAATTGTTTTCAGAAATGAAATTTTATCAAAAAAATATGGAATGGTACTGTAATTGATGTCGTGATCACGAATCCGTAAGAATTTTAAGCCTATCTTGCCCCCTAATATTATTTTTTGCAAAATTCGTTATATCCATCGCTTCTGGCGCGCAGTGTATGTCACTCAGGTCAACCCCACGAGTGAATTGAGACTCACCCCCAGTATATCTACCGATCGTGGAAGTTCCAGAATTCTACTCTAATAATTACGGAAGATATGGGGGTGTTTCCATGAGAAGTGAGACACACTATATATATATATATATATATATATATATATATATATATATATATATATATATATATATATATATATATATATATATATATATATATATATATATATATATATATATTATATATATATATATATATATATATATATATATATATTATGTGTGGCGAATTTAACTTTTTTCCGTGCGTGGAATTTTGAGAATATTATTTGCATTTTCCATATCATTCCATACATCTTGGTTTGTTAAACTCACCCCTTTGTTGTTAAATCAAGCACTACACTTATTTTGTGAAATATCATTTTTAGGGCGGATTTTTCATCCTCAGACTCTTGGCCGGGCTCTCATTCTACTATATTCTGGGTGTCCATATTAATATCTATGGTATTGTGTAGTTAGGTTAGGTTTACATGGCAAGGTTCGTGAGACGTTAGGTGACTAAGATTCCAAAGAAAGAAAAGAAAGTTTGAGTCTTCTTTTGAAATGGATTATTGAATAATCCCTAAAAGGAGTCGGGAGACTATTATAAAGCTTGGAAGCAGTATAAATGAAGCTTCGTTTATAGAGTGAGGTGCGATGCTTGGGAATCTGGAAAGTCTGTTTTTTCATAAGAATATTGTTCTTCTTTATATCACATGGCGTCAGATTGACAGCTTTCTCGTTTGTTCTCCCAATTTTTTCGAATCCACTCAACGTGCAATCATTTCACTATTGTCTATGGTCACCTTGCCTGGGATATACTTATCATCCGTACCTCAGGTTTTCGCTAGCTTTTTATAGTGTTTTTGCGATATTACGGGTACCGAACTTTGAGGTTTTGTTTTCACCATTTTAACTTTGGATTTTCCCTCGAGCCTTTGACAAGTCCAACGGCGAAGAGAGTTCTGATGTTTTCTCCACTAACATTAGCTCATCCTAACCTAACCTTTCACGGTTTGAATCAACTATCACCATCACTTTCACAGAAATTTTCACTATCCTACATCACTTTTAAGAACTGTTCAGACATTCAGGTCGCGTTTCACTAATGCCCTATTCAAATAACAAATATTAATGAATGCACTGGTATGAAGTCAGCACTTCGGCCAAAAGTTGGTGAAAAATGTCATCCCATGTGGATGAATAAATCGAAGAGTTTTTCTCCCGTAGTCGGGAAGTAGCAATATAATTTGAAAAGTTAATAATGAAATGATAGTTTGATACCCAGGGCACTGGTGGCTGGTCAGGTTTACTTATCGGGCAACATCGGGCGCGTTTAGTACTTGGATGGGGGACCACCTTTCAACGAAGGTGCACGTTGAAAATTCCTCGACAACTGTAGCGTAGTAGCATATTCGCAGCTGCAGGCGTCTTATCAATGAGCACGAGATAAGACGATAGATATGCCGTCCTTCGGAGGGGACGTTAAGATGGCGGTCCCGAGTACATAGAAGTTGAGCTCGTTGAAGAACCCTACCTCTGAAACAACAGAGGATTCAGCAAAATTTCCGGTGGGGGAGAGTGTGATCACCGGCGTCGGTGTTTAGCCCTGGTAGCAGAAATAGACCGACGTTATATAAAGCAATAAAAAAACTAACCTGACCTAGAAAAGACGGTTTTGTAGCAATTTGGACTGAAAAGTTGAAAATAATATTGTAGTTTGAAATAAAAGAAAAAACACGCTTATATAGCAACATGGACGGAAAATTTTTAAATAACAAAAATAAAGGCATTAACCAAAAAAATTATCTCATATAAAAAAGCGTAGGGTGCTCTTCACTTACTTTTCATCATGAATATACCTTTAGGAATAGCTAGCGATGAAAAACTCAACATAACTGATATCAGGCACCCCGCAAAATATAGACAAGTGAGTTTCCTGCGAAAAATTGTTCCAAGACTCCAAAAAGTATGACCAATAGCTCATTAGATTCGAGATGCAATTCTGAGAAAGCCTTTTTTTTTGTTTTTTTCTGCCGACGAAAATTGCAATTGTTATCAACAAAAAAAATGGGTTCAGTTTTTTTACATTAACTCAAAAACTATGAGCGATAGCAAAAATCGGATAAAATATTCTTGAAGACGAATTGAATAAAAAAGTTTCGACTCATCTCCATTATTTATAATTTTTATTAAACGCTGAAAATAGGACTCTCCGTGACCGCTACGGCATACGCACGCCGTCTCTTAAGAGGAGTACACCAATAAATTTTTATTTTATAGTATTAAATATCATTTTGAATTTGAATAAACTATCATCTGTTTTCACACTCGAAAGAACAAGCTCCCGTTGGAAAAAAAGATTTAGGTTAATTTTTCAACAAGTTAGGCAGTTGGTTATTAGTCCTTATTTTTCGGACTTCGTTTTTTATAAAAAAAATGGCATAAATATAATAGGTCTAAAAAAATTTCGCTCCTTGGAGCCCTTCTTATATATATATATATATATATATATATTTATATATATATATATGTATGTATATATATACATATATATTTATATACTCAACAAGATCACGATATACATTTTTTTGAAGTTGTTTATTTTTTTAAGTTAACAAAAAATTAGAAATTAAAAAAATATATTTTATTTATCCTTATGTTTTGCTATTGCTGTTTTTGTATCAAACGAAGGCATTCAATAACATTCGAAAAAAATATTTAGGAACATTTGTTTATAAATTGTTCATGAACAAATGTATTAATTTTTGCAATTTTGTTGTCTAGAAAATATAATAATTTTTTTAAAACAATATTTTCCAAAAAAATTGTATTGCTCATAATCGTTTTTTTATATATCCATTATTTGAATAATTTGTCAAGATTTGTTTTTCTTCAAAAATCATAATTTTATTTTTCAATAGAAAAATGAAGAATAAATTATTCAAAATTTGACTGTTTATTGAGTAAATAATTTGTTATTAACAAATTCCAAATCTCATGATATTTTTTTTCTGAAACTACCAAAAATTACAAAAATAACCATATGCAACAGAGTGTTTTTATTTTCTGTTATTCTATTGTAAAATGCCAATTATGATTTCTGAGGATTTTTTTTTTAACTAATTATTTAAATATGGAAATATAAAATAACGATTATAAACAATGAGATTTTCTTTTAAGAAAAATATTGTTTTTAAAAAATCATTATATTCTCTAGAAAAAAATATATTAATTTGTTAATAATCAATTTATAAGCAAATGATCTCAAAATTTTGTTTCGAATGTTATAAAATGCCTTCGTTTGATGCAAATACAGCAATAGCAAAACATAGATAAAATTTTTATTTTTTTATTTTTTGTTAACTTTGAAAAATTATAATAAACAGAATAAACAACATATGAAATTTTTTATAACTTCATCTTGTTAAGTATTTATATAAAAAAGGCTCCAAGAAGCGAACATTTTTTAGAGCTAGTTTTTAAACTTTTATGGTGTTTTTTATGCGAGATTCGAAAAATAAGGACTAATTACAAATGCCTAACTTGATGAAAATTAACTCAAATCTGTTTTTCCAATTGAAGCTTGGTCTTTCAAGTGGTTAAAACCCACCATAATGAATTCAAATTTTCAAATTGATATTGAATACTATAAAAATATATGTTATGTGGTGGACTCTCTTAAGAAACGGCGAGCGTATGCCAAAGCGGTCGCGCTAAGTCCCATTTTCAGCGTTTAATTAAAATTATAAATAATGGAGATGGAGTTCCATGACTCAGAACTTTTTTATTGGAAATTCCTTAAAGAATTATTTTTCCGATTGTCGCCATCACTTTAGTTTTTGAGTTATTCCCAAAAACCTGAACCCCTGTTTTTTTGTTTTTGTTTTTACTGATAACAATTCAATTTTCTGCAGAAAATACAAAATGATGTGTTTCTCAGAATTGCATCCAAAATAGAACGAGCTATAGCTCATATTTTTCGGAGACTTGGAATCATTTTTCGCAGGAAACCTACTTCTCGATTAGACTAATAGGAGAAATTTTCTGGTCAATTACTTTATTCTCATTATTTTCAACTTTTTGGTCCATATTGCTATATAAGCATGTTTCATTAGTTCTTTCAAACTATAATTTTTTCTTTCTCTGGCCAAGTACCAATTTTCCATTTTTTTTGCGGCAGTAGCGTTTCGTTCAAATCATTTCAAAATCTCACTCCAAAATGGTGCGTGCAAATACGACCTCAAAAATTTACTCTTACACCTGAAAAAATTCAATTTGGAATAATATGCATCACAAGTTCTCGGAAAATTTATCTCTCATTGTCGTTTATCTACTTTTCGCTATTCAGGCCAATCAATAGAGATTTTCTGCTCTATTGATTCTGTGACAAAAATACTACCAGGAAACCGACTGTGACCTCATACGGAAGACGGTAGTTATATCCTGTTATGTTGCCCACTCGCAACTGTTATTGCTCAATTTGTTATGAACATTTAAAAGCATTTTTTTCAATCGTTTCTGACTTGTAACTTGCAAACTAATGAAGCAATCTTGATACTCTAAAATCAGCATTAGTGCGACTCTATCGGATTATTAGTACCGAAAAAAAACAAAAACAAAACAGCGCTTTTTTCAATCCATAACTCCGCCACTTTTTGAGTTGTATTACAGGCTTCCCACGACCTTGTAGTGATTTATATGTACTTTATGAGTGAATAACTCAGGCGCTGTCGGATTATTAGTTTTAGCACAATTGCAATGTTAATTTTTTAATGCACTTATTGCAGCAGACCTGGATGCGTCATAGGTGGTCTGAATCCAATTTTTCGAAAATATTTCGAGAGTACAAGTTTGGTACTACATAACGTTCATTCTCATTTTGCGTTGAAATGCTGCAGAATAGGTCAAAAATACTTGCAAACATGACCGAAAATGGGCGAGTGCGTGAAAGCGGATGGGTAGTGGGGTAGAGCAGCAGACGCGGGGAAGCGTACGTATAGTAATACATGCGCGCTGCGCCCGTCATGAATCTGCTGCTCTACCCCCACTCCTCAGCCGTTTTCATGTACTCGCCCGTTTTCGGTCATGTTTGCAATTATTTCTCACCTATTTCGCAGCATTTCAACGCAAAGGCGTTTTGTAGTTCTATACTTCAACTCTCAAAATCTTTAAGAAAAATTGAAATCGTACCATCTATGATGCATCCAGGTCTACTGCAATAAAGTGCATAAAAAAAGTGAATTGCAATTATGCAAAAATAGTGCCTGAGATTTTCACACATATCAATCACTACTATGTCGTGGTGAGCCTACTTTAGAACTTGAAAAATGGCGGTCTCATGAATTTAAAAAAATGCAGATTTTTTCTAGTTTTTCCAGTTTTTCTCCATTACTAATAATTTGATCGGGTCGTGCTAGGGCTCATTTTCTTTGCATTTTGATACTCTACATCTAGATTGCTTCATTAGTTTTCATGATACAAGCAAAAAACAAAAACAAAAGATTTTTTGCATTTCAATGTTCATAACAAATTAAGCAATGACTGTTGCGAGTGGTAAACATAACAGGATATAACTCGGGACAGTCTTTCGTATGATGGTAGTATTTTTGTCATGAAAAAAACTCTATTGATTGGTATAATTTGACAACGGGTTTTCTACGTGCATAACTCATCAGTCTCTCTGTTCCAGCTACATATGCGACAGGAAAATAAGCCATATGTGTCAGTTGGGAGCGTCTTCCATTTGTCTGTGATAGTTTATGAAATCTACTATTATTGTTGACTTTTATATGCGGCTTTCTTGAATACACCAACGTTAGAATTCGTTTCACTTCTGTAGAGTATGATTTATTCATTGTGTGATATAACAAATCATGAAGTAACAGTTATTCATCCCTCTCCATCAACCGTGGCTACAGAATCATTGAAATTTTAATACAGCTACAAACTTCCCAGAGCAACATTGATTCCTGGTAATCAAAATCATTGGGCTCCAGTCTTTTGAAACTCACTTGACGAGAAACTTGTATATTGCGTTTCTATTAAAAACAATAGGCAATTGTTTCTGAAGAATAATCTTCCATTGTTCTCAGGACATGAGAATATTGTCAAGAAAATCGATCGATGAGGGCGCCACCGTTTTCTACAAATGGCAGCAATAAGAAGTAATATTTGAATGTTTTGTTTACATTTTTATCCATGCGTTCAATAACATTTATGACTTTTTAGTTCTGGATATGTTTATTTCAGATTTCAGATTTTTGCTGAAGTGGGGAATTGAGTTTGATATTCATTTTCTTTCGAGTTTTCTAGGTATCTTACTGATCAATTACAATCTTATTTACTGATTTTATATATTTTTCATATTCATTTCGTTTGGCTATTCTTGTCAGTCCAGACTTTTGAGTTGCACATTCTGAAATCATTTACCACATTTATCTTTTTCCTATATGGAGAAGTAGAAAAATGAAAGATTACTTTAGGTAACGGCCATCAATCATATTCCTAATATACAGTGAAAAACTTTTTTCAGACCAGTGTTGTGGATTGGCCTTTGTCGACAATTGTTGGTGACCAATCGATGTTGCATGAAATTTCCTGCCTTCGAACTTTACAGCACTACGTTGAGTTTCACTCCGCGAATTATAAATGTCGCATCTATAATTCTGTGCATTTTACATTTTTATTCTTGCCGGTAGGTATTAGCACTCTGAGAGATTCGTTCCGATTCCGAGGAAGACCACAAGTCATCCTGATGATTGGAAAACCATGAAACTGCTGTAGGCGGATGGTGGGCTCCCTTGAAATTGAAACAAAAATATATTTCCTCTTTTGTTATTGTTTGCGTTACACTGGAAGCTAGACTTTTGGTGTGACCTATGCCGACAATTGTGAAACCATGAAAAAGATGTAGGCGGATGATGGGCCCCTTTCAATTGAAACAAAACTCTCTTTCTTCTCCATATATATATATATATATATATATATATATATATATATATATATATATATACATACAGAGTGGCCACTTTTTTAATGGGATTGTATTGGTAACTTTTAAACCATAAGAGTTAGAAGGTCGGTCAAATGGAGAAAAAGTTGCATTCATAGAAGCATTGTCAAGCAGTTCAAACAAATCGGGATTATCCGGGCCGGTTATTGAGATATCATGAGAAAAGTAAATTCTGTCATTTTGATTTTTCTTTTTTTCCCACTTTATTTCAGATATTAACAAAAAATGTCACGGGAGTTTCTTATTTGACAGTGAATTATCCTCAATTTGACATAATCAGATTTCATATCCAACGTTTCGTACGCTCTGGGCCACCCTCAACCTAATTTTTTTCAATACGGACCTGCATATTTTATGACACTTTTCGAAATAACTTTCAACGCTGAATTCAACGAAATATCATACAATGTCATTCAACGTTGATTTTCAGGTGATTTTGACCCTTATCCAAATTTCTTTGGGTCGGATCTGTATTACATTTAGGTACCTCTAGTTTAATCAACAACATGCAATACATTTCGATAAGAAAATCAACTTACTCATCTTCAACTGAATGGAACGTAACAGAATCAAAGCAAGAAACAAGTAATTTATTTACAAATTTCAAGAGGTGAAAAACCTAATTTATAATAATTAAACGAAACTATCATTTATTGAAAGAAAAATCAAATGATTATTCGAAAGTAAATGATGAACATTAATGAAGTAAGTAGAAAAATCGAATTTGAACGGTTTTCTTCACATAAAGGATTCAATATAAAATTGAACCAGAGAAAGGTAGATCTCAGGTGAAAAACAACTACTTTCCTGGCAAATACCACGCAGAACGTTGAATGATATTCACCTGAGAATCCATGCATACTTCCATATAATATCAATGGACATTGAATGCAAATGTTTCTTTCTGATAAGCTCGATTATGTTTGATTTATGTTCAATTTTATATTGAATCCTTTATGTGAAGAAAACCGTTTAAATTCGATTTTTCTATTCATTCCCCTTCACATGGCACTTATCTCTCACTATATGCTAGACGGGCTTGCCACTCCTACTGAGAAGGAATCTTTTATTTAGAAACCTATCGAGGTGGGAGATTTTCGGAGTGTTTCTTTCTGTCACTAGGTACCGCCAGTTAAAGTTTATCTTTTCCGGCGTACCTATAGGTGTTACAAGATCGATGATGGTTTGTTTACGTTGTGTCTCACTTCAGCCAGAGTTCTTTGGACCTTTGGCTGGTTGACTACTCCGTGCTGATGAGGGGCCAAGAAGCCTGAAACCGGTATGCGGATTGTTAGGTGAACACGACATAAATTAAACATAATCGAGCTTATCAGAAAGAAACATTTGCATTCAATGTCCATTGATATTATATGGAAGTATGCATGGATTCTCAGGTGAATATCATTCAACGTTCTGCGTGGTATTTGCCAGGAAAGTAGTTGTTTTTCACCTGAGATCTACCTTTCTCTGGTTCAATTTTATATTGAATCCTTTATGTGAAGAAAACCGTTTAAATTCGATTTTTCTATTCATTCCACTTCACATGGCACTTATCTCTCACTATATGCTAGACGGGCTTGCCACTCCTACTGAGAAGGAATCTTTTATTTAGAAACCTATCGAGGTGGGAGATTTTCGGAGTGTTTCTTTCTGTCACTAGGTACCGCCAGTTAAAGTTTATCTTTTCCGGCGTACCTATAGGTGTTACAAGATCGATGATGGTTTGTTTACGTTGTGTCTCACTTCAGCCAGAGTTCTTTGGACCTTTGGCTGGTTGACTACTCCGTGCTGATGAGGGCCAAGAAGCCTGAAACCGGTATGCGGATTGTTAGGTGAACACGACATAAATTAAACATAATCGAGCTTATCAGAAAGAAACATTTGCATTCAATGTCCATTGATATTATATGGAAGTATGCATGGATTCTCAGGTGAATATCATTCAACGTTCTTCGTGGTATTTGCCAGGAAAGTATTTGTTTTTCACCTGAGATCTACCTTTCTCTGGTTCAATTTTATATTGAATCCTTTATGTGAAGAAAACCGTTTAAATTCGATTTTTCTATTCATTCCACTTCACATGGCACTTATCTCTCAATGAAGTAAGTGTTCGAAATGTCCACCATTTTGTAAAATGCACTTTGCGGTTCTGGAACCCATACTTCTCATACATTTGCTTATTTCGTCTCCTTGAATATCTTCCAATACATTCTCAATCTTCTCGCGAAGAATCTCTATTGTCGGGTTCGTAGTTTCATAAATTTTATTTTTGAGATATCCCCACAAAGAAAAATCCAGCGGATTCAAATCCGGAGATCTGGCAGGCCATGCTACTGGACCTCTTGTTCCAATCCATGAATCGGGAAAAGTTCGATTTAGATAGTCTGTGACCATTCTTTAGTTGTTCGGACCACATCCGTCTTGTTGGAACCATGGACTATTACGCCGATACCGTATAGGAAGATCATCCAACATTTCTTCTATAATTTCTACATATTTTGCTCCGGTTAAGTTGCCGTCAATAAAATAGGGTCCCTGTAATTTATTATTCAACAAACCGCACCATATGTTCAAAGAAAAACGATATTGATGTCTAACTTCATGAATTAAGTGAGGATTTTCTGTGGCATAAAAATGTTTGTTCCTTCGATTGAACATGCCAGAATTTGTGAATGTCGTCTCGTCTCCCCAAATGATATTGTGTGCAAAATTGTTGTTATTCCGCACCTTCCGTTGAAACCAATTATAGGAATTGCAACCTTCTCTCAGGATCATTGCGATATAGTTTTTGCACGGCTTGGTATTCATAGTCATGGTATCCGTGTCTCTTGAGTATTTTATTAACAGCACTTTTCGATACATTGCATTCACTGGCCATAGTTCTCGATCCTATTCCTGGATTCAATCGAATTTGGGTCAGAACATTGATGTCATTGATAGGCTCGTTTCGTCGTACATAAGGACCTCCGAGTTTGATGAATGAATTATGTGCAAGTAACGTTGTAGATAAACGTCGAAACATTTTAATATTTGGTGTTGTTCTTTCAGGATATAATTCACCATACCTTTGTTGTGCTTTGAACGAATTTCTATCTAGTTTTATGTACACTTCGTACATATATCTCTTCTCTTCATTTGTGTATCTTACCATATCGAATAAGTTGAATTGAAATTACTCAGAAAAGTATTTAATGACAAGTTCTTGTGACACAATAATAAACGAAGTGACAAATAATATGACATTTCTTGTTATGTTCTTTTTTATCCACGGCCTACTACTTGAAAATAATACATTCAATAAACCTAGAGTTGTGTGTATGTGAGAAAAAACAAGTCTATCAACGATATCAATGTTCTGACCCAAATTCAATTGATCCCAGAAAAAAAATCGAGAACTGTGGCCAGTGAATGCAATTTATCAAAAACTGCTGTTGATAAAAAAGTCAAGGGACATATCCAACAATAATGATTCCTCGCGAGAAGATTGAGAATGTATTGGAAGGTATTCAAGGAGACGAAATAAGCAAATGTATAAGAAGTATGGGTTCCAGAACCGCAAAGTGCATTTTACAAAATGGTGGACATTTCGAACACTTACTTCATTAATGTTCATCATCTACTTTCGAATAATCATTTGATTTTCCTTTCATTAAATGATAGTTTCGTTTAATTATTATGAATTAGGTTTTTCACCTCTTGAAATTTGTAAATAATTATTACTTGTTTCTTGCTTTGATTCTGTTACGTTCCATTCAGTTGAAGATGAGTAGGTTGATTTTCTCATCGAAATGTATTGCATGTTGTTAATTAAACTAAAGGTACCTAAATGTAATACAGATCCGACCCAAAGAAATTTGGATAAGGGTCAAAATTACCTGAAAATCAACTTTGAATGACATTGTATGATATATCGTTGAATTCAGCGTTAAAAGTTATTTTGAAAAGTGTCATAAAATATGCAGGTCCGTATTGAAAAAAATGAGGTTGAGGGTGGCCCAGAGCGTACGAAACGTTGGATACAAAATCTGATCATGTGAAAATGAGGATAATTTACTGTCGGATAAAAAACTCCTGTGACATTTTTTGATAATATTCGAAATAAAGTGGGAAAAAAAGAAAAATCAAAATGACAGAATTTACTTTTCTTATGATATCTCAATAACCGGCCCTGATAATCTCGATTTGTTTGAACTGCTTGACAATGCTTCTATGAATGCAACTTTTTCTCCATCTGACCGACCTTCTAACTCTTATGGTTTAAAAGTTACCAATACAATCCCATTAAAAAAGTGGCCACTCTGTATATATATATATATATATATATATATATATATATATATATATATATATATTACGAAGTAGAAAAACTCGAAGTCGTCTCCACAATTTAATGTCATTGCTACCATTGTTTTCACGGTCCTCATGTCGTCTTGGTATTTTGCATCGGCTAATGTATTTAGCCCCCCTGAATTTAAAATAGGGGACACAACCCTTGAAGGAAAATTTTCAAGTTTTCAGTTTGTCCCAATCTGATCTCTTGACTTAAAATAATATCACTCTTAACCTATAACATAATTTTTTCATCTCCATAAATTTTATTCTCCGCTGATGATGAACCTATAGAGGTTCGAAACATGTATACCTAATCGATGGTTTTCAACCTTCCACCATCTTTTAACTAATCGATTGTTAATATTGAATTGTGGAGACGACTTCGAGTTTTTCTATCTGATTTTAACTTTCCTAAGCTTAAACTGATTGATATCATAGTTGTCAAAATAACCTATTCACATAAATATATTTATTTGCTAAACATATATATATATATATATATATATATATATATATATATATATATATATATATATATATATATATATATATATATATATATATATATATATATATATATATATATATATATATATATACCATTATTCAGGTAAAATAATCAAATTCTCAACTTCATATAATCTCCTGGAATGGTCGAAAGATTCCTTTGAATCTAACACTGTATATTCATTGATTTGTTGAAAATATAAACAGGATGTTCATAAAATCAGATGTGGAATCATCTGCGACTGAAAGATAAACTTTAGTCACTATCTTCCATCGTCAAGATAACCTCTTGTGGGGTATTCATGTTGAAAAGGGAAACATTCTCAATTGAATATTGATAGAAAGATTTTTCGTGGATTTTTCAATTCACCGAAAAATCTTTCTATCAATATTCAATTGAGAATGTTTCCCTTTTCAACATGTATATTCATCTTCCAAACATAGGTCGCAAAAAACAAATCTCTGAAGGAGTTTCAGTAAAAAAATTGCAAAACTCTTTTATTGCTCGGATTGAAACTCCCCATCAGCTCCTGAAGTCTCATCTATTTTGTACTACTATTTTCCTCGAACACAGCGTGATGATGAACGGACAAAAAGACGCACAGAAGCCCCGAAATCCTCTGAAATACGGGTTTTAGACGATTACATTTCCATATATACGTATTTCAAGCTGGAAAATAGATGTAGCGGATTCATGTTAAGAGAACTTGTAGGTTTTCCTCGTCCTTGCATTCAACACCGAAATCCTCACAAGTTTTGTAACGTAAATTTGTCATCCGAATGGATATGTCCGTTTGAGCGATATCGTTCCACAATACACGAATGTATTATGTGTAATATGTATTAATGATTTCCTGCCACAAATGTGAACAGGTTCATTTGTTATGTTTATAAAACTGATGGTTCGAATTTGATTAAAGCAATGAACCAATGCTTTCAGTGGCTGAATAATTGGAGTTTCACAACTATAAAACATGTTTTTCGAGTCAGTCTATTTTCGATTTTGCAAAAATAATATTTCGATTCACTACTATTTCCTCTCAAAGATTTACTGAAGGAGAATAGGTAGCTGGAAATATACTTTCTAACCGACGAAACCAAAAAGGGGGAGGTTCTCTAGTCGACGCGTATATTTTTTATTTTTTATTTTTTTTATGTATGATCACGCATAACTTTTTACTCAGACGTCCGATTCCGATCACTCTCTTCACAGTGGATAGGGTGTACTTCGAAGGTGGTCCCATTTGAATTTTAAAGATGAACTCCACCCCTAAGGGTGGAAAAATGGAGGATATTGATCATTCACCCTCTGAATTCTGGTCCGTTAACCGATTCTATCAGGCATAACTTTGTACTGGGTTCTTCGATTTGGATGATTCTTTTTTCAATAGATAGTGTATATCTTATATTTGGATTTCAAATGAAATTATCCACCCTTACGGGTGGAAAAATAGGGGATACTTATTTTTTCACTTGTGGACATTGGCACACAAATACGTAGTTGACAATGACAGATCGATACTGACATTATTTCGTTCCACATCCGTCAAAATCATTATATTATATGAGAGGATGGAATGATCTACAAAGTCATGAAATAAATTAACCAGAACAACAAAAATAATGTATATCACAACAAATAGTAAAAGTAGATATTCATATTATTTAACTGGTAATAGTCGAAGTAAAGTGAGTAAGTAAGTATTTTGGAAGTAATCAAAAAACAAGTAGGTAGTAATTAGTAGATTTTAGCCACAAAAAATTGAAAAATAAAAACTTTTCAACAAAAAATTAAACCGACGCAATGCGGAACTGAAAAGTAAAAAATTAAATAAACATTCTTAGTCCCAGTAACTAAGCTCCTGAACTAATGTTAGTAACTAATTTTGAGTCGGCGCCCAATGAACAATCAACGCAGATCATCAAATTACTTCCAAAAAATTATCAGAATGTCACCGCGCAACTCGATGCTATCATTTTACGCCTTACCTAATTCATTTGCTTGTTTATTTGGCGCCGACTTGAAATTAGTTTTCTACATTAGTTTAGGAGCTTAGATACTGAGACTGAGAATGTTTATTTTATTTTTTACTTTTCAGTTCCGTATTTCGTCGGTTTAATTTTTTGTTAGAATGTTTTTATGAATAGTGCAGGGAACTACTACTACTACTACTAGTGGTACAATACATAATTTTTCAGAGACAATTTGTCAAACCGCAACTTGTGTAATATGAAGAACACAATTTTTTTAGTTTTTTGAAACTATATGAAAACTTCTTCCAGGCATTGGATATATTGATGAAATTTTACAAAAAAAATCCACATCATATAAAAAAATCAAGTTTTGTTCATTTTGCTGCCATTTAAACAACAAATTATTGTTGATTTTTATTGCTCTCGTTTGTTGGAGTTTCATATATCCGAAAATCAACGCAGATCATTAAATTACTTCAAAAAAATTATCAGAATGTCACCGCGCAACTCGATGCCATCATTTTACGCCCCGTCTAATTCATTTGCTTGTTTGTTTGGCGCCGAATCAAAATTAGTTACTTACATTAGTTTAGGAGCGTAGTTACTGAGACTAAGAATGTTCATTTTATTCTTTACTTTCCAGTTCCGTATTTCGTCGGTTTAATTTTTTGTTAAAAAGTTTTTATATATAGTGCAAGGAACTACTACTTCTACTACTACTAGTGGTACAATACATAATTTTTCAGAGACAATTCGTCAAACCGCAATTTGGGTGATATCAAGAACTAATTTTTTTCAGTTTTTTGAATTAATTCAAAAGCCTACTAAGGAAAATTTTTATTTTGATTCGATCAATTGTACTATTTTCTTCCCGAGATATTGCATTAGTCTTGTATTGTTTAAAATCACGAAATTGTATATCATGTTCAGTACAAATCGCTGGAACGAAAGTTTTTTGAATAGTTATGAAACTGTAGGTCATTCTTCAGTTTACAGAAAAGTATGATATTTCGGGTTTGTTTGTAACTGAATTATTGGTCATAAAAAAACAAACTGGAAAAAAATCTAATAAAAAAAGATATGCGAGTGTAACAAGAATGACGAGAAATTCGTTTATTCGATTACTGACATATTAACGTCCATACATTGAAAATCCGAATCAGTTTCACAATGAAATGAAAAAACTAGACGAACTTTGCAACAACAATGACGAATTTCTGGAGATGCATTTATTTTTTTTCTTCTAGGTAACAGGCTGATGTGGGTATTTTCTGGGCAAGATATGACATTGAAGTCTCGTATTCATCAAAATTATGAAATTTGAATCATGTTTCGTTCGAATCGGTAGAGCGAAAGATTCGAAAAATTAAAAAAATTGGAAAAAAGTCGAAGTGACAGTAGAGTGTCCAAATTTGGAGCAAAGCTATAAAAATGGAAACCAAGCAACTTTTTTTTTGGCATTTTTCGAAATTTCCAAAAGAAACAGATATTTTGAGGGTTTTCGAAAAAAATGTCAAATTTGACAGGTTTAGAGTAGCACATGACAAAAGGAAAGAGGCTGTTTTTCACACATTTTTCAAGCACAAACTAACCGCGAAGTCAAATTTTCATTAAATCTATTAATAAAAAAACTTCCATATGTTGCAAACTTTATGTGTAACACTGTATATATATATATATATATATATATATTATAAATTGTTTTTATTTTCAACCTTTTTCTCAGATGTTTGACCAACCCTCAGATGTTAATAAAAACTTGTACGAGTTAAAAAAAAAATATTGTAGAGATAGAGACTTATAGGAAAATAGAAATGCTGTTTATATATCCTTTTTTTTCTGACACATGAGCACTTAGCTTGATTGTTGACTTTTTCAGAATCAATAATTAAATTCTGAAATCTACTTTTCCGACTGCCACGTCAACGGATTTTTATATTCATTGTATGTTCTATTTATACATTGTTTTGTTACACAGACACAGTCCATAAACTATCTAAGTATCTATCTATAAAATGGCATTATGCACCCGTCATTTGTTCAACAACACCCTGTATTACAATTAATGGTGAAATCTACCTCTCCTGGGGTCTGTGTCATTCTCTTTCACATGAACTTTCGTGATTTACAAAATATGGTCTGGCGGAGTTCTATGTTTGAACCCATAATTATCGAATGTATAACAATATATGAACTGTCACACAATAATTGTCCATGACAGCTGTACAAAATATCTCCAAAACAACGGAGCAGAGCAACGTATTTATTTTCAGCCAGTAAGTGAAATGTACTTAATATCGTCAAAGAGATCTGCTGTGCCGCTTTCAGTGTGAAATTGGATGAACGCGATATTGAATTAGTACACAGAGTGAAACAATTCGCTTCTGGTAATGCGAATCTTCCTTAGAATATTGTGGTCAAGTTCACTAACAACTCGATAGTCGAACCCGCACCGGAAACAGTGGGCACAAGACTAACGCTCGTACCACTGAGCCAAATAGTTTACTGAATACACGATAAAATGCTCATTATGATAAGGGGTACAATATTTCTCACAAAGAACTCGCATTCAATAAAAGACTACTAGCCTGTGCGTGAGACGTGATTCATTCATTTCACATAAAATACAATTTTTGGTCATTCTTTCATTATAATTACATCGAGACCTGTCCTTGGTACATTCTAGGTGCTAGATAGGCAAAACTGCATTGGCCCACTCTTTTTAATGAGAATGAATTTTTGTTAGGGGTATTATATCTCCTCGTATAATGGTTGTGGGTGAGAGATTGAAGTTCCGTTTCGCTTTTGATGTGATGAACCACGATGGAGCGGTAGAACAATCGTTTTGTATCAAATTCCTGTGCTTCTTTGTTAACCTCATCAGATGGAAAGGTATGAGGCCTCATCAGAATTATTGTGAGTTTTTTTTATTTTATTTTTTCAGGTGTGCATGCCCTAGTTCAACCCAGAGCCTACCAATGCATGATGGTTTATTGGGATCTAGTAAATCGTTCTCAGAAGTTTTGATGTAAACATTAAACATCTAAGATTTCTGGTGATAGTATCTATATGTTTATCCCATCTCAAATATTTAACTAGGATTTTGCCCAAATATTTGATATTATCCGTTCTTCGGATTTCATAACTGTGACATATTGATAAGAATGCTTTGTACTTGAATGGAGGTGAGTTACTTCGGTGATGGATAGTTGTCAATATAGATTTGTTGAATAACGGATTGTGCATTTTTTGTTTCTTGTTAAATTCATCAGGATCTTGAGAATACATGTTTCCAAAAACACTTCAATAATAGTAATCAACTTTCAGTCTATTGTAGTCTGGTGAGTTTTTTTTTTATATCACTTCGGCCTATTACTGAATCTTTTTATTGTTGTCTCGGGTCCTGACAGAGAAATCAAGTGCGTACAAAGCCTGGCTCCCACTATTCGTAGAGCAATACTATAGCAAGGCTCATTGACAACATGCTCAGCAATCGCACTTCTCGAGTCCACATGGAAAACAAAATAAGCAAGCGACGGATGCTAAATAACGGACTCCCCAAGGGGTCATTACTAGCCCCGCTCCTTTTCAACCTGTGTATATCCGACATACCCGAAACACGCTCCAGAAAATTCTGCTATGCCGACGATATGGCCTTGGGCTTCAGTCATCGAATCCTTGCCGAGACAGAAAACGCCTTGATTGAAGACTTGATCACCATAAACGATTACTTAGTGAAATGGAGACCTCAACTTAGCTTATCAAAAACCGAAACATCGTGTTTCCACCTAAAAAATTAAATGCCCAAGCTTTTTTATGTTTCCAATTACTGAATGTGTACTCGCACAAATGATTAACAGATTGAACAACTCTAACTCCACCGGGATCGATGAAATCTCCAACAAAATACTGAAAAATTGCTCTGGCGAATTATGTGGTGTACTGACTTTTCAATTAATCTCTCAACCTCAAAAGGCATTTTTCCGACCAATCTTAAACTTGCTAGTGTATCTTCTATTTTTAAAAAAGGTGACCCAAATAATATGGATAACTATAGAGCAATTAGTATTTTTTCAAGTATCTCTAAACTCTATGAAATTAACATAAAAGAACAATTGGAAGCCTATTTCACAGCAAATAACTTGTTATCGCCGTCACAACATGGTTTCACTGAAAAAAAGCACTGATACGGCACTGTGTGAATTTCAAAATCGAATAGTAAGTGCTCTAGACAAAAATAAATGCGTTTCAGGATTATTTACTGACTTTTCACGGGCCTTCGATTGTGTAAACCATGATCTTCTGCTCGACAAACTCTCAAGATATGGTGTATGGTCATACTTATATAAGAGAAGACAAGTAGTCAAAGTTGAAAAAATTCTAAGTACTGAAAGAAATATTGAGGATGGAGTACCACAGGAATCCATTCTAGAACCCTTCTTGTATTTAACTTCTGCCAATGACTTGTTAGTGTACCTAAACATGAACTCGGCCATTCATTGTACATGTTATGCTGATGATAATAATATATTAATTATTGAAAATGATATGGACTCCGCACAAAATACAGCTCTTGAGACCTACAAAAAAGTTTTTATGTGGTCGAAGAAAAACAATTTAATGTTGAATGAAGCTAAAACTAACGTGTTAAATTTCAAGATGAATACTGGACAACAATATGAGTTGAATCTGTTTGTTGATACTTCCTTGGAATTGACCCTAACTAAGTCAACAAAAATGTTGGGTGTTGTTTTTGATGACAAACTTCAATGGAGGACACATATTGACAACTTATGTGATAAACTTAGAAAAGCCTGTTATTCTCTTAGTTTTCTCTCCAACCATTGTAGTCAAAGTATTGTAACGAACCTAGGCCGGACCTGTCGCCTCACATGTTGCCGTCGACAGCGATGAGATCATCCCCGGAGATATTCGAGAACCATCCAGTCCCTCTTCCGCGTAATGCAACGGTCAATATTGGAAACAATTGGAACATGCCGTCGCCAACTGGAAGAATTCGAAACATCGAGAATGCTGTATCGGAGATAAATAGAGAGCCCTCAAGAGGGAGTAAACAGTCTGAACGAGCCCATACGATCGAGCTATTCAGTGGCGTAGTAATATAAATTAAGTTGTAGATTAAGTGTTAAATAAATTAGTTAAACCAAGTTAAGTTTATTTACGTTACAATTGGTGTCGGAAGTGAGATTTTGAAAATAAACAAGTGATCGTGGAGTGGATAGTCAGAAAAATAAATTGATAGACCTTTTTGTACGCCCAAAAATAGACAGTGGCCCGGTTTCGTCGAAGTGGACAATTGTGCGTGGGAATATAAACTGCTACACTGTTCGCGTGAAACAGACAATAGACTGGTGGCCCGTGGAAAAGAATTCGCGAAGTGAATTTTAACAAACTGATAAACTTTTCGTGTAAAACAGACTGATACCTCGTCAAAGACAAAATGTGTTCAAGAAAAGTCGCCTTGCGGATTTGAAGGTAGCGGAATTGAAACAGGAATTGGAGGAAAGGGAACTGGAAACAACAGGTAAAAAGCAAGTACTCCAGGAAAGACTTGCAGAAGGACTTATACAAGAAGGTGAGGACCCCGAAACATTTTTATTCGAAGTTCCCGGAGGTGATTTGAGTCCGATAATAGAATCCTTGAAAGAAGAGCTGCAACAGAATTCGAGGACTTTGGAAGAGAATGCTAGAAATGTGGAAGAGAAGCTTGAAGAAAATTCTAGAAATCTGGAAGAGAAGCTTCAAGAAATTCTAGAAATCTGGAAGAGAAGCTTCAAGAAAATTCTATAAATCTGGAAGAGAAGCTTCTAGAAATCTGGAAGAGAAGCTTCAAGAAAATTCAAGAAGCCTGGAAGAAAATTCTAGAAATCTGAAGAGAAGCTTCTAGAAAATTCAAGAAGCCTGGAAGAGAAGTTCCTGGAAAACACTGAAGGCCTAAAAATAGAATTGTGTGGTGTGGCTAAATTCTAGAAGAAAGAATGGGAACCGTTGAGACAGAGATAGATAAAATTAGGGAGCAAATGAACACGGAGGTAGATAAAATAAAGGAAACGATCAGTAAGCTGGAAAACAAATTAATAGTGCGTCCTCCACAGAGATGGTTAACGAAAATGCAATGCTGGACTTGAGTTTGAACGTGGATAAAGTTCAAGAGGGTATAAAAGATGTCAAGGTCATTTCAGAAATAGGGAATCTTTCCATGAAGCCGCCTCAGTTCGACGGAAAACTCCATGGGCAAATTACCGCCGGCAGTTTGAAGCAGCGGCCAAAGCAAACGGATGGAATGCAGGGAAAGAGCTGTAGCACTGACACTTGCATTACGTGGAGAAGCGACAAATATTCTACA
This sequence comes from Gonioctena quinquepunctata, assembly GCA_018342105.1. Classification (NCBI taxonomy): domain Eukaryota; kingdom Metazoa; phylum Arthropoda; class Insecta; order Coleoptera; family Chrysomelidae; genus Gonioctena; species Gonioctena quinquepunctata. The sequence continues at coordinate 647,258 of JAFIRS010000436.1, forward strand.
AACTCTCACCGCCCAAGAACAGGAGGACTATGATCAGCTGATTAAACATCTAGAATTACGATATGGCCACGCCCATTTGGAACACGTATACCACTCCCAGCTGAAAAATCGCTGCCAAAAATCGGGCGAATCCTTACAAGAATTCGAAACTGACATTGCACGCTTGGTTCGTCTCGCATATCCAGCCACACCAGAAAATGTAATGGAGCGACTAGCGGTTCAAGCATTCCTGGATGGACTCCGTGACCAAGAAACCAGACAAGCGTTGACACTAGCCCGTCCAACACATCTCGTAGACGCACTGGCACGAGCTTTGAATTTGAGGCAGCAAAACAATGCTGCAAAAGCCAAAGTAAAGTTCAAACGATTGAGGAAGACTCACAGGAGCCTGCTAACTTGGAAGCTGCCATAAGAAAAGTGATGAAGGAAGTGTTGCCTGAGAAAAGACATATAAGATGCCGGAATTGTCGCAAAATTGGACATGTGCGTAGCAAATGTCCAACATTCATCGACTCCGATGCAGGAAAACTAAGAAAGGTCGATGAGAAGGGGCAATCGTCGGCCTGTGTCCAGCAAGCCCTGGTTAACAACGCATATGTCGCTATCCTGCAACGACAGAACAGAGGTGTTTTCGTAGACGGTCTCATCAATAACGAGCCTTGCACCATGCTGCTGGATACAGGTGCGACTAGGACAATTCTCGGACCTTCCTTTGCCAGAACACCGGAACGAATTGAACGCGAAGCTACGCACAGCAACAGGGGAGCCAGCTACTGTATATGGCGAGCTACCGATTGAAATAATTTTGGGCAGCACTAAAGTGAAACATCAGGCACTTGTAGCGGACATCGAAGACGATGCAATAATCGGAATGGACATCATGAATTCCAGAGGGTTTGAATTGGATTTCAAAGACGGCGTCCTACGTGTCAACGGAGAAGAGCTGGTGCTTCATGGGAGAAGTGAGGGGTTGATCCGTGTGTTGTTGGCTGAAGATGTAAGCGTACCTGAGAGGGCTGAAACCATTCTGGAGGCTCGCTTGGACGGGAGTACGAGCAGTGGAAACGTGGTGATGTTCGAGCCCAAACTTCATGATGAGAAAATTGGACGAGGGATTGCACTAGGGAAGACCTTGTTGCGTGCTGACCAATTTGTGCCCGTAAGGGTCATGAATGTCAATTATTTTCCAGTGACCTTGAAGAAAGGAACAATATTGGGGCACTGCTCGCCAGTTTCCTCAGTGATCCGGAGTGTACGAGGTACGATTAGCCAACCTAACAACTTGCCCACAGAACTAGAAAAATTAGTTGCCATCTCTTCCAAAGATATAAAACCTGCTCAACAGCCCAAACTAAGAGATTTAGTTAAGAAGTACCAAGACATCTTCGATACCGGACAAGGAAAAGGAGGTCGAACTAATGTGGTCCAGCACAAGATTGATACTGGGGGTGCCCGACCGATCCGGCAATCAGCAAGAAGACTTCCTCTTGCCAGGAAGGAAGAGGCTGACAAAATAGTCAGCGATATGGGAAAAGAAGGAGTTATCGAACCATCTGACAGTCCCTGGTCCTTCCAGTCGTACTGGTGAAGAAAAAGGATGGATCGACACGCTTTTGTGTAGACTATCGCCAACTTAATAATGTCACGAAGAAGGACAGTTACCCTCTCCCGAGAATAGATGACACCCTAGACACGTTGGCTGGTTCCACGATTTTCTCGACCCTTGATCTGAAGAGTGGATACTGGCAAGTAGAACTGGCTCAGGAAGATCGAGAAAAGACTGCTTTTACCATCGGCTCAGGATTGTGGCAGTTCACCGTTATGCCATTCGGGCTCTGTAATGCTCCCGCCACATTCGAAAGATTGATGGAAACAGTACTGAAGGGACTCTCATGGAACACGTGTCTAGTGTATCTCGACGACATAATTGTGGTCGGCAGATCGTTTGAGGACCACGTGAAAAACTTGGAGGAAGTATTCCTGCGACTGAGGAACTCCGGATTGAAACTGAGCCCTAAGAAATGCCATCTGTTCCAAAAAGAAGTACGATACCTCGGCCACGTTGTCTCTGGGGAAGGAGTAGCAGTGGACGACCAGAAGATCAAAGCTGTTAAGGATTGGCCCATCCCAAAAGACATTCACCAACTTCGAAGTTTCCTTGGTTTATGCACATACTATCGCCGATATGTGCTGGGATTCGCCAACATCGCTAAACCACTGACCAAGCTCACGGAAGGCCAAACAAAGTTCCAGTGGTCCGAAGAATGTCAAGACTCATTCAGGAAGCTGAAAGGAGCTTTGATCAACGCACCTATACTGAGCTATCCCCTACCCAAAGGGAAATTCATTTTGGATACGGACGCCAGCAACGGGGGACTTGGAGCTGTCCTATCTCAGATCCAGGAGGGACAGGAGAAGGTCATTGGTTATTTCAGCAAGACGCTTAGCAAACCAGAGCGCAATTACTGTGTCACCAGGCGAGAGCTGTTAGCTGTTGTAAAGGGAGTGGAACACTTCTACAAGTACGTGTATGGAAGAAGATTCCTGCTGAGAACTAGCCATAAGATGAAGAGGCCTTCAAAAATCCTGAGGTAAGTAGCACTTTGGACGAGAGACTCCAAGAATTCGATTTCGAGATCGAACATCGAGCCGGAACTAGCCATAAGAATGCAGATGCCTTGTCGCGAAGACCATGTCCAGATGATTGCTCACATTGCCGACGAGCAGAAGAGAAAGAAGCAACACTTTGTAGAACCGCGGCAATGGATGACAACTGGAATGACAGCAAGATCCAGAAAGACCAAGAGAGAGACCCCGACCTTGGCTTAGTCGTCAGCTGGAAGAAGGGCAATCGAAGACCATCATGGCAGGAAGTCGCAGGTTACTCGCCGGCTGTTAAGTCCATTGGGCACAATGGAACTCTCTTATTCTGGACAATGGGATCCTGAAACGTGTGCTGGAGGCCGATATTGGTGGGGAAGACAGACGCCAAATAATTGTTCCCAGGAACAGAAGAGAGGAAGTGCTGCGGAAAATCCATGATGGAGTCGCCGGAGGACATCTGGGAGGGACGAAGACCCTGCAGAAAGTGAGGCAACGGTTTTACTGGGCCAATTGTCAAGCTGACGTCCAGGACTGGTGCAGGAAGTGCGCTGTATGCGCTGCTAGCAATGGACCTCGAATACGACCCAAGGCCCCGATGCGTCAGTACAACGTAGGCAGCCCGTTCGAGAGAATCGCCATTGACATCGCCGGCCCGTTTCCCGTATCCGACCACGGGAATAAATACATCCTTGTGGCAATGGACTACTTCAGTAAGTGGGCGGAAGCCTATGCCCTGCCCAACCAGGAAGCCATCACCGTCGCCGACGTCTTGGTGAAAGAGTGGATATGTCGATTCGGTATTCCAATGGAGCTGCACTCGGATCAAGGCAGAAATTTCGAATCCAACCTTTTCCAAGAAATATGTCTACTGCTGAACATCCGCAAGACAAGAACCACGGCCCTACATCCGCAGTCCGATGGAATGGTGGAACGGATGAACAGGACGATCAACCGCCACTTGTCCAAGGTTGTCTCTGACCATCAAAGAGACTGGGACCAGTATCTTCATTTGTTCCTGATGGCCTATCGATCCGCAGTACACGAGTCAACCGGTCAAACTCCTGCTAGTATTATAATGGGCCGAGAACTGCGACTGCCTTGTGACCTGAAGTTTGGGATACCGCCAGGACAAGACACTGCGGGAGAGGACTACGTCAGCAAACTTCGGCAGAGAATGGACGACATCCACGAACGAGTCCGGTTGAACATCCAGAGTGCCAGCGATAAAATGAAGAAGACCTATGACATCAAGGCCGACGCTGGAGGGTTTAAGGTTGATGACCTGGTTTGGCTGTACAACCCCAAACGTCGTCGTGGACTATCACCAAAGTTGCGGAACTCGTGGAAGGCCCGTATAAGATCGTGAAAAGGATAAACGACCTTGTGTACCGAATCCATAAGCCACCCGAGGGAAACCAAGGGTCGTCCATTTCAACAGGTTGGCCCCTTACGCTGGAAACCATGACCAAGTTCGCACCCTCAAGCCACCGGAGGATGATATGACGTTCGAGAAGTTTATGTCCTTGTATTCAAACGGGCAGAAAGTTCTACATGGGGTTACTAGAGAGGAGTCACGAGACCTTTTCGAGGTGCCTGCTGACTACGCACTAGCGCACTGTGTGGCAGAAGATCTTCGAATGTCCAGGGGCATCGCCGTAGTGTTCTCCAAGAAATTTGGTCAACTCCAAACACTGCGGGAGCAGAATCCAGAAGTTGGTGGGGTGCTACAGTTGAAGAAAGGCCAGAGAAACATCTACTACCTAGTTACCAAGAGGCATTCCCAAGATAAACCGTCCTATGAAGATGTCTGGAAGAGTCTCACCAAACTAAGAGATACTATGGTGGACCAGAATCTGGTGGATCTAGCAATTCCAAAATTGTCCTGTGGTATTGATGGGTTGGACTGGAGAGTCATAAGAAGTATGCTGGAGGCGATATTCAGATCCAGCGGCGTCAAGATTTTGGTTTGCTGTAACCCTCTTCCACGACCGATCATGAAGACCGTGGAGTGTTACTTCCATCGAACTTCACGGTGCAGATATGGGGAGTCATGCAGATATCGTTCACACCATTGGAACATGCCGTCGCCAACTGGAAGGGCCTGTCGCCTACATGTTGCCGTCGACAGCGATGAGATCATCCCCGGAGATATTCGAGAACCATCCAGTCCCTCTTCCGCGTAATGCAACGGTCAATATTGGAAACAATTGGAACATGCCGTCGCCAACTGGAAGAATTCGAAACATCGAGAATGCTGTATCGGAGATAAATAGAGAGCCCTCAAGAGGGAGTAAACAGTCTGAACGAGCCCATACGATCGAGCTATTCAGTGGCGTAGTAATATAAATTAAGTTGTAGATTAAGTGTTAAATAAATTAGTTAAACCAAGTTAAGTTTATTTACGTTACAGTATTTTATTGACTATCTATTATGCAAACTTTAATTCGCATCTTAGATATGGCATCCTGAACTGGGGCACATCCTCTACCGTGTGTTTTGTATACAAAAGTATGATATTTGGATCATTGCTAAGTTGGGCTATAGAGATACTTGTAAACAAACTTTTCAGAATTTCAAAATTTTAACGCTAGCAGGAGTATACATTATGGAAGCTTGCACATATATCCACCGAAATAGAAATACATTAGCTGCTAACAGAGCCATCATAAACATTCTACCCAGAATGCCCACTTATCATTACTCAGTCAACATCGCACTGCTCTTAACCAAAGAAGTTTTGAGTTTCAGGGCTGCAAACTTTTCAATAAACTCTCCGATTACGTGAGAAACTCTGAAAATGTACATATTCTCTGAAGCAACTTCTGCTGTCAAAGAACTGCTACAGTATAGATGAGTTTTATCTGTAATTCAATACTAAATGTGTATATAGGAAGAAATTATTTATTATTATATTTATGTGGTATACATCTGTTTATGTTTTTATATATATATTTTTTCAACCATTTTCGATTTTACAACTATGTGACATTATCTATCTTGGTATAGTTTTTTTTTTCAATATTGTACATTGACGTTTTCCTCTTCTTCATTTGTACTCCTGCTCCTGTGGTTGTACAGATCAATCTGAGTAAATAAAGGGATTATTATATTATTATCATATTATTATTGAACCTAATGTCCACCTTAATGGTACCCAACTAAACCACAACAAATTTCCAAAATACCTCGGAGTAGTACTAGATAGGACACTATCGTTTGAAAAACACTTATCCCATGTAGCTGCAAAACTCAAAACTAGAAACAACATGATTTCCAAATTGAGTGGCACCTTCTGGGGTGCATCAGCTGACACATTTTCTGTCATCGGATTAGTTTTCTCAACTGCAGAATATTGCTGCCCAGTGTGGATAAACAGCCCCCACACGAACTTGGTTGACACCCAATTGAAAAACTCCATGCAAATCATCAGTTGCTCCATCAAACCCCCTCCCTCCCACTGGCTTCACTGGGGTCCCTCCCAGCATCCATAACATCCTCCAGATCAATCAAACACCTCCTGGTTTCACCCTGCCCCGTAAAACATGGACCAGCTTAAACCAAACCGCACAAATTATGGAGTATGTGCCGACTCATCATTTAGATGGGGTAAATCTGCATCCAGTTCATGCGACTGCGGTATGGAGAGGCAACCAATCCACCATCTAGCATAAGACTGCGGAAATAGACCTGGCCATTGCACCACCGAAAATTTCCTGAATGCCACCCCAACGGTATGAACTGGATTCAAAATTAAGATATTAAAATTCAAAGCTATTCTGTATTTCCACTCATGTGTAGCCTTACGTTGAATAAATGAACAAATATACGACGAAAAATTTATAAGTATAATTATAAAATGAAAAGTACTAGGGAAGTTTTTATCAAAAGCAAAATATTCATACTTGTGGACCATCATAGCTAGGAAGGTGTGATGTTCATTGAACAAAATAACACCGTGAGAGGGATCAGATGCCAGAGTTTTAGCACGAAATGACGTATGGCAAAGAACGCATAAAAATATAGGTAGATAAGTAGGCTTTGGACAAAAATTGAAGAGACAATTGGTAATTGGTTACTATTAGAAACATCAAAATAGTTTGTTATACTTGTGTGAAAAGTTCACTTTCGTCGTGTTTTGGTGTTGTTTCATTGTTGGTCTTTAATCGACGAAAAAAAAAGGAGGAGGTTTTCTAGTCGACGCGTTTATTTTTTTATGTTTGACCACGCATAACTTTTTACAGAGTAGTCCGATTTGGATGATTAGTTTTTCAGTAGATAGGGTATTCCTCGACGGTGGTCCCATTTGTATTTGAAAAACGAAGGGGTAGGAAAATTGGGGTTGATTTCCGGTTCACCCACTGAATTTTTAATTGATAACCGATTCTACCATCTATAAATTTGTTCTGGGTTATCCGATTTGGATGATTTTTTTTTCATTGTATAGGGTATGCTTTGAAGTTGGTCCCATTTGAATTCAAAACGGTTCACCCTGTGCTTGGAGTAATATGTACATATAAAATTACATGTCCTGACAAACTGTCTCACTGACTGAAAATATACGATCAACGCCCAGACGAAACTGGGAGCAAAAATTTTTACAGCATATTTTTTTGATATTTCATCCCTAAATGGGTGAAAAGGGGACTGAAAGTGAAAGTACAGTTGGTTTTGCAATCAGAGTCATGGAAATTAGTATTTGGGCTCTTCTTACAAATAAAGATAATTGTGTTTCAGGGTGTTCAGCCCCAGAGTGGTTAAATGGGGGTTGATAGACTGTTCAGTTAGTTTTGAAGTTAGGATCATAAAAATTGGTATTTGGGGGTCTTTGTGACAAATGAAAATACGTGTTTTGATGTTCTTGGAAATTCAACCCCCAAAGGGGTGGAATGGAGGTCTAATTGGGAAAGTTTGCTTAGGAAATCTGTTAGTTTTTGAGTTGGGGTATGAAAATTGGTATTTGAAGTCTTTGTTACGGAAAGAAGAAATATGTATTTCAGTGTTTGTAGAAATCCAACCCCTAAAGGGGTGAAATAAGGGGTGACAGTTTTCATGTGGGTTCATTTAGTTTTTAAGTTGGTATTTGAGGTTTTTGTTACAAATAAATAAATACGTGTTGCAGTATTTTTAGAAATACCGTCCTCAAAGGGGTGAGTGAATTTGTAATAGTCGTCATCAAAAATACAATATTTGATGCGGACGAAATCGCTGGTTCCGGTTAGTAATAGTATATAACAGTTGATAGTTAGAGTGAGGTGGGTGAGTATTCAAAACGTAATAAAAATTAAGTAGGTAGCAATCAGTAGATTTTAACCACAAAAAATGGAAAAATAAAACTCTTCAACAAAAAATCAAACCGATGAAAACAGAAACTGAAAAGCAAAAAATGAAATGAACCTTTTTAGACTCAATAACTAAGCTCCTAAACTAATGTGAGAAACTAATTTTGAGTCGCCTTTTCAGTTTATTTTTTCGTCGTTTTAATTTTTTGTAAGAAAGTTTTTATCCGTTATAAGCTATGGTTCATACACAAGTGCATCAAATTGATATACCGCTCATCTATGGCGAATGTAGGAGAAATGCCAGTCAAGTGCAGACATTATATGCAGAACAATTCTCAGTCGTGACGCTCCTTCAGAAAAATGTTTTCCATGGTTAGTTCAACAATTGCAAAATGAAAATTATGCAGATGAAGATGCCAATGGATTCATAGTAAGCGGAAAAGTTTTTACAAATAGTTAAGCTTATGTAAAATATGGGCAATACCTCTCGTAAAAGAAAAATTTTAAAGCAGCAGGGTTTTAAGTCTTTTGAATATCATTTATACAAAATGACTTCCAGGGGCGCTCGAATTATTGTAATTGATTTTTTGAAAATTATAATATCAATATATATATTCTATCAGATGAATCTAGATTTACCAATATTCTATCAGATGAATCTAGATTTACCAATATCGGTATGTTCAAAGACAAAATACTTGCTATTGGGCTAGAAAAAATCAACGATTGGTAGAAGGTGCTTTTCAAGAACGTTTTGGAGTGAATGTTCAGTTGGGTGTACTAGGACTCAACGTCAACGGTCCATTTTTTTACAGACCATTTAATAATGAAAAGTATTTGAAATTTCTTCTAAACCAAATTGAAATTTTTTTGGGAAACTTGCATTCTAATGTAAATGATTGATTGATCTTTCAACAAGATGGCGCTCCCACCCATAATACAAGAAGTGTAATGAACTATCTTACTGAACGATTTGGGGGGAATTAGTTGGGAACTAATGGTCCAATCCGGTGGCCAGCCAGATGGACTATTTCAAATAGAGTTTTTTGAAGAAAAAGTGTAAGCAAAGCATTTATCAAGTTTAGAGATCCTAGAAATTCGAATAATATAAGCTATTGACATGATTCCGGAATAAAATTCAAGAAACTCACTTATTGAAAATATTATGAGAATTCAACTGTGCCAGCAAGAAGGCATTCGGCGAAAAGAATATTTGATTGAATAAGATTTTGTGGTGTGATTTAAAATATGAAAATTATTCAAAATTAATTCAAAAAACCTAAAATCCATATACACGTAGTTATTCATCAAGGTGTAATGAAAAAGATAACCTTCAATGATTTTTCAATTGAAAATGAAAACAAGATGCGTAGTGTGTCAAACATACATCCGTAGATACTGACTTATACTTGAATGTTAATTAAAAGAAGTACCATTCCTCATTTGAAATTTTCGAGAAACTTCAAGAGAAAGCATGTCATTTGGAAGAATTACTAAAAGGAGTCCTGATGGGCGATGAATATATTTGTTTGCATGTTTTATCAAAAACAAATCGAAGTGCTTCGTTTATTTGATATTTTATTAGGTTGCTTGACGAAAATTCGATCGATGACGTCACAGTACCGCCATTTTTAGAAAAAATTTCTCCTGTGCCGCCATTTTGAAAACAAAAGTTGCACATGCGCAATTGCTTTTAGTCGCCCGTTTGAATAAAGATTTCACTTTGATTACATTGGGTCTTATGGAGTGTTATCAATATTGGTACTTAATAAATAAATGCTTCATTTGTGTACTGCACTCATACATGGGGATGAGAAAATCATACATTCATCTATCTATGAATACTGATAGACAATTTCAATCCCTACCAAAGCAATACAAACTGGTAGGGGTGCAAACTGTATTTTCAAAGACTGAAACTGGAATATTTACAATGAATTCCATTTGGGAAGAGAACAAAACTTTCGTCTACATGACATTTTACAGTTAATTTGTAAAATTACATGGACACCAAATTCGATAAACTATACCCAAGTGCAACAACAATGATATTACTTTGAATTGCATTCATGAGAATGTGTGTATTGAACTTTCAAGGCGTTGATTCATCTAAAATTATCTCAAAATGGAAGAACTTACCATAACAATTCGTTAAAACAAATAAGATGAATACCTTTTTCCTAGCCGGAGTTTCAGATTGGTCATTAATTTTCATACGAATATATAATTTCGATATGATCATGACCAAATATCGCTAGTAATAATTAAAAAATTACTTGTCACGTTGACACGTATAATTTTTTGGTTCTTAACTTTCGGCGAATTGTTTGGTTATTCTTCACCTTGTGGGAAGTTTTTCTGGATCATAGTGACCTGTGATTTTATTACTTACATAGAATCGAGGTTCAACTACAGAAAGTTCCAAAAACCCAACTGTAAAACCAAGCTACGTCCAGCAAGGAAGATGTAATGCAGGGGATCTGCTCCCTTGGGAGGGCAGATCACCTGGAAGTGTCCTTATTGCTTTCAAACTGCTTAGATGTGGATATTGAGAAGATTCCAATGTTTAATTTAGCCATTGAGAAGAGAGCGCTGGAGAGATACAACGAAATGGAGCCTCAGCGCAAACGGAAAGAAACGTTTCCGGCCTTACCCAAACTCGAAGGTAGTCCTCCCGATCATTCCTCCTTGCCTTCTGCTACAAGTGAATCCTCTCGATTGGTCAGCGTGGGTTAGTGCTTCGAACTTACATATTTCCCATAAATTCGAGATTTTGAAAAATCAAAACCTTCCAAAACCGTTGCTGATGCAAAACATGCCTTATCATACTTATTCGTTGCCAGAAGAGAGAATTCCTGAAAATTGAGAAACGTCCTTACAGACAACCTCTGTCTCATTCGCGAACGTTGCCTCTATTGAAGGACCTGTTCGGGCTGGGCAGCCAAAAGATCTTATTTCGGCTCTAGATCAGATGAAGGCTCTGTTCGGTCGAGTTCAACAATAATGCCAGTACAGCATCCAAACTTCATCAAGACAGTGAGCTGGAATTTTAATGGTTCCCTTGAAAGAAGACTTGAATTTCAACATTTTCTGAAAGGAAATTACATCGATGCTGATTTCATTCAAGAAACACATCTGAAATCCTTGAAGTTCCAAACTATAAACTGTATGGAAAGGACAGAGTCAGGGAGAAAGCGTTGCCATTTTGGCAAAGCGTTCTCTTTCACACGCTCAATTTGCTATTCCCATTGATGGTGCTCACGGTATGGAAGCTGGGGTATTACTTTGGAAACGAGAAATGATTCATTCAGAATAATTCCTGCGTATAACCTTCCAAACACTCGACTACATGATGAGGTACTTGACTTACCATTGTGGCAGGTGATTTCGACGCTGAGCATATACAATAGGGCTGTATTTCAAATCAAAGTGGAAGGGTGCTGGAGTGTCATAGTGACAGGTATAATTACCAAGTGGTTGCTCCAGATGAGCCAACGCATTTTGAATATTTCAGACCTGATGTACTTGACATCGTGTCAGTTAGAAATGTCACTTGGGCCTGGGGACTTGAGTCCCAGCTCTGAAGTTCTATCAGAGACTCAGATCACAATCCGGTGATTTTCATCATGGGAGGTAATCCGCTGCCCCAGTAGACCAGTCAATAAAGATTTTTTCTTGACAAAAATACTATCAGGAAACCGACTGCGCCATCATACGGGAAAACGGTCCGTAGTTATATCCAGTTATGTTTTCTACTCGCAAGTGTCATTGCCAAAGTTATAAACTTGAAAATGCAAAAAAAAATATTTTTTTTTGCTTGTTATATGAGATTTAATGAAGCAATCTAGATGCCTTCCATGGACAATTTGTAGAAAATCAAAATGCAAAGGAAATGAGCCTCAGCACTACTCGATCGGAGAAAAATTGGAGAAACCAGAAAAAATCAGCGTTTAAAAAAAAAGTATTATCCTCTTATTTTCTGGGATGCAGTGCAGGCTTCACACGACATAGTAGTGATTATAAGAAATGAAATGCATAAAGCACACAAAGTCGTCTTCACAAAAGGTTCAATACAAATTGAAACACAATTGGTAGACCGACAGGCGAAAAATAACTACTTTCCTAGCAAATACCACGCAGAACGTTGGATGATATTCACCTGATAATCCATGTTAACTTCCATATAAATGGATATTGTTCACAAATGTTTCTTTCTGATGAGCTCGATTATGTTGAAATTCATGTCGTGTCCGCCTAACAATCCGCATACCGGTTTCAGGCTTTTGGCCCTCATCAGTACGGAGTAGTCACCAGCCAGAGATCCGGAGAGCTCTGGCCGAAGCGAGACACAACATAAATGAAATCATCATCGAGCTTAAAACATATTTAGCTGCGTCGGAAAAGATAACTTTCAACCGGCAGCACCTAGTGACAGAAAGAAACACTCCATACATTTCTCCTACCTCGATAGGATTCTGAATGAAAGATTCATTCTCAGTAGGAGTGGCTCAATTGCCCGACTGGCATATGTTATGACAGAAAAAGCCATATAAAGGGAGAGAAAATAAGAAATTGTAAAATTATGTTTAACCGCTTTCTTAGTTGTTTGACTAACCCTCAGAAGTCAATGAAAACTTGTACGAGTTAAGATCACGGGGACCTTACCTTTTATAGTGGGATCCGAAACAACTCTTGGGACCTTGAAAAAAATGTTCACCAGCTGCGGGAATCGAACCCACGCCAGGTGGAAACAGTTGACACAAGACCGACGCTGGTGCCACTGAGCCACAGGCCCCGTTGAAATGAAATGCATAAAGCACACAAAGTCTTCCCTGCCGACTGAACTATATACAGGGTGTTCCATATTTGAATGCTGATCCTGAAGGGCGATAATCCGTGGATAATTTTGAGGAAAATTATTCATATGAACATAGGTCCGCAACCGCTTTTATTCTGAGATACAGGATGTTGAATTTTAACAAATAAATCAGTTCTTCCCCAATATCTCTCAAACCGCTATGGAGTTTTTGTTCAATTTTGGTACATGCAAAGTACGCATGAAAATCCATTTTTTCCGTGATAGAGGATTTCCTAATTTTCATCAGTGGCGTCCCTGTTAACATGCTCCGTCATATTTTTTATCAAAATAATGATACGGCACTGTCTTTTTTATTTGTCCCCAAGAAAAAAATCAAGAATGTTTAAGTCTGGTGATCTAGCTGGCCATGACTCTGTTCCCCCACGACCTATCCAGCGATAATGGAAGTTTTGGTTTAAATATTCGCGTGCCAGAGCACTAAAATGAGCAGGTGCACCAGCGTGCATAAACCACATGCGATTTTGCATAATAATAGGAACATCTTCCAACAGAATTGGCGAATTATCTTCAAGAAATCGGCGATAATTATGTCCATTTAATCTGCGTGGTAAAAAAAAGGTCCAATTAGGTAATCTCCAATAATTCCAGCCCAGACATTTGATAAGAACTGCTCCTGGTGATGAGATTCCACGATTGCATGCGGATTTCCCTCGGCCCAAAAATCATTAATAGGAAAATTTCTGATCCTGTTTTTAGTGAATCTAGCTGCGTCCGTGGATAAAATTTCCCTGTCAAATAAAGAATTTTCGGTAACTTCTTGGAGAAACCATTGGCAGAAATTTACTCGTAATGGAAAGTTTCGAGGAAGTAGAGCCTGAACCCGTTGAATGGGATAGCGATATAATAAATAATTATGAAGAATACTCCATACTAGAATATGGGCGATATTCAAATTATTGGCAACTTGCTCCGTACTTATTCCAGGATTTTCGTCAACTGAATTTAAAACAGCTACCTCAATTGCTGGAGTGCTCCTTTCAAGTGATGATTTGGCTCAAAACTTCCTGTTTCACATATCCTTCTGCGGGTGCTTGAAATCATTCGAACATCAAGAACCATTTTATTTGGGAAGCGCTCTTGATACAGTCGCCTGGCTTCATAAACGTTTCTGTCAGCAAGCCCATACAAGTAATGCATGTCTGCTAGTTCGGTATTTGTAAAATTTACCATTTTTTCAATAAACAAGTTTTTATAACGTGAATAATATCACATATCTAACTAAAGAAGTGTCAAAATTGTTTATGTTGAAAACAACGAAATGTGTTCTTAGCATACTAGATGTTTCTACCCCACAAGATAATCCTACTACTCTTCAACGGCTGATTTCGCATAGGGACAAGCAAATGAATGCATTTTATTTTCTAACTCAAAAACCGTTCGCCAGACGAAAAAAAGGCAGGAGACCATTTTTATGAGAAGATAGAGGAGAATTACAAAAATTATATTTATTTGGAAAAAAGACAGTAGCGTATCATTATTTTGATCAAGAATATGACAAGGCATGTTAACAGGGACGCCACTGATGAAAAGTAAGAAATCCTTTATCATGGAAAAAAATTATTTTTATGCGTACTTTGCATGTACGAAAATGAAAGGAAAGCCGAAGCGGTTTCAGAGATATTGGGGAAGAACTGATTTTTTTGTTAAATTTCAACATCTTGTATCTCAGAAATAAGGCGGTTGCGGACCTATGTTCATATAAAGATTTTCTCTTAAAATCATCCAAGGATTATCGCCCTTTCGGATCAGCATTCAATTATGAAACACCCTGTATACCAGCGACATCCCGAGGAGAGATCAATCTTCCTCTACGTCGATGACACTGCTTTACTCTCCTCGACACTTAACCACCGTGCCGGTCTTGTTTTATTACAAGATGCAATAGACAGTTCTCAGCGGTGTTATCTGAAGTGGAAAGTGAAGGTGAATCCGGACAAGACTCAGGCGATTTCACACAGCACGCAACTGGTCCATACGGCTATTATTTTGGATCGCCGGCTTATCTGGACTCCTCATAGTGGGAATGTTAAAACTAAAGTTTTTTGTGGAGTAAAAGTAGCTTAAAATTATGCATTATTTCGAAGTCCTGGGGGACGCCATGTATTTTCCTAAAACCTTCTGAAATGACTTGCAGAAAAAAAAACTCATATTTGTGCGGTGATTGTTCATTAATTGTTTAAACAATGAAAAACATTTTTTTTAGGCAAATTTGAAATAACTCATTGAATTTCGGAGCAATTCTACCCAAATTGAGGTCGCTGAACAAGAATATGACATTAAAAAAACGATGTCGGGGCTAGTTGCAAAGGTATATTTCATCAATGATCATTTACAGCGATTTCCTATTTATGTGTACATCTCGGAAAAAAACTTTTCGGGTCAAAGTTGTGGAGCTAATGAAGCTCTATCAAACGACTGATAATTTGCCGATATAGGTATGGAAGTGAAAAATTGGAAATTTTAGGCTGCATATACTTTGTTTAAGGTCGTTATGTTGGTTAGGTGAGCATACATTTTTTTTATAAACATTATCACAGTTTATTTAACAACAAATTCCACGGTTTTCGGAGCAAAATTTGTTTTTGGTAAAATTTTATTATATCTATCTCAAAGTACAGGTTTCAAGCTTTGAAGAGTGCTCTTGTAAAGTTTCAATATCACATTTTAAACTAGAGATTTTGGTCTTTGAGGCATGGCCTGAAAATTCAATTCTGTAATTTTTTTAAATTATTCAATATTTTGAGCTCTGTATTTTTCGAAATAAAATTTTGAGATTTTTTTATTTCATAGTTTTTTATGCGTCGTTTTGAAATGGAAATTTCAGATGTTTATATTGAAATTAAAAAAGATCTTTAATTGATTTTAGACAAAATTCTACTTTGTCGTAACTTTATACACGTCCTATTTTTATACATTATCCCATTCACGTTTAAAAACTTCACGTTAGCTGTATTTTTTTTTTCTTTCAGTTAAATTTCTGTTAGCTCAATTTGATCAATTAGATCAAAAGTTATAACAAATTGAGAGTAGAGCGCTCGTTAGTTATTCATTTTTTTTTAATATTCAATATACAATGTAATTTGCCAATTCATTTGTTGAATAATCAATTAGGCACACACGTTACGGTTGGTTACTCTTTATATGTTGTTTCCAACATCATTACTAATGTAGGCACCACCATCCCCCAACTTCTAAAAGCTGAAATCTAATATTACTCCACTAGTATACGTAGAGCGTCAGGTGAGCACTAAACTTACCGATCAACAAACTGTTCTCTCGTGTTCTATCTCTCTCTAACATTCAAATATGATATTTTCGATCCACTATGAAGTTCATCAAAAAATCAACTTATATTTTGATTTTGAACAAGAATTTTAAGCAGGAACTCATTTATAAAAATGGACATTTCGTCAATTTACTGAAGAAACGTAATATGTTCGTATTTGATACAATTAACACTTATTTTAACAAAGAGAAAATATATTTCACGCTGCGTATACCTTATTTAAGTTGGTAATATAAATATATGTTGGTTAGGTGAGCTTATTTTTTTCTGTATAAATGTTATAAAAGTTCATTTTACAACAAATTTCACGGATTTTGGAGCAACATTTGTTTATTTTTTGGTTTTTGGCAAAATTTTATATCAATGAAATTGTTCCTTGAACTATTGATCACAAGCTTCAGGAAGTGATATTGAAAAATCTTAATATCACATTTTAAATAGAGTTTTTGGTTTGTAAAGCATGGGCTGAAAATTCAAATTTGTAATTTTTTTAGATTATTCAATATTTTGACCACTATATTTTTTGAAATAAAATTTTAGGATTTTTTTCCATTGACACACCTTCTCTAGTGAACTTGAGAGTGAACTGTGCAAATTTTAGATGATTATCTTGAAGATTTAAAGAGTGGCACATCATTAATTGATTTTATAGGAAATTGTACTTTGACGTAACTTCATATATGTACTATTCCTATTAATTTTTTTTTCACATTTGAAAACATAACACTTCGTTAGCTTTTTCTTCCTTCTTCCATTATCATTTCTGTTACTTTAATTTGATCAATTAGATCAAAAGTTATAACGTGCTCCTTGAGCGATGCACTTTAGTGCCACCGCCTCATATTTTCGTACGTTAGAAAAAAATCTGCAGTTTTCATTTTAAAGAAAAAATTTATATACCTTTTTCATGATAAATCTCCCATTCTTTCGAATGGTTTAATCAGTTTTTCAAAAATCATTTTTTTTTTCGAGATATTCAATAAACAATGTAATGTTGCATCTTATTTGTTAAATAATGAATTGAGCACACACCTTACGCTTGGTTACTTTTTAAATGTTGTTCCTAAGATCATCACTAATGTACAGTAAAAAGTTATCGCAGTCCCCTAACTTTCTGAAGCTAAAATCTAATATTACTCCTCTAATTGGTTAAAATTACGAAATTCTACCCTCAATATATGCAGAAGCAGTAAGTTTGTATTTAAATAACAAACTCATGATCTACAAAATGGTGTTTGAAACTGTCATTATGTACGCTTCAGCAGCTTGGGGTTATACAAGTGAATCGAATATCTTGGTCGTTGAAAAACTACAAAACAAAATTATGCGAATGATTACGAACGCTCCATATGTGCGTAACGTTCGTTTAAAAGAAGATCTGGGTCTTGTTTCCATCCAAATTGAGATCAGACGCACACTCAGAGAGTGTTCGAATGGGCGGAAGCTCGCGAAAATCCTCTTATAAGGGCCGCAGTAGATTACGCTTTTGACGACCCGACTCGTTTCAAACGACCTTTTCTAGACATTATTTGGAATGATGGGCCTACTTATAGTTTCGCGTTGTACTGGTATTATTCAGAGAACTTTCATCAGATTCAAAATTCCTCAGTGAATCATTTTGAGAAAAAGTTAAAGTGAGAGGTTTTCACCAGTTTTTTCCAGGCTGTACTTCAATTCAACATCAAATTAACTATGAATGTTGAAAAAATTCAAGTTGTAAGAGTAACGTCACATATGTGCCAACTCAAATATGTGAATGAGAAGATCCAAATTATATTATCATGAAACCTGTTTTGGATTCAAATGACACATTTCGAATATGAACGTTACGAATTCTGAAGGTACAAGTATTGCAATGAAATTTATTCAGCTCAATAATAAATTCAATCAACTCCAAGTTTCGTATTACGCAAAATATGAATATTTCATACAAACCTTTTCAGATTGTGTTGGATAGACATACTTCCCGGAAGGAAACATGTTTCTGACTATTCACAGGATCGTGTTCAATTCAGAATTCAGTTCCAACGTGGCTCTTTCATACATATTCTAGAATTTCAAGTGGAGTAGAATATGTCACACTGGCATAAATCTCATGACGTGCATATTAATCATACAGGCATAAATGGGTACGCGGTAATATTACGAATGAAATGATTCACAGCAACAGAAGTGCAAGAATTGATTGAATGAGATCCTAATGACTTGTGAACTATATCTATAGGATCCGATAAAGCTACCGGGTTCTACTACAGTTAATCTGGTGAAGATTGTGGAAATGGACGAAAATTGTAGGATAGCTTGTATATCGTTGTTCATTCGGTTTCATGCACCATTTCGAAAATATCATTCTGAGACGCGATGAATGACATACGTCTTCCGTTTGGTGAGGTGAAAGTCCATCCCTCGGAAACCACAAATTCCAAATATTTTTGAAATCGGGCAGGGCCCACTCCGGTACGAAGGAAAAATGTCTCGACTTTTTCGACGATTTCTTCCGTTATGATAATATTGTTTAGAAAGTGACTAGTAATCATCTGACAAAGCGGAAGACGATTTGGTTGAAGCGCACTACTCTAAACCTATTTTTTTAAATTTTGGGCCTCAAATCGATCATCGCAAAAATTCGACGTCTCCTATATGCCTCATTTTGTATTCCTATACTTTGTTATGGTCTTTACATCGGTAAAATCCGAGTGGAAGACTTTTTAAGTAGGGTCCGGCCTCGGGGTTGACCAAATAAACAGATCGAAAAA
Organism: Gonioctena quinquepunctata; assembly: GCA_018342105.1. Taxonomy (NCBI): domain Eukaryota; kingdom Metazoa; phylum Arthropoda; class Insecta; order Coleoptera; family Chrysomelidae; genus Gonioctena; species Gonioctena quinquepunctata. Next base: position 666,062 of record JAFIRS010000436.1, read on the forward strand.
CTCGCGGGAGTTGAAAAATCGAAAACTGCACTTGGGTTCAAACTTGAGATTCCAAATTCTGCATGGATCTTCTTCAGGGACCAGAAAACCAAATTTTTGAATGGAAGACTTTTTGGCCAACTTTTCACCCCTTCCCACCCCTTTGAATTTCCTCTATTTTCTCTGTTTATTCCTGGTAATCTTTTACGTTTGAGAATTTTTCCAATCGTTAATTCAGTGTATAAAGTCTAATAAACTCACCTCAACTAGTAGTTAATGATAACAGGAATTCATCTCAATCCCTATATAAGGGCTGTTCGCCCCCGCCGGCTCAAATAATCTATTTGAGCGAGGAAGAGCACATAAATGAACTTAGGGAGATGAATGAATTCTTCGGCGTTAAGCTCGTTAACGGTTTATAAATATCTAAAGTCATTAACAATTCTCACCGAAAAATAAATGAATAAAGTTATAAACAATGTTTGCCAACAAATTATCAAAAATTATTTTGGTATAATTCATTATTTCACATTTGATCAATTACAACACTTTTTTCGGTTACAAATTGGTTTATCTGTTGTAATGTATGTACTTTTCTCTGATTTTGATTTTGGTGAATAAAATAGCACGCGGAATGGTAGTTTTACAAATTTATTGGACAATCGCCGTCCCTTCACTGTTTACAAGAAGATATCTTATATGCTATACCATGAGAAATAATATAATATAATGACAATGTGGACTTTACGAGTTCGCCGTAAAACACAGAAAAGGTCACGTAGGCACATAAATATAACTTTTTTCTTTCATATGTACTTGTTGTCATACATCAATAAATATTACATTTTTCTATACTTGTTATAACATTCTTGAAGAATTGAAATAATTTGTAAGCTGTATCAACTGGAACAAAAAATTCACAGGAGATATTTTAACTTCCAATAATCAATCGGTAATTTGTTACCAGAAAATGTGTTGTAATTGATCACATGTGAGAGAATTAATCCTAGAGAAGTCACTTTTAACATCCAAATCTTTCTGTTAATTATAATATAATAATAATAATAATAATATATAATAATAATAATAATAATAATATAATAATAATAATATTTATGTTCATTAAAGTTACAGGCATGGACATGTATGATGAAAAAAAAATGAAAATAAATCGGAGATATCCCACGAAGAAAACTTGTTGTGGGCATTCCTAACCTTTATATTAATATCTTGCCAATAAATCGAATTAAATGAATGAATACATGCTGAATGAATGGAGTGAGTATAAAATATACAAATATATGAATTGAAAACATGTAAAATAAGTAAATCCAAACATGTTAAATGAGTAAATGTAAAGATGTTAAATGTTAAAGATGTGAAAATATAAAAATATGAATTAGAAAATGTACAAATGCAAAAATGTAAAGGTGTAAAAATATAAAAATATAAAAATGTAAAATTGTCAAAATGTAAAAATTTAAAAATGTAAGAATGTAATAATGAAAAATTTTAAAATTATGTAAATCTTGCAACCAAACTTTAATTTTTTTTTGTAAAAAGAAGTATTATTTATACCTCTGATGGTCTGTGGAACCTGACAAAACAGTTTTGGGGCTGTGTAGTAGGATGACTTCTGACCAATCGTTTTTGTAGTCTTTTCTATAAAAAACTCCTTCTTTTGTTTGTGTCTTGTGTTATGTTCATGTTTTATGTATTTTAATTCTTTTCTATTTTTATATTGTAAGCAGAGAATCTTATAAAAATAAAGTTTTTTCAGTTCGAGAATAGGTATCTCTTTGAATAGTTTTTCTGTAAGATATGTACGTTCTTTATTGTAGATAATCTTCAATAGTATATTAAAGTATAAGTGGATAAAAAGGACTTTAAAACACGCGCGATTTTTCGAGCACGACGGCGCAGCCGGAGTGCTCGAAATAGAGCAAGTGTTTTTAAGACCAGTTATCCACGAATACTTTACGTTATTTTTTTTTATTGGTGCACTTTGAAATCATATATACTGGTATTATTACTACAAAAAATAGAAATGAGAACTAATAATGCAAGAAGGTTGAATTCGTGATGTGACATCAGTATACCTTTCGTTGTCATGGAAATGAGAAAAACATTCATTTGCGATTTGTTACCAAAGATCAATATTTGTTGTCACCAGAGCTCAAAAATGAATGATTCTAATATCGATTTTTTGAATAGTGAGGCAGAATCGCGGTTAATACCGCGAAAATCCAGTGATATATATAAAAAAGAATATGAAAAGTTCATCAAATGGATGGAGGAGCACATATAAATGAACGAATTGTGAGTAATATTTTATTTAACGTTACAAGGTACTCCTGTCAGATCAATAATCAAAAATTTGTCATTTAGACTTCACGTTTCTCGATTTGTTGATGTTGTCATGGTTACCTTTAAAAAACGCGCGTTTTTTAAAGTTCGATTTAAACACGCTGAGGCGTGCTTTAAATGGGTAAAAAGGGGCACCAATAAAAAAAAAAGTATTTCTGCATTACTTGCAATTGTTCTATATGACAGTTGTACACTCCTCCCCAGGCAGATATTCCATATTGAATATGAGATTCTACAAGTGAATGGTATAAAATTTTAAGTTCATGTATTTTGAGAAATTTTTTAAGATGCCTGAATGTGTACAGTATTGATCTTAGCTTTTTCAAAAGTTCATTCATGTGGATGTCCCATTTAAGGTGGTTATCAATCTCGATTCCAAGGTATGTAGCATACTTCACACATTGGATTGAATAAGTTGAATTTTCATCTTTTAATGTAATCTGATCAATATCGGGTTGGTTAGATTTATTGCAAGAAAGCGTTTTACACTTTGTTTTTTCCAAGTTCAGTGTTAGATCCATTTCGCTAAACCAATTTTTAATTTTTTTTAGGTTATGTTCCGCTTTGTTCTTAGCTTCCTCCCAAGTAGCAGCAGTAAAGAGAACTACGGTATCGTCTGCAAAAGATGATATATTTGCATCTGCTTCGAAACAGAGTACTCCGTTGATGTATATTAAAAAAAGCACTGGGCCTAAAACTGTTCCTTGTGGTACACCAGTTAATAGTTTTTGAGGTTCACTTATTTCGTTTTCAATTTTTACATACTGTGTTCTATTACTAAAGTATGATCTAAGTAACTCATGTACGATTCCTCTGATACCGAGGTCTTCCATAACATCCATTAATTTTTCATGGTTAACGGTGACGAAGGCCTTTGCTATATCTAGAAAGACACCTATTGAACATTTTCCTTCGTCCAGTGATCGGTATATATTATTTGTTAAATGAACAATAGCATCTACGGTTGATTTTTCCGATCTGAAACCGAATTGCTTAGGTGAAAGTATATTGTTATTCTCCAAGAATTCCATAAGACGTTTTTTAATAACCTTTTCGACGATCTTGGCAGCTGAACTCAATAACGAGATTGGTCTATAATTTGATACATTCCTTCGATCGCCTTTTTTGAATAATGGTTTAACTATATCTTCTTTAAAGTTTTCTGGAAATTCGCCGTTCTCATGGATTCTATTGATTAAGTAAGTTAAGGGTTTTTTAATGAATTCGCCTATTAGTTTGAGGTTTTCCGAAGCTATGCCATCAATACCTGGACATTTATTATTTTTGAGTTCTTTTATGTAGCTAAGTACTTCGGTTTCATTTGTAGGTGTCACAAATATGGAATTACCCAGTATATTTCTCTCAAGAGCGGTGTTACTAGGTGTTATAATTTGCTCAGCCATTTTTTTGCCCACATTGATAAAATGAGAATTAAAAATAATAGCAATCTCTTTCCTGCTTGAGACTTCAGTGTCATTATATATGATATTACTTTTATTGGTCTGGGATTTTTCTTTTCCTGTTAGCTTTTCAATATCATCCTATAAGGACTTTGAATTATTTTTGTTTTTTTCTATTTGTTGCATGTAGTAGTTTTGTTCAGTTATTTTGAGTAAATTGGACAATTCATTTTTGTAATTTTTGTAGCGGTTCGATAAATCTATATCGTTTGGGTTTCTCCTTAGGAGTTTACACATATTTCGTTTATTATCTGAAGATTTCATCAAAGCTTTGGTGATCCAAGGATTCCTTTTCTTCTCCAAGTATTTGATTTTCTTCTCTACAGAGGAACGTTCCAGAGCATTTTGTATCTTCGTGACGAAGTGATCAGTAATTTGTTGGTAAGAATTGTTTATAACTTTATTTATTGATTTTTTGGTAAGAATTGTTTATAACTTCATTCATTTATGAACCGTCAACGAGCCTAACACCAAAGAATTCATTTGGTGGCATTCATTCATTTCCCTAAGTTCATTTATGTGCTCTTCCTCGCTCAAATAGATTATTTTAGCCGGCGGGGGCGAGAACCCCTTATATAGAGGTTGAAATGTATTCCTATTATCATGAACTACTAGTTGGGATGAGTTCATTAAACTTTATATACTGAATTATCGATGTGAAAAATTTTTAAACGAAAAAGATTACCAGGAATAAACAGCGAAAATAGAGGAAATTCAAAGGGGTGGGAAGGGGTGAAAAGTTGGCCGGAAATTAGGTTTTCCGGTCCCTAAAGAAGCTCCATGCGAAATTTGGAAGCTTAAGATCGAACCCAAGTGCAGTTTTCAATTTTTCAACTTGGTCAACCCCGGATTTTCCCGATGTAAAGACCATAACAAAGTGAAGGAATACAAAATCAAGCATATAGGGGACGTCGAATTTTTGCGTGAAGTGCGCCTCAACCAAATTGTCTTCCGCTCTGTCAGATGATTACTAGTCACTTTCTAAACAAAATTATTATAACGGAAGATATATAGAAATCGTCAAAAAATAGACATTTTTCCTTCATACTGGTGTGGGTTGTGCCAGATTTCAAAAATATTTGGAATTCGGGGTTTTCGTGGGATGGACTTTCATCATAGCTTCTCATCGCGCTTTTAGACCCGCGGCTCTCTAACTATTATAAGGGTTGAAGTGTTTGGAGTCTTGGTCCAATAACTAGCTAATTGGTTCGACGGAATAATTTAATCCGAAGGAGTTAGACATTTCTTTATATGAAAAGTGTGACTGTGTGCACGTATCGATATAATCGATGAGAGAAAATTGTATTTCGTGCATCAAATTATTTATTAAAATCGTAGCAAAGCGCTTTCTACCCTTAGGTCATCATCAGTGCGTACTCGTCAGGTGTACAAGAAGCCAAAAAGACCATAAAATATCTCATAATCAATTAATGTTGTATAAGTTTACGTGACAAATATGTTAAAAACATAACCAAGGCCAGGATGAAAATTGAGATTACATTTTCATTATTTTTTCAAAAGCCATTGTTTTGGTGTGATAGCTGGACCCAAGTGACAAGATTGGGTCTTGGGTCTTGGGTCCAGCTATCACACCAAAAACAATGGCTTTTGAAAAGATAATAAAAATGTAATCTCAATTTTCATCCTGGCCTAGGTTATGTTTTTCAACATGTTTGTCACGTAAACTTATACAACATTCATTGATCATGAGATATTTTATGGTCTTTTTGGCTTCTTGTACACCTGACGAGTACGCACTGATGATGACCTAAGGGTCGAAAGCGCTTTGCTACGGTTTTAATAAATAATTTCATGCACGAAATACAATTTCCTTTCATCGAATATTTCTTTATATTTCGAGAGATTGCAGTAGTTGTTTTTATGCAGTAGAGTGGAAGACAGAAAAAATCCGTTGTTCTCAACTTTGATGAGGAATGAAGCATATACATTTAATGAAATTTGCTAGCGCCTGAGTTATGATGATCTCAATCATTCCCTATCGGTCGTTATGGCCGAAGAGAATAGTGATAGCTGAACTATACAGATTTTACAGCTACAAAATGGAGACATAAAAATTTTGTTGAAAAACTAATCACAATATTGAAATTTTTACCCAGTCATTCGATAGATTTATCTGGAAAGTTTTCAGAGAGTTTTGAAAATTAGTATTTTCATAGATTACGACGTGGTCTTTTCGAATTTTTACTATGCCACCTCGTAACTTCGCCGCTCGCGATGCTATTGAAAAAATCACGATGAAAATAGTTTATTAATAAATTAAACTAGAGACACAATTAATTTCGCAAAGTTTTTTTGTAAAATGAATAGCTTTAGCGAACGACGGCCACAAAGTCTACTCCAATTATCGTATCGCATCGCATCAATTCAAAACTCGTACTGATGATTCAGTATAGATGTGTGTTGGGTCGCAGCACTCTTACGCTAAAACTATTCATTTTACAAAAAACACGTTGGAACATTAATTGTAGGAAATTTTCAAAAAACGAGCGGCAAAGTGTCACACTCTGTATATAGAGCTTGGAAAAAAATTATGAATTGAAAATATATATAAATTGAGAAAAATCACACTCAAAACTATGGAAGAATCCAGTACCAATACTCAAATTCATATTAAAGAAAAGTAGTACCATTCAAATGAATATACGAAATCAGTGAACCTTAATATCATGAAAATAATACGACATATCCATGCTGGGGACAAAATATAATTATATACTCCACGAGGGAAAAAATGAACTATACCAAGGGAGACGTCGAATTTCAATTTAAAAATAATTTTAAAATGAACTCATAAATAAATGTGAACTGTAGTAACCTCAGTTGCTCTAAGCACAATAGAATGACTATTAATATGGGATTTTCAATTACGGATAGAGCTGAATCTTCATATGAGTTGACTGTTTGTTCATAATTGAAAATATAACAGAGGCAACTGGGGAGATGATATTATAGTCGTTTGTAGAAATGCGTTCTAGGGGGGAACACGAAGATATATAATCCGCTTTTTAACATTCGAGTATTCCTCAAAGTCAGTATGTAAATTATGATTCGTATCCACAGTTTCATCTGAGTTAATTCGATTCGAATTTCGATTCAGTTAGATAGATTAAAAAAAAAGTCGATATGGACTGATGAGTTCGTCTACCAGTTTATAAGAAGAAAATCAACTTCAACATCGTAGCTACAGGGAAAACGATTCAATCTACATACACTGATATGTAGTTAGGAGAATTCTGAAGATATTCAATCATTTGCAACAGAAGTAAATAAATAAATAGTTGCTTCACGGGAATTTTAAAGATTAAGTTATGAAACACATAATTAAAATATTTGCCTAATAAATTACTGGTAATGAACCAAGAAACGTCTATAGTGAATGATCTCCAGAACAAGTGTATACAGGGTGAGACAACCATATTTCTTCTCTTTGGTTGTATTGTGTACCAGGTTTTAAATAATGAATATCTTCCACATTCATACTCCACATTCCTAATGTGATAAATATTTTTTCATTTTATCAGATTTTGATAGTTTGCTTGTTCTGGAAAGATATTGTACAGTCCAGTAAAATTTAATTGAACTTGGTGCTTTAGATTTGTGTAATTGGATAAATATAAAATTTTAGATTATACTGATAAAGCACAAAAAGATGTTATCAAAATATATTGCTACAATTGACTATAAGCTAATATTGGAAGTTATTACTGAAAATACATTGACTATTGCCTTGTAATTATACATATATATATATATATATATATATATATATATATATATATATATATACATAACATTGGTATCCGGTATGATATTGACTATTGTTATGGTTTCATTGAAATTTCTATACCCATATTTTCTACTGAAATTATATGTAATGGATCTATAAGAATTATAATTTATTGATTTGTGTAATTTTTTCGAGAATTGATCTTAATTATATCTTTTAAATTTGCAACTTATTATTATTTCATTTTTTTATACCTTGAGATATGACCGAGTATATAGGTTGGAACGAACCTCAATCACATACAGAGTGAATTATTTGAACAGACCGCTCTTCAAGTAACTCAAGTTGTTTAGTTTTTAGCTTCACAACACTCCGTATAGAACCTCTGAAGACTTTTTGAGACACGCTTTTGTACTGTCAAATAGTGTGAAGGAGATTAGAATGAACCAAAATTATAAAAGTAAATTTCATTCATCAAGCGGTATTTGTAAAATCCGTATTATTTGGGTTTTCCAAAGTGTTCTTTTATAAAAGTGAATATGAGGTTCGAGAAACGATTGTCAAGTCAGAGGTGTGGTTTTAAAATGAATAACACCCTGTAGAGGTCATAACAAAAGTTACAGGGTGACGAAGTGAAAATTCGAAAAGAGCACGCCAAAATCTATAAAAATACCGATTTTTAAAACTCCCAGGTTACCCCCGTTTTGAGCACCAAATGACTGAATTATTTGGTCAGAGTATTTCATTTGAACACTAGTTCGTGGAATTCGTTCGTATGCAACCAAAAAAAGTTATTGTGGGGAGATAATGTATCAGTTGAAAAAGTTTACGAAGCTGCCATATCACTGAGAATAGTAGATGATCGAATGAAGTCTATGGGAGCTGAAAGTAATATGTCTAGTATCACAGGAAGTTTGGATGTCAGTCAATAAGGAAATCGTAAAAAAACCGTCAAGAAGTCAAAGTCTGAGCCCGAAAAACGTACTAGAAAGTATGATCCTGGCAAGGTTTGCTTCAAGTGGGAAAAAACTAGTCATGTTAAATGTCAATAGTGTTGAAGAAAAACGCGAGCCAGATCAGAATGATGATTTCTTGGTGTTAGGATTTTCATCATCGTTGGAACCAGTGTTAGGCAACACAGATAAAGTAGAATCGGATATCCAAGGTTATTTTTGCAATCGATTGTCGGTCAGTGACGCATATTGATGATTTTGAACAATTTCTGTCAGATTCCAAATTGTGCTATTACAAGGATAACCTCAAAGTTCTAACAGGCCAAAGTGGTATAGTTTTCGGGAAAACTGTTGTTTTCGTAAAACATAAGGATGATATGGTAAATTTACCTTTGATTATTTTGGGGAGTTGCGACAGAGTTATGCCATCATTGGGTAGAAGTTAGCTGAATGTATTGAATTCTGATTGAAAAATAAAGTAGTGAGCCAATCGTGAATGTCAAATCTTCTGAAAAATTGAGTTATTTTCGTCAGTTAGTGTCAAAGTGAATGATGGTCAGTCAAAAGAAAAGATTTTTTCAAATAGTCAGAAGAGTGGAGAAGTATCAAATTTAGTGTCGAAAATTGAATATGATTTCAATAATGTTCTATTCTCTACAAACTGAATTATTGCAAAAAGGGATAGCTTTGGAAGTTTAGAGATTCTGTACGTGTTAGTGAAAGTTTAGGGTAATATCAAAATCATTCCTTCTTATGCTTTACGTATTGGGGTGAATGATTCCTTATGGAATAAACTCAGTTAATGAAAGAAGATTGACGACGGTGCTTAATTTAAGTATCAAGCCAAATGTTATTCTTTCTAGTATGTCTTCACCCGATAATATCCCAAATAATGATTCTGAAACAACCAATGTGAGGAAAGTTGTAATTGATTCATACAGTTGTTGTCACGGAAATGCTATTGCAGCTCATAAAAATGCAATTCGGACTTCTAAATCGAAAACTCTCCTAACTTCCACGCGATCCGGTGGAATTATATAAGCTAGCTATACGTCAGTTTGAGTAAGTAAGTTTATTCAGTGTGAGTTAGAACGGGTAGAATTAGAATTAGATCGTACAGATATGTTTCAAATCGAAATGACCTTATGGTATATATTGTTAACATATTGATATTATGATCGTGAACATAAATACAAACAGCAAAATAGAAGAAGCCACCATAAGCAGGGCTTGAGTTGTGCAACATTTTTCTGACATGTTATTAGTATTTTACTACGCAAATATTAAAATAACAAAATTGTAGGTACCCGGGCTGTAATGTACCAAAAAACGAAGAAAGAGAAGAGGAGAATTTGTTTAAGCAATTTGTTGAAAAAACCATAAAATAAGAAAATTAAAATGATGTTATTTTTATTATTTATCGAAAATTTTCAAAAATGGTACAGATTGATATTGTTTTATATGTTTTTTATCGTTGATGTTCCTTATATCAACAGAAAGCAGATTATAGAGTTTTGGTCTATAAAAGGTTATGAATTTCTGATTCTGGGTAACTCTGAAGCAAGGGATCGAAAGGACTTGCAGGGCAGTTCTACGAGTATCATAAACATGAATAACTGTTAATTGAGGCATATTCATCATCTATAGAAGCGATTGTTGAGTGTATAATTTTTGTAAATTGAATACGTCTGACTCTTCGAATATGAGTTGTGTAGATTTTTTTAATTTTCTCGATAATTATTTTCAGTATAGTGTGTTGTATAACTTCCAGATTGTGCACCGATGTTTTGAAAGTGCAACCCCAAATAAAGAGACAGTAACGTAATATACAGGGTGTCCTTGGACTTCCTCTTCTCCTCTCGGGAATGTATAGATGGGGTCAAAATATCACCCGTATTTCATATAACTTTTGTTCCCAAAAGCCTTCGTTACCAAGTTACGGGCCCTCAAAGTTACAAAATGAAAAATGTTTTTCTTTGATAACTTTCAAAGTGATTATTCAAAATCCCCTCAATTTTGGTGATTGACTGAACAAATGAATTGCTTCGACGAGCTTTCATGCAGGAGTCAGTTATTTCGCTACAAAGTCAGGAACGGACTACCCCCGATGGTCCACACCCCAAAACTTTGAAATGACAGATAATTTTTCAATAGTTTTCAACAAAATAAGGTTACGTAGACAATTTTCCGAATAGAAGTACCCGTGTGGAAAGTCGATCGAAGCAACGATTCTTAATTAAAATGCAGTTTTACCCGACGACATAAAACCCGATCGCCCACCATTATTTGAAATGAAAATTTTTCACAGTAGAAATACTAATGCTAACGTTAATTCAACAACATTCATAACAGGGATAATACAAAATATGCTAAAATAAAGTCAATAAAAAGTAAAGTACCTAGTTGAAAGTTGCATTCACAATGTAGATATTTTTTCAAATGAAATATCAAGTTATGTAGATTCGTGGTGTTTTTGAACTAACAAGCTACTCCACTATGAAATATCGAATTCAGTCCATATTTTGAATGAACGCGTGGAATAAGCTCGTTTCGTGTTGTGTTATCTAAATCTCATGAAACTCAACATTTGGATGTTGCAAATTCGTATTCACAGCTCAAATGTTGAGGAGTTTCACTGATAAGTATAATTTCATGGGAGAAAATATTTAACCCGAAGATGAATTTATCTGAAAAAACGCACATCGGAAGACATAACCAATAAAAATCAAACGAATGAACTACAAAAACGGCTGCACATTAATAGGTGAAAAATATCCGGTGAATTAATTTATGTTCCATTTCTTCCACAGATATTGACAAAAACACCTTGTAGAAAGAAATGAAATTAGTGTGCATAAAAAATGACATTTTGTTTTGTTGAGTGGTGCGTTGTCATTGTATTATCAATATCCTAATAGGACAGTTTAAAGTGTTTTGATATGGCCGAACAGTTTACGTTCAACGAATATGCAGATATGCATGCATTGTATGGACGAGCATTTGGTAATGCTGCAGAAGCCAGTCGTCTGTATGCCGAGCATTTCCCCAATCGAACGTTACCGGCAAGAGAAACGTTCGAGCGTGTCGATCGCAGCTTGAGGGAGACAGGTATGTCTAATGGATAACTGATTGGAGCCTGTTGTTTTATTTCGATATTATTGTAGGTTTAGTTTTGCCAAAACGAGGTGGTGAGGGCGCTCCTAGGGCTGTGCGTACCGTTGTATTGGAGAAAAATATTTTGGAAGCTGTCGCTGATGATCCTTCAATGAGTATCAGAAACCTATCAGAACAGTTCCATACATCCAGGTCCACTATTCATAGAATAATTAGGGAACAACTGCTCCACCCATATCACATCCAGGAGGTACATGCCATGACACCTGAAGATTCACCAGCACGACTGGAATATGCCAATTGGTTCCTGGATAAGCAAAGAGAGGATATTATTTTTATAACTCGAGTTTTATTCACTGATGAAGCAGGTTTCAGTAGAGATGGAGTAATCAACTCTCATATTCTCCACATATGGGCCGAAGAAAATCCCCATGGGATATTGCAAACCAAACACCAACGGAAACTCAACGTGAATGTTTGGGCTGGTATCATAGGAAACTATCTTATAGGACCATTCGTTCTACATGACCGATTGAATGGAGAACGTTATTTGGAGTTCATTCAGAACGATTTGGATGGACTTTTGGAACATGTTCCATTGCAAACCCGGAGAGATATGTGGTTTATGCATGATGGCGCTCCTCCTCATTTTAGTTTGATTGTGCGGGACCATCTAAACCAGATTTTTCCCAATAGATGGATTAGTAGAGGTGGGCCATATTCATGGCCACGCCGGTTTCCGGATTTAAATCCATTGGATTTCTTTCTGTGGAGGAATCTGAAAAGCCTCGTTTACGCTTCACCTATTCACACCAGAGATGCCTTGTTGAATAGAATTACATTACATTGTAAAGTCATATGGAACGACCCTGGCATGCTATTTCAAGTGCAGAGAGGGTGTTTGCGGCGACTAAGAAAATGTATTGAGAGAAACGGGGGTCATATCGAGCAGTTTTTATAGCGGATTTTGCATTTCTGTTTGCAAAGTTTTTGGGTGAGGACCATCGAGGGTAGTCCGTTCCTGACTTTGTAGCAAAACAACTGACTCCTGCATGAATGCTCATCCAGGGAATTAATTTGTTTAGTCAATCATCAAAATTTAGATGATTTTGAATATGCACTCTGAAAGTTATCAAAGAAAAACATTTTTCATTTTGTTACTTTGAGGGCCCCTAACTTGGTAACGAAGGCTTTTGGGGGCAAAAGTTATATGAAGTACTGGTGATATTTTGACCACATCTATACATTTCTGATAGGAAAAGACGAAGTCCAGGGATACCCTGTATAACGTAGATTCATTATTTATTAACACGAGTGTAATCATTTTGTTTTCAAACGCATATTTATGTTATATTCAAGAACACGGACAATCTACAAAAGTCATCCATATAACGTCGCCTATCTGGGACAAGTATGAATGAATTATTGTACGTCCAAAAGACGCTCCAATAACCCCAAGGAGAATAAGTTCATAGAAATTCCCGAAACACAATTTCTGTTCAGAGAAAGAAATTGAATGGGTATAATGTACATCAACCCTCCATTTTCAGAGTCTCGATAATTCAATTGGAAACAAGGGTCGTGTCATACATCATTGGGAGTAATGAAATGTTGGAGCCATGCATGTGAAGTATGAACAGTGAATTCGACTATTCGACTATTCGAACGTTATATGTCATGTTCCTCAAATATAAGATACAATGAAATATGAAGAATAAAACCGAAATGAATAAAATTATAATATATTGCTCATAAAAGAAAAATATACTCTCCAACTTTGAAATCGTATCATATGCCTGCTTATATATATATTTACAAAAAGCCGTGTATTCTTCCGGTGTAGTAGGTGAATCGTTTCTCTGTGGGTAGTCAAAGCAAATACGTTATACAGAAAAAGAGCAATATCATATGTGGTGAAGTTCATCCATCATTCTTTCACATCATGGAGTCATTCAATTTTTCAGCATTTCTTTCGAAAAGTAAAAACGTTTGAAATTTTTAAGTTGATAATGGTTTCGTATCCAACTAATTTCTTCTCTAAACCTGAGCAATGTGGTAGTCTAACTCAGTCTATTCCTTGTGGAATCGGGATGGAAAAATCCTAGAGTAAATCAAATGTGATGGAACAATAATAATAATAATATAAGTTTATTCAATTTAATTCAATTCAGCCTATCTGATATAATATATATAAAATGTATAAAACAAAGAACGAAGTATTGTATAAACTGGAAGTTTGGTGAAGTTGTTGTCACGTGATATACTCTGTGATATATATAGTATCAATACATAATTATAAAGTTATAAAATATAACATCGATTTCAAAAAATAAATGACATATTATGGAATTCTGAAGTGTGAAAAACTTAGTTATAACAATATATATATATATATATATATATATATATATATATACGAATTATATCAATAATGATAGAAACAATCAAACAACAGATCCGCGAAGCATTAAGCTTGTCTGCAAATCTTGTTGCTTAGAAGTTGTTCTATTATTATTTTGTTTTATTTTTATTCGTATACACCTGATTCCGGCAATATCTACCAATTTAGTCGTGTAGTTATATTCTTGTTCGACGTAAAGTGGAACACCATCGTTTTGGTTGATATTGCCTTCATTATAAATTTTGAAATAATTCTTCGGATTGAACATGTGAGAGTTTTGTACTCTCCATGTTTCGCTTAAAACTATGACATCAAATAAGTCTTCAAATTGTTCTAGCACTATTTCAAGTTCTAAAAAATTTTTTTTGGTCGCTCCTTATGTTTGTATGAAAATTTTCAGAATTTGTACTACCCTTATTCAATTGAGAGTTTGCCACTTCAATGCTCTCAGACTCTAATGTGGTTATTTCAAATAGCTCAAAATCTCTTATGTATGCATTCATATCAAATGTTAATATGTTTGTGAAGGAAAAAAAAATAATATGAAATAAAAATATCGATGTAGAATGAGAATGGGATTGTATTCATTTTATTTAAAGTTTCTATATACCTTTTCCCGGTTATATTGTTCGTATGTTAGATAGCGAAGGCACATCGATGTATATTCACTTCTTACCGCTCCTTGTGTTTTTTGGAGAATACTGATATGTTTTCTGGTCTCTTGATTTGTTGTTCAGTTTCTTTTCCACCACTGGTACTTTCGTTTCTATTTGATTTGGTTTCTTCGAGTTGATACTGGTTGTCCCCTTCTTTAAGTTTTTGTCGTAAATCCTTCCTTCTTCTGATGTGTCTTCGTTATCTTCGGTTTCCTCGTTTCGTTTTTCGATATTTCTGAGATCTTGTGGTGTGGATTCAGTTTCATTGACTATTAGTTTATATCGATATATTTTGGCTTCCTCGTTTTGTGATCTGGCAATCTTTAGGTGTGTTCTCAGTGTAAGCTAGTCTTCTCTATCTTCTTGACATAGATCGTTTGCTATAGAAATCCCTTTGTCTTTGAGTCCTCTCAAATTCTCTGTGTTATGGAAAAGCGTCAGTTTTTTTAGATATAAGATGAATTCTATAACGATGGGCGACTTTCCGTTTTACCAATAGTGTAGAAGTTGTTTACATGACTTTCCTGTAGATTTATTTCCAGAAGGGCATTTAGTTGGTTGAGTATACTTCCTAAAGAGCTGCTTCTCATTCCAAAAATGACAATGTTATTTTTCCCCGTCTTACGTTCCAGATATATACACCTTTTCTTCAATGTTTCAACTTCCTTGGTGAGTGTTTTTGTTTTCCTTATTACTTGTTGAAATTCACTCTTAATTTCTTCCGTTTGTTTTTTGTTTGCTTCTATAAGTAACATAAAAAGCTGTTGGTGTTTTGGTGCCAGTTTGTTGAGGCTGTGTCCATCCATTCCGTGTATTATCGGTGAAGTGACTACGGCTCAGTATATTTCAGACTATGGGCCGTTGGTGACCAGGGACACTAACACTATTTAGTTATCGTTTATTTACGTACTCTAGTTTTTTTTGCTCAACTTGGAACTATGCTTTCTTTTATGTATTATTTTTCGCAATTGTTGTAGGATTAACTGTTTATAATAATTATAACAATTGAGAGTTTCATACGGAGCACTTGCGAACACGTCCACACTCTCTGGAGAACTAAACTAAACAATGGCCACAGTTACTGCATTTCAATGTAGATTTCAGTTGGCTAACAAATTCATCTGTGAATTTGGAGTTGTGTACTCTGTTATAACTTTTTTTGGAAGGTGGAGAAAGTCTTTCATGGACCTTTCGGTTTGCATGTTTAGTCGCCATTGAACGGTCCCATTCCATTAGGGTGCTCTTTTTGCTGTTTCCTTGTTCAAAGTTGGAAGGTCTACTGATTTTTTCCAGCACGGGCCTTCAATGTATCATTTCTTGTGTATATTCCCAGTATTGTTTGTGTCTTTTTGGATCCAGTTTTCTATAGACGCTCGTGCTGTTTGCTCCAGTACCCCAGGGGCCTGTCCTGGATCCGGTTCGTTTTTCCGATCCCCTCCTTGCTAGTTCGTCGACTTTTTTGTTGCATGCAAATTCTCGATGAACTGACACCTGAATAACGCAATTTTGTTCTGCCAGTATTGTCAGTTTCTCTCCGCAGGTACAGTTACGTTCAATTTTGACCTCAGAATGTTTTCCTCTGGAATAAATGAACTTCATTAGTTTCATCGTACAATACTTTTTATTCCACTTGCCATAGATAGATAGATAGATAGACTTTATTTGGCTAGTTTACACATCGGTTTATAGCACGTCAGTTTGTACAGAAATATTATCTATGGAAGATAATATGTAAAATATATAAGATGTAAAAACATTCATTTTATCGACATATACATGTGTTTAAAAATAACATTTGAAAATATTTTGTTGTAAAAAAAAAACAACTGAATATATAAATGGTGAAAGTCATGTAAACATTTTTCATGCATTCAGAAATTCCTCTACACTATAAAAACATTTATTTATGAAACCTGTGGTAGAAGTCCATTGTATCTCGAAGTGGAGTGGTATAATTTTATGAAGAAGAAAAACACGAAGTCGTCTCCACAATATATTGTGGAGACGACTTCGTGTTTTTCTTCTTCATAAAATTTATTTATGAGGTTACTTTTCACGTTAATCTTAAAACAATTTTCATTCAAGGCGCGAACTTCTAAGCTCAACTTGTTATATAGTTTCGAATTCAGAGAATTAGATTTCGACTTAGTGAGCCTGAAGCGTTGAAGAGCTATTTGGTTTGCCAATCTGGTTTCGTATTTGTGAATATCAGACGAAAGAGTATAACTCCCTTTGTTTGAGTGTATTTCACAGAGGGTTTGATAAATATAAATGCATGGCAGTGTCATTATTTTCATGTCAATGAACAGGGGACGACAGTGATCACGGAATCCAACACCAGCTAGAAGGCGAATAGCCTTCTTCTGGGATCTGAAGATAATTACCGCATTGCTGGAATTTCCCCATAAAATGGTTCCATAAATAATTCGAGAATGAAACAGACCAAAATATATTTGCCTCAATAATTCAGAACCTACAACATATCTCAATCTTCTCATGAGGAATAATGCACTAGAAAGCTCGCTGTTCAGTTTTTCAGTATGATAGTACCAGCTGAGAGTGTCATCGATTGTTATTCCAAGAAGCTTGCAGTGTGCTCCTGAGGTGTACTTATTGTTACTGGAAATAACCAGCTGTTGCGTTTTATCACCATTGAGTTGTAGGAAATTAGCAGAGAACCAATTTCTAGCAAAGTCAATCGAATTGTCAGCTAGAATTTTGAGGCTATAAAAATCTGGAGAAGTATTGATGAGTGATGTATCGTCAGCAAAAAGAATGGTGGTAGTGTCCTGAAGCATGTGCTGACAGATGTCGTTTATATAAATAATAAAGAGTAAGGGTCCAAGGACAGAGCCCTGAGGAACTCCATGTTCCAATATCCTGAGTTCAGATGTTGTATTTTGAATTTTAACCAGTTGTTGTCTGTTAAGTACGATGACATCAGTTTGAGTGGTGTTCCTCTAACCCCGTAATATGATAACTTTTCTAAAAGTAGGTCGTGAGAGACACAGTCGAAAGCCTTGGACAAATCACACATGGAGAGAATGGAATGTTGCCTGTTCTCGAGGCCTTCAACAATATCTTCCACGACCTTCAGCAGTGCCTTTTTTGTGGATTTGTTTTGGCGGAAACCAAATTGAGTGTTGGCAAGGAAGTTGTTAGATTCAAAATAGTATGTTAATCTGTTTTTCAGTAAGATTTCTATAATTTTAGAGAACGTATTGATTATAGAAATTGGACGAAAGTTGCCCAGAGTTTCACTGTTATTTTTTTTTGAGTAAAGGCATAACTCTTGAGATTTTAAATACATCGGGAAAAATGCCATCTAAAAAACACGTATTTATGAGAGCAACCAAATGGTTCGAGCAGAATGTCCAATATTTCTTTGATAAGTAGAGCATTTATTTCGAAAGCGTCTTCTGAGCTGGTTTTTTTAAGTTTACCTATGGCTGATACAACTTCTTCTGCAGTAGTTGGGGCTAAGAAAAAACTTGATTTTGGCGATGGTAATTTTTTCATGAGATCAGAAGTAGTAAAGGAGGAACTTGGTAATGTTTTGATAATATTTTCAGCAACAGTACTAAAAAATATGTTGAAGTCGTCAGGACTGAAATATGAATTATCATTAATTTTAGGTTTTTTGTTGTATTCGAAATTAACGATTCGCCAGCTATCCCTTGATATGTTATTTGAGGCAAGTAAGGAATTTTCGTAGGCTATTTTTTTTGAGGATAAGATAGAGTTTCTGTAATCGGCCTTTAATCTTCCGTATGTTGACCAGTTGTCAGCATCATTTGTGTTTTTTGCGATTATTTTCACAGACGACAGAATTTTTCGCTTGTTCTTCAATTCATCATTGAACCAGTTGACAGGAGGTCTGTTTGAGTTATACTTCTTCAAAGGAAAACATTTCTTTACTGATTCACTGTATGTTTCTAAGAGCCAGTTTGCTGATTTATTGACATCACCCAGGGATTTGTAAAACATGTGCCAGTCAGCTTGGGCTACAGAATTTTTGAATTTTTCTAATGCATTGCTCGAGAAATGTCTTCTGACAACTGTATCAGTATTAACTACATTAAGGGGTGTGATAATGAACTGTGACATGTGGTCCGATAAACACGGATCGTACACTCCCACTGTGCGGCGTTCAGGTAAGATGTCTGTAATTATATTATCAATGCAAGAGGCAGACTTGTTAGTGACTCTAGTAGATTCATGGATAGTAATTTCAAGGGCATGGGATTTTAGTATCGACATAAATTGTGACATATCGGGTGAATTTGTTTTGAAATTGATGTTAAAATCGCCAGTCAAGATAGTGCTGTATTTTTTGTTTGGTATTGTACATAGTAGATCCTCTAGATGATTTAGGTATACCTGAAAATCGCCTGCACAAGATCTGTAAGTCGCGATAATCAACACTTTCAGACTAGATATCTCTAGAGCACAAAATTCAGAATGAAATTCTTGGTTGAAAATTGTAGTTGTTATAGTGCGGCACCTAATATTTGTTTTCAAGAAAATGCAGACACCACCATGCTGGTTTTTACTTCGACAGTAATGGCTAGCCAAATAGTATCCCATATCACTTATTTGTAGAATAATAGTATGTTAAGCGAACGGTGTTTCGATACGACACTGGTTTTCCCCAACTCTGTAATGGATTTTGTTTCTTCGCACTTCGGGATTCCATTATTGAAGAATAGGTATCATTAAATATAATGAACGTTTTTTGAGATTCATTGGGTTAGTAGAACGTAGTCAAACATTACCTTCAATAGCCCCAGATATCATGTAAAGTCTTAGGTTATTGGCCATGTTCGTTATCTACTGTATTTGAATATAATATACATAGGTTATCGCCTAGAGCTCATCCAGTATTGAAACGACCACTTTGGCCTTTCCCTACCCAACAACCAATTGTTCCCGAAGATACACGAACCACTGTCTAACTGTGGCTATTAATGGAGATTCCATAGGCGTACCAAATTATTTGGTATAGGCGAAACCCGAGACGTAGTTTTTGGCGGACGAGTTTTGTGATTATGGTCCGATTCGATTCAAAATGGTATATGGGGGTTTTCGGAGTCGGAGATTGTGAATTGTTGGTCAAAATTGAATGAATAACTGCACTACTTATTTATTAATCAAACAAACCTAACCTTTCAAACACTGTATGACAAGACACTGGTGAAGATTCGCCGTAGCATAAGCAGCCACATCAAATCGTGTCCACTCGTGGTTTCCCCCTCTGTACCTACCAAACGGTCGTTTCAATACTGGACGAGCTTTACCTTGATATCTAACTTCATTTCGCCCAAACCATCTCGTAATGTTATAAATATTTGTTTATCATTCGTTGACGTTCAATTAGAGTTGACATTTGGAGGTTGGAGAATCTTGATGCTTGGTAATACACTGTTGCCAAGCATCCAAGTGTTATTTCTGTGGGCTTGATGAATGCTGTCTTCAATGGTTAGAATAACATTGTGTCCTAGTTATCGTGAGGGTCCATTGTCATGGATTCATCACGTTGTGATACATTTGTTTCGTATTTCACGAGATTAAACACGGAAAATACCCAAAAGGAGATTTTAGATCCTGATGGAATCTTTGGAGGAGCGGCATCTGTAGGCGAGTGTGCAAACTATATTTGATGTGGTCAAAGTTGATAGGATCAATTTCAAAGTGAAGAAAACAACTAACCTTGGTATATCCAAACCGGTGATGAAGTCAGAACAAGTTGACTTAATACTCTTTGAGGCACTTATCATAATTATCACAGTCACTTGTAAGAAACGAACGACACAAACAGTATTGAGAAGGGGAGAAATATTCGCAATCGAATATTGTTTTGAAAATAATTTCGTGACCATTGTAGTGATTCAGAACACGTGAACTGAACAATGTGGCCAAGCAAGATTCTCGCATGCACGGTTAACAAAGTTGTCTACGAACGAAAGTTTGTTAGATTTCACCGGTGTTTTCTGATTAGCTGGTGAATGGAATATCTTAATTGAAACTAATCAGAAAAAAGTACACGATGTGCACGAGAATTAATTTGAACATTATTTTCTGTATATTCAGAAGTTTGGCATTGTATCAAACAAAAATGTATATTATATTGATATTTCTATTACGAAAACGACCGCACAGTGATTGACGACTCCAAAATCTAACCAGAATTGAAATTCACTACTTCATTCATCAATGCGACGAGTGATTCATCTTGTCTTCTACTCGGTGTTTAGTTTTGAGAGCCAGCAGAAGACGAAGACAATAATGTTCAAGATCCTGCACATCGCGTACTGTTTTCTGATTTGTTGTTGATTAGGATCTGTTATTCACCAGCCAATCAGAAAACACTAGTAGAATCTAACAAACTTTCGTTCATAGACAGCTTTGTAAACCGTACATGCGAGAATCTTGCTTGGCAACAGTGTGCAGTTCACGTGTTCTTAATGTCTGAATCACTACAATGGTCGTGATATTATTTTTCAAAACAACATTCAATTGCGAATGTTTTCCCACTCAATACTGTTTGTGTCATTTGTTTCTTACAAGTGATAATTATTATGGGTGCCTCAACTTGTTTTGACTTCATCTCCAGTTGTTTTCTTCACTTTGCAATTGAATATCTATCTTCAGGCAGCCGGCAAGGTATCCATTTACGACACAATCAGTTCAACATTCTACATTATTCAAATGACGAGTTGAATGTTTTTTTCTGGGTAGGTCACCTGAAATAAAGTGGGTGGCGCTACCCAAAATTTTGTCGAATTGTACAAAGAACAAAACATGTTTTGAAGTTTTTATTTGCAGATTTTTAACAACTATAATTCGTTATAAATTGACATTATACACTCCTCATTCACGGGTGTGCAAAAGGTTTGATTAAATTAAGTCGGCACCATTGCCAACTCCGTTATTATTGATGCTACGATTTTGGTTAGATGGGCAAACTGGTAGCATTGTTAGTGGCCAGTCGCGTTGTCATAATATTTCATGAAATGATATTTTTTTCAATGGAACACCCTATATTTTTTCATGCATTTCGATTCGTAATAACATTCTCAACAACAAAGCTCATTTGACTTTTTTTCGTAAAGGTGAAAATAAGACAGTTGTATTAATAGGAAACATTTATAACAAACGGGTTTGATAAAGTGGTGTCAATTGAGTGGTGCGCAATTTTCCCTTTTTACTGTCTTATTTTGGTATTAGTAACAAAATATTGGCATTCGTATAAGTAAAAAAAATGGGTGTTTGGACAATCATGAGGTTTTATTCGCCAAAACAAAGAAATTTTTTGTACTAGTGAAAGAAATAAATATTTCCACATAAGTCGCCCATTTTCCACTTTAGGAAGAAAAGTGAAATGAGCTTTGTTGTTGAGAATGTTATTACGAATCGAAATGGATGAAAAAATTCCATTGAAAAAAATATCATTCTATAAAATATTATGACAACGCGACTGTCAATTTTTTTTTTTTGGCATCAAGAAGGCCACTAAAAATGCTACCAGTTTGCTCATTCAACCGAAATCGTAGCATCAATAATAACGGAGTTGGCAATGGTGCCGACTTATTTTTGAACACCCTGTATATATATATATATATATATATATATATATATAATATATATATATATATCATAGGGGTATTTTCTTGGGGATTGGTTCTGTATAAATATAAATAAAACCCAGTATAGAATCTGTGTTTTTTAATTTTTTGCGACGACGTTTCTCCTGGAAGCCTCCAGGCTTTTTCAAGTCTATAATAGAATTTTAACAATATAAGTACATTTTAAAGATATAAAGTGGTGGGGTTATGTTACCTTTTTATAACACAGATTCCAACAGGTAGAAAATAAATTGACCAAATAGGCCATCATGATTGGAACGTTTCATTTTGCACATTTTTGTGATAATCTTTGAGTATTCACTTGTAGTTTGGTAATTTTCTTTTTGACAATTACCATGCGCCGCTTGGATTTAGGAAAATGGACGGTGGTTAGTTTGTTTCGTTGTCGAATTTCTGCGAGGTTTGTTCGTTTCGTCTTTTGGTTGTACACTTTTGTGTTCGAGGTGTTTTGTTGGACTGTTATTTTCTCAAGCTGTTTGAAATTGAGAGAGGAGGCTGAGATGCTCGTTTTTTGAATGAAAGGGTGACGTTTTATATAATGTTGTGGTATACTTTACTTAGTTGTCTAATATCGGTTTTATCATTTAGGAGTTTGGGTTCTTTTTATATGAATCATTTCTAGGAATTCTCTTTTTTTGTGATGGTTTCTGTTGCCAAAATTTTACTTTGCTCATAATTGAATTCATGGTTTGTTTCTCTTTTATGTTTATTTAGTGCAGTTGAACAATTTTTGGTGTATTTGTGCCCTTTTATTCTATTATCTAAGTGTTGCGAAGTTTGTCCTATATAGACTTTATTGCAGTTTGGGTAGATGAATGGAATTTCGTAAAGAACATGGGTTTTTTTCCTTTAGGGATTTTTGTTTTAGGTTAGAAAAATTGATCTGTTTAGTGTGTTGTAACTTTTGTGGCCTATATTTAGGTTGTATGGTTTTATGGTTTTGCTACTTGTTCTGATAGGATTGGAATATAAGGGAGGCCAATGTGTTTGTTTTGATTTGTTTTTTTTCCATTTTGGATGTTTTATTGTAAAAGGTTTATTCTTTGTTGGAAAATACCATTTATCATGGGTTTAGAATAATTGTTATTTAATAATGCTGTTTTGGCTTTTTAATGGCATTTGGGCGATACTCAGGGTCAGATAAGGTGATAGCTTTATCAGCAAGTCCAATTATGACAGATTTTTTTTTGGGATAGTGGGTGTGTCGAATTAAAGTTTAGGTATCTTCCAGACCACGTATTTTTGTATGCCATTCTGTTCTTATTTTATTATTTGTTCTATGTAGTGTTAAATCTAGGAAGTTTATTTTTTTGTGTTGTTCTCTTTCAATTGTAAATTTTAGTTTTTGTGGTAATTATTAAACATGGTCTGGGTATACTCGGCTTGGTTTTTTGGGATGACAAGTATGCAATCGTCAACATACCTTCGGTATAAGGGAAGGTTGAAATTTAGCTTTTGGATGACTGTAGATTCAAGGTCTTCAAGGACTAATTGGGCAATGACACTAGATATGGAGGCCCCCATGGCACAACCTTCGATTTGTTTGTAAAAGTTTTCCTTATACTGAAAATATGTTGAAGTTAGAGTGTATTCAATGGCTATTAGAAATTCATTCAATGGTAAAGTTGTATGTTCTTTTATTTGATTCCAATTTTTTTGATTATATCTTGTGCTAGTTGAAGTGGGATATTTGTATATAATGATACTACGTCTAAGGATATTAGAATATGATCTTCTGGAATTGTGATGTTTTTTAATTGTTCTTTGAATTGTGTTGAGTTTTTTACATAGTATGGGTTTTTATTTATGCAATTACTTAATATATTGGTAAGAAATTTTGATAATTTTTCGAACGGTGATTGAATACATGAAATAATTGGTCTAAGGGGTGTGTTATCTTTATGTAATTTTGGTAAGCCATAGATTTTAGGTGGCAAGGCATTTTGTATTTTTAGGGAGTTCGCAAGTTTTTTTGTTATGATATTTTGTTCTTCCCATCGTTTTATCAAGTTATTGTTTTTTGTTTGGAAAATATTAGTTGGGTTGTTTTGAGTTGTTTGTACGTACTATTGTCTTGTAGTAGGGCATTGATCTTTTCATCATAGATATTCGCATGCATAAGTACTGTTTTGTTTGTTTTATCAGGTTTTAACACACCATGTTGTTGTTTTTATAACTTTTTTTTATTTTTTGTTCTGAAAGTTTTGTTTTTTGGTTTGTGTGTTCTTTTTTTTGAAATTTGTGATAATATTACATATATTTGATCTCAGTTCAATTTTTTCTTGTTCTTGGAGGTGGGAGGTATTTGTCTCTATTGTGGCTATGATGTCGTGGTAAGGGATTTTGTCTTTTTTTGTTTCAACAGCATAATTAGGTCCGAGTGCAAGGGTTTCTTTAATGTCCTCAGGTATGTGGATGTTAGTTGTATTTTCTAACCATTGGTCTTGGTATTTTTTTGTTGTGCGTTCGTCTTTTTTGTTTTTGTGAGTGAGATTTTTGAATTTTTCTAGCTGTTTTGTTTGACATTGTTAAAACATTTTTCATTGTTTTTGTTTCCACTTCAATGAATTTTTTGTAGATTTCTGTTGGTAGTTTTTGTTTTAATTCGTTATTTTTAGATGTAATAGTGGTTGTCGACTTTTTTATATGTAGTTCGTTATCAGCTATAAGTAAGTTTAATAGTTGTTTTTTAATTTTCACAATTACCTGTTGGAATCTGTGTTTTAGGTTTACATCAATTGGTGCAATGTGGTCTATATTTAATTTCAGAAAATTTGGAAAAATGTTTTGGTCTCTGCACCGTAGTAGAAATATTCTTCTATTTTTTTGTTTGATTAATTTTCTTGAGGTCTTGGTTATCTTCTTCATCAGCATTACAGTAGTGTGGCCATAATTTTGGTTGATAGACTCGTAGTAAGTCGGCATTTTTCACCCAAATGCTTGATATGTTTTTGTGAATTTTTTCTTGAACCATGTAAATGTATCATAGGGGTATTTTCTTGGGGATTGGTTCTGTATAAATATAAATAAAACCCAGTATAGAATCTGTGTTTTTTAATTTTTTGCGACGACGTTTCTCCTGGAAGCCTCCAGGCTTTTTCAAGTCTATAATAGAATTTTAACAATATAAGTACATTTTAAAGATATAAAATTCACAAAAATATATATATATATATACATATATATATTCAGGGTGTTGGTGAATAAGTGCTACAAACTCCAGGGGGTTATTCTGCATGAAAAAATAATGACAGTTTGCTATATAACTTTTGTCCGCAAATGCTTCGTTTTCCGAGATACGGGGTGTTGAAGTTTTTCTTAAACACTGACTATTTATTTATTGCTCTGAAATCGGTCGAGATGTGCGAATAAAATTTGGTAAGTTTCAAGAGATAGTTATTTCGCTTTTTTTGACATGCAATAAAGAATTTCATGTTCATTATTAGCGCGCATACGGGTAATGATCTCAATTCAAAAAAAATGGTACGCCATTGAGATATTGCAAATCAATAATTTTTGAATTCCTCGTTCAATTAGTGATAAAAAATCTATCTTGCCTTCTCTTCGTATGGGGCGCCGTTTTTATGCAAAAAAATAATACATCTTAACGCGTATTTTTCATTTCTTTAATACATTATCATTACTATCTGATACAATAACGTTAAACCAGAACAATAACAGGAAATAACACAAATGAATAAATAGGCGCGAGGCTACAACAAATGTTCAAAATGACCTCCCTCAGATGTGATACAAGATTCAACTCTTTGCCTCATTGATTGTCGTATTCGCGCAAATATTCCTGGTGTATTTCTTATTGTCTCACAGCCGGCTATATTTCGATTCCTCAGGTCTTCAACATTTGCGACGGAAGTGGACTGATCTAATGACTCAAGAAAAACCCAATTGCAAAAATCTAGAGGATTTTAATCCATAGATCGAGCAGGCTAATCTTCCGTACCTCCCCTGTCTATCCAACGATTTGAATATACTGTATTTAAGTGATTAGGTACAATAATGCTAAAATGGACTGGTGCACCATCATGCATGAACCAGAAGTGTTGTCTCAGCTGTACAGGAATTTCTTCAACAAGAACAGGTAACTCTTCCTGTAGGAAATTAAGGTAAGAGTCGCCTGTTAGTCGTTTTGAGATGACGATTTTCCTCAGCCCAGAAGTGATTGTTATGGAAATTTCGTTTACAATGTCGTCCAAAATTAGCCTCGTCAGTAAACAAAACGCCATTCACAAAATTAGGAATTTGAGCGATTTGATGAAAAATCCAATGGCAAAAAACTAGGCGCGGATAAAAGTCTCTAGGTAGTAACGCTTGCACACGTTGAATATGGAACGGAGTCAATTACTATTCTTTAAGAATTTTAAATAAGGTGAAGTTGCTTACATTCAGTATGTTGGCAATTTTTGTACTTGTTTCAGGTGACTCCGCAATTAACTCGAGAACAGCTTCTTCTAGTTGCACAGTTCGTACCATTTTCGCGCAAATGTTGGTGAAGACGAGCAAATATTGTGTCCTGGATACAACTCAGTATACAATCGTCGAGCTTGCCGACCATTTCCATTACTTCGACCATAGACAAAATGCATGTGTGACAATTCCGCATTTGTATAATTTTCCATTCTTTTCGATAAAAGAAAAATTAATTACTTATTATCATTAATGTTAAATTAAATTAAAAGCTTGAAAATGAAGAAACGCTAATTTGACATTTTGTTGAAATATTCTTATTCAAGATGTTTTATTTTTTTGCATAAAAATGGCGCCCCATATGAAAAAAAGGCAGGAGGGATTTTTGTCACAAATTGAACGAGGAATTCAATATCTCAGTGGCATACGATTTTTTTCTTTGAAATAATTGAGATCATTACCTGTATGCGCGCCAATGATGAACATAAAATTCTTAATTGCATGTCAAAAATGCACAATAATCACCTGTTGGAACTCACCAGATTTTATTTGCATATCTTGACCGGTTTAAGAGCAATAAATAAATAGTCAGTTTTTAAGAAAAACTTTAACACCCCTTATCTCGGTAAACGAAGCATTTGCGAACAAAAGTTATATAGCAAACTGTCATTATTTTTTCATGCAAAATCACCTCCCGGAGTTTGTCTCACTTATTCACTAACACCCTGTATAATATTTATATATATATATATATATATATATATATATATATATATATATATATATATATATATATATATGTTTTTGTGAATTTTTTCTTGAACCATGTAAATGTATCATAGGGGTATTTTCTTGGGGATTGGTTCTGTATAAATATAAATAAAACCCAGTATAGAATCTGTGTTTTTTAATTTTTTGCGACGACGTTTCTCCTGGAAGCCTCCAGGCTTTTTCAAGTCTATAATAGAATTTTAACAATATAAGTACATTTTAAAGATATAAAGTGGTGGGGTTATGTTACCTTTTTATAACACAGATTCCAACAGGTAGAAAATAAATTGACCAAATAGGCCATCATGATTGGAACGTTTCATTTTGCACATTTTTGTGATAATCTTTGAGTATTCACTTATAGTTTGGTAATTTTCTTTTTGACAATTACCATGCGCCGCTTGGATTTAGGAAAATGGACGGTGGTTAGTTTGTTTCGTTGTCGAATTTCTGCGAGGTTTGTTCGTTTCGTCTTTTGGTTGTACACTTTTGTGTTCGAGGTGTTTTAGGAAATTAGTTGTCTAATATCGGTTTTATCATTTTGAAAGGGTGACGTTTTATATAATGTTGTGGTATACTTTACTTAGTTGTCTAATATCGGTTTTATCATTTAGGGAGTTTGGGTTCTTTTTTATATGAATCATTTCTAGGAATTCTCTTTTTTTTGTGATGGTTTCTGTTGCCAAAATTTTACTTTGCTCATAATTGAATTCATGGTTTGTTTCTCTTTTATGTTTATTTAGTGCAGTTGAACAATTTTTGGTGTATTTGTGCCCTTTTATTCTATTTTCTAAGTGTTGCGAAGTTTGTCCTATATAGACTTTATTGCAGTTTGGGTCGATGCATGGAATTTCGTAAATAACATGGGTTTTTTTTCCTTTAGGGATTTTTGTTTTTAGGTTAGAAAAAATTGATCTGTTTAGTGTGTTGTAACTTTTGTGTCCTATATTTAGGTTGTATGGTTTTATGGTTTTGCTACTTGTTCTGATAGGATTGGAATATAAGGAGGCCCAATGTGTTTGTTTTTTTTTTTTATTGATTTTTTTTGTATTTTTTTTTTTTTTTTTTTTCATTTTGGATGTTTTATTGTAAAAAAGGTTTATTCTTTGTTGGAAAATACCATTTATCATGGGTTTAGAATAATTGTTATTTAATAATGCTGTTTTGGCTTTTTTAATGGCATTTGGGCGATACTCAGGGTCTGATAAGGTGATAGCTTTATCAGCAAGTCCAATTATGACAGATTTTTTTTGGGATAGTGGGTGTGTCAAAGAATAAACCTTTTTTACAATAAAACATCCAAAATGGAAAAAAAAAACAAATCAAAACAAACACATTGGCCTCCCTTATATTCCAATCCTATCAGAACAAGTAGCAAAAACCATAAAACCATACAACCTAAATATAGGACACAAAAGTTACAACACACTAAACAGATCAATTTTTCTAACCTAAAACAAAAATCCCTAAAGGAAAAAAACCCATGTTATTTACGAAATTCCATGCATCGACCAAACTGCAATAAAGTCTATATGGACAAACTTGCAACACTTAGAAAATAGAATAAAGGGCACAAATACACCAAAAATTGTTCAACTGCACTAAATAAACATAAAGAGAACAAACCATGAATTCAATATGAGCAAAGTAAAATTTTGGCAACAGAAACCATCACAAAAAGAAATTCCTAGAAATGATTCATATAAAAGAACCCAAACTCTAAATGATAAAACCGATATTAGACAACTAAGTAAAGTATCCACAACATTATATAAAACGTCACCCTTTCATTCAAAAACGAGCATCTCAGTCCTCCTCAATTTCAAACAGCTTGGAAAATAACAGTCAACAAAACACCTCGAACACAAAGTGTACAACAAGACGAACAACAAACCTCGCAGAAATTCGACAACGAAACAAACTAACCACCGTCCATTTTCCTAAATCAAGCGGCGCATGTAATTGTCAAAAGAAAATTACCAAACTATAAGTGAATACTCAAAGATTATCACAAAATGTGCAAATGAAACGTTCCAATCATGATGGCCTATTTGTCAATTTATTTTCTACCTGTTGGAATCTGTGTTATAAAAGGTAACATAACCACCACTTTATATCTTTAAAATGTACTTATATTGTTAAAATTCTTATAGACGAAAAGCCTGAGCTTCAGGAGAAACGTCGTCGCAAAAAATTAAAAAACACAGATTCTATACTGGGTTTTATTTATATTTATACAGAACCAATCCCCAAGAAAATACCCCTATGATATATATATATATATATATATAAATATATATATATATATATAAATATATATATATATATATATATATATATATATATATATATATATATAAATATATATATATATATATATATATATATATATATATATATATATATATATATATATATATATATATATATATATATGTATGTATGTATAAAATTTCGAACCGATGGTATTTTTGGGTTCCGAGGGCCATTATCGGTGAAGATATATCAAAATTTTTTTAAAGTCGTGTTGTGTGACGTCCTCAATAGGTACCCAGTATTTCTATTGGAATCTACATAAAAAACAGGCCCATGACTATAAAACCTATGCCTCCTCTATCAATACGATTCTAAACAATAAAACACCCATTACTGGGTCACATCTAGAAAAAACCAGCAATGCAATATGCTATCGAATACATTGGAGCCTGTGAATACATTGAGCACAGTTCGTACAATTTGAAACAGACATTATTACAATAGAACTATTTTGTGAAATTCCATTCGGTGTTCGAGCGAATACTTTTCCCAGTCGGTTCCATTTCAGGATTCACTTCCAGCTCTGCAACATGTTCCGATAAAAAAGCCTTTTCATTCGATTTGCATAAAGGAAGTTGCTGAAGTTAGAATTGATCGATAAAACACACCATACGGAGTACAATGTACGTACAATCAACATATTATTCACAGAAAAGCGAACCGTATAATGGAATTCACGATATATATCTTGGTTGGGCATAGTTAGGAAAACCTTCCCAAAGTTA
The DNA here is from genome assembly GCA_018342105.1 of Gonioctena quinquepunctata. Taxonomy (NCBI): domain Eukaryota; kingdom Metazoa; phylum Arthropoda; class Insecta; order Coleoptera; family Chrysomelidae; genus Gonioctena; species Gonioctena quinquepunctata. Next base: position 696,623 of record JAFIRS010000436.1, read on the forward strand.
CTGTTGTGGATAGCTCCTTCTGCGGTATAATGGCGATAGACGAGGAATTAATTCATCACAAACTGACGTACATAACTCTCTCAAGTTATTACACTACACATTATGTAGAAAAAAAAACAATATTGTGAGTGACAAAATAAAAAAGAAATTTCATTAATGTGATATATACATAGAGAGTATCAAGAGCAAAACACTATACATGTAACAAAATATTTACCGGTTAGAAAGGAATCCTGCATGCTACTCCACGAATACATAAAAAACAAGAAGAATGAAGAAGTTGAATATCCTACTGAAGTTATTTTTCTAGCACTCAGTGAGTTCTGCATTATGTCTACGCTTTTTGTATTGGGTGGATGAGTATCATAAAAGTATTACAGAAGTGACAGCTCACGTTTGAAATTCAACCAAAATCCCAGTCTCTAGTAAAAGTGCTCTTCTGAATTTCAACAATTGACACATCTGGAATCTGTAGTACACTTCCATGTCATGACCAACTAATTGGTGGAAACATTAGCATGCTGAGATTATTTCGTTGTACCCTCGTTGAGATTTGTGACAAAGTACACGCAGCAGTTGTTATGATCTTGTGAAGTAATACCTCAGTTTTTCCCCATGACGGTTTTGAATTGCGCCCAATAAGCCAATATATTTGGTTGAGTTCCAGCTTTACTTGCCCAATGAGCCAATATATTTGGCCCAACTCGAGTCTTACTTGCTTCTGCTTAGTGAATATTCTTATGTATATTTTTTTATGTTTTCGACTTGTGGAAGTTGACAGTTATTCAACCGTTAGACACGTTTTTCTGCGCAAGTCACGTGGTTAGAATTAAGTTCACTGGCTTTAATTTCCTTTTCTTCAGCCAGTTCTCGATCTTGTTGAGATATTATTGTTGTATAAAACTACTTTGATAACTGATGAACATACAGTGTATTTCAAATGTTGGTTGTCATGTATTTTCTCAATAATAATAGGAGGTATGGTTTTTTTAATATAGAATTGATTATATCAAAGATAACTGTTTAACAGGTTATGGGCTCAGATCACGAATAAAGTAGTTATTCGATCAAATAATATGATGAATGAAAAAATGGAGTTATCGGTCTCATTCTGACTCACCCGTACTATGTTTCCGATTCTCCCAACATTAAAAGATGTTCAAGGTTGACACATATTCCGTATGTTGTGAGAAATTAGCATTATGCGATTATGGCACATCGGAAATTATATCTTTACCAGTTTTTCAAAATAATCTCAGGAACCTCCACTTCCAGGCACATGGAATGTTATGACTTCGAGGTTGAGTATCGCTGAGCCGAACTGATGTCAAATACTCATTTGTCCATTCACTTGTCCCAAGAAAATATGAAGAAACATATGATCACATGCCATCGTAACTACGTCACTGGTTCACGAAAATAAAAATAATAACTTCAAATTGGCACGTTGATGAACCTTGATTAGTGTACCAAGTTTAAAATTTTTTCCTCCAGGAATTTTGGAAAAAACAAATTAAATCTTAATTTTTTTCGTACTTTCGACACCCTGTATCTCAGGAGGGATGCATTTTGAGACATACCTTGATAGCAACTTTCCACCTCTAAATGAGGTGAGGAATCTGTAGTCGGAGCTCGTCGATCTCAATCTGACTCACCCTTCAATATATATAATTCCAAGAGTATATTGGGGGACTAGGGGACTCGAATTACCTCAAGGTACCATTATATCTAGTAGAACAAGCAAAACAAGTTTTTTATGATTAAATGTAATCACAAATAATAACTTAATGCTCTTATTTGGTTTTGATATCTCCTGAAAACCGTAAAGAGGGGATCGAAATAAACTCTTTTTCTACGGCCGAATTCAAAAATTCGTAAATACTGAGTACTACAAAATGAAATCATTACAAACACACGTTTTTTTCTCAGTCGATGAAACATAATGGAACATTTATTTTAAAATCACATCTGGTAAAAACCAACACCTCAATAGCCCCTTGAAAATTGGTTACGAAACCAGTTCATTATAGTCTGAAAATGCCAAAACAAAAATTCCATTTCAGAATATACTTCCGATTGAAAAGCCTTTTCATTTCACTTCCATGAGAGGAAGTGACTAAATCGATCGATAAACCACACCATACGGAATATAGTACACAAACAATCAACATACCATTCTCCGAAAAGTGAGCCGTGTAATGAAATCCACGATTTATATTTCGGTTCGCCCAAGTTGGGAAGACCTCTACAAAGTTTCTATTGCAAATAGCTTCCTCCATGTTTAGTTATAGCGATATGGGTGGAATCCGACATAATTCATGATCTGACGTATATTACACTTCCATGGAGTTACACGTCATATTATGGAGAATGGAGTATGAACGCTCCCCATGGAATGCACTCTCGGGAACTTAGCAATAGAATGAAATATACTGAATAGAGTAATGTGAAGAATGCATTATAACAAAATGTGAGGTAGAGAACTGAAGGAACTGTCTTTTCATATAGCAGGAAACAACATTGACCTTTCCTAGGATATCTGTAGGGGGCATAAATAACAAATTTGGCAGCTGGTTTTTCATTTTGGAAACATTTGGTACCAACGATTAACGCAGAACTGGTGCCTCAGGTGAAATTTTTTTCATGATCAAGGCAGTTTGAAATGCCGAACAATACTCAAGAAATGAAATAGACAATATACAGGGAATGTGGCAAAGAATATTATATAGATTTGGAGAGGTATGGATTGAAATGAACATTGGGAAAATTCTGAGATACGAAGGCGTAGAAGTGCCACACTTTTTTTTATTTCACAATTCCGACTTGTAACACGGAATTCCGACTTGTATCTCGGAATTCCGACTTGTAACACGGAATTCCGACTTGTATTTCGGAATTCCGAATTGTAAGTCGGAATTCCGACTTGTATGTCGGAATTCCAACTTGTATCTCGGAATTCCGACTTACGAATCCGATACTCAGACCCTCCTTCGGCAATCTCCAAGCACTATGAAGAGACAGGCCACAGAACGGATGTCGACCACACCAGGACCATTGCCACTGAGAGAACACTGCAAGCGAGGGTCATTCGTAAAGCCCTTGAGATCGAAAAGTGCCCAAACTGCCTCAACAAACGCGATGATGGACGCAGACTATCCAATACTTGGAAACATCTACTTTCCCGGCTTACTGCCAAACTAAGCCGTGCCCACAGTTCCGCTCCACTGAATTCACCTAGGTTGAATACTCCACATCCACCCTCTGATCCTCAGTTTCCTCGAAGGAATAGACAGAGGAAGCAGATTGGGACCCCAGTGTCGAGTTACAAAATCCTGAACCCCACCTGAGTGCCTACAACCTAGGAGTAGGCAGATTGAGACCTCGGTTGGAAATCATTTTATCTCCTGGGTGACAACACCTGAGGAGTAGACGGATTGAGACCTCAGAAGAAATCACATTCCTACCTCAGTGGCTATAGCTTAGGAGTAGGCAGATTGGGAATTACTTCCCTCTTTTGCTCTTATCAATAACTTATATATAAATATTTTTTTCCCTTTTCTTGAAAATGGCTCCAAAATGGGAGCCAAAATGTGTGTATTCGGATAGGTTTCCGAAGTCATAATTATTATAAATATTGAAAGTTAGGGTTGAAACGCGTCTAGAAATTTGGTAATTTCGGCTCCCATTTTGGAGCCATTTTCAATATATATATAAACATGACAGAAATTGTAGTAGAATGAATGCAGTTCGGTATCCTGATTCAAGGTCTAGAGTCAGAGAGTTTTCGGAGGGTTAAAGAAAAATATGAGGAAACTAGCCGTGTCAAGCGCAAGTGATTTGACTTTACCTGGAAGAATGCTTATTTTATGGAAATATCTGGTTTCGAAGAACGAAAATGAAATTATATTTTTCCTTGTCGAAAATTGTCAATCAATTTATTTCTCAAAAAAAATAACAACAACTTCACAGTCAACTATTCTCATGCAATTAAATAAAATAGGAACATATACAGTGCGTATAATATATGAAACTTCAACATTTCTCCCACCCAGTAATATTAACAATTACTTTCTTTTTCGCTATCCTTCTGAACAGGTAGGATGCAAAGCCTGGAAACTGGTCTTCGAAAAACGGTCTTTTTTGCGGTCATGACGTCGACTATACGAAACTTTCCATCTTTCGCGGGATATAAATTTACCACTTTGCCTTTGGGCCAACAATTCCTGGTTGTATTTGGATCAAAAATTAGTACAACATCCCCCAATTTGATGGATTTCTGTTCTTTGTGAGTGAGAGTATATATTCACGGGACCATCGTTGCCAAAAGAAATCGGAAATTTTCTGGGCTGTCTTCCATTTCGTCAACAGATTGATATCTTTCTCTTCTATCTTAGCACATGGTAATGCGGCATATGACGGCCCTATCAGGAAATGATTCGGAGTTATTGCCTCAGGATCATTCGGATCAATCGACACGTGAGTCAGTGGTCTTGAGTTGATAATATTCTCTATCTCGGCGAAAGTTGTTCGAAGAACATATTCTTGAGGATATCTTTCTTTCATAACTTCTTCGAGGTTTTTCTTCATGGATTGGATCAATCTTTCCCACGCACCACCCATGTGCGGAGCTGAAGGGGGATTAAAAGTCCATTTAGTTTTTTTCAATGTACAGAATGCTTTGATTTCTTCTTGATTTAATCTCTCAAGATTTTCAGCCAACTCCTTCTCAGCACCTTTGAAATTAAGTCCATTGTCACTGTACATTTCCTCTGGAAATCCTCTTCGGCAACCAAATTGTCTAAATACATTAATGAACCTATCAGTGCTCAGGTCGTGTGCTATTTCTAGGTGAACTGATCGGGTTACCATACAGGTGAATAAAACTCCATTTTCGTGAGATCTCTTAACGGTCACTTGAATGGGTCCAAAATAATCTACAACAGTTTTGATAAACGGTCTGATAGTTGGCTCAAGTCTACAAACTGGCAATTGACCCATAATTGGAACAACTGGAGAACTCCTATTTTTGCAAACTTGACAATTCGCCCAACAACTTCTAACTGCTTGTCGAATTCTGATAATACAATACTTCTATCGAAGATTGTTAACAACAATTTCTCGGCCGTGGTGGTTGACAAGTTCATGATGATATTTGATTGTAAGTCTGGTTATTTCATGTTTTGGGTTCAATATGATAGGTTTTTTCATATAAACACATAGAGGTGCATTGTTTATCCTTCCTCCATGTTTCAATAATCCATCTGTCTCGTCGTAAAAACAATCAAGAGCGTACAATTTATTTGAAGATTTCAGTTCTCTTTTTGATTTCAAAGTGCAAATTTCTTCAGGATACGATACCAATTGTACCTTCTTCAGTAAGAAAATTTCAGATTTTTCCAGTTCCGAAGGATCAAGTTCACCACTTCTTCTGTTTTTCCTACAATTTCCAATGAATCTGAAAATCCATGCTGTCGACCGTAATAACTTCTGCCATTTGTTGAAGTATTTCAGATTTGGTATAAGGGCTTTGGTTTCAATTTGAACACAAAAGAAGTTTTCACGAATTCCGAATTCTTCTTCATTGACAATTGTAGAAGTTTCCTCTTGAGGCAATTGATCGGACGATTACCACAAAAATTCGGGACCATTAATCCATCTACTAGAGCATGAAAAGTCAGTCTGTCCATAGCTTTCTGTTGCTTCATCAGCGACATTATCTCTGGATTTCACATATCTCCATTCAAAAACGTTGGTAAGTTCTTGGATTCCCCCAAGACGTTATGCCACAAACATCTTGAATCGCCTTGCTTCGGAACGAATCCAAGACAGGACGGTTTTGGAATCGGTCCAATAAAACGTATTAGAAATATTTAGTTCCATAGATTTTTTGGGCTCGCGCCTAGTCGTGCTCCTATCAAAGCTGCCTGTAGTTCTAGGCGTGGTATTGATAAGGGTTTCAGGGGTCATACCCGAGTTTCCCCATTTAAAAGCTTACTTTGACATTTTTATTATGTTGCCATCATAAATACGCTCTACTGGCATATGCGTTCTCGGATGCATCAGTGAAAATATGTAGCTGAAGGTTACTCGAATGTCTATCCATCGGACAGTATTGTCGGGGAAGTTTGAATTGAATAATATTTTTAAGATCATCAATCCATTTTGTCCATTTCATATACAGGGTTCCAGGGATTTCATCATCCCAGTCTATTCTACTTCGCCATATATCTCGAAGTAGTATTTTTCCCTGAATTATGAAATTTGCCAGAAATCCGAGTGGATCAAAAACCGACATCACTACTTTTAAAACGTCTCTTTTTGTTGGTTGTCTTTTATTTTCTACTATATCCTTATCTACTTTATAGAAGTTGGTTTTAAAAGTGAATGTGTCTTCTTTAGGATCCCACCATACACCGAGTATTCGTTCAGATGATAATTCAGAATGATTGTCAATTCATTTTTTACAATCTGCCAAAATATTTCCAACCAAATGTCTCAGTGAATGTGAATCATTAGCAACCCAATTACAAATCATAAAACCCCCTTTATTATGTTCAAAACATACATCACGTATCAATGATGTTGCCTCTTCTTCAGTATCCGCTCCACCCAAGTAATCATCCATATAGTGAGAATCGATTATTGCTTTAGCAGCATCTGGATACTGATGGCTGAAGAAACGGGCATTTCTGTTTTTAGCTTCTTGTGCCAGGCATGGACCACAAGTCGATCCGAAGAAAACTACATTGATTTCGTAGACATCTGGTTCCATTTTCCTTTCCATACCCCTGTATAATATTCTCTGGGACATTCGATCTCCCTTTCTCAACTTCACCTGTAAAAACATTCCTCTGATATCAGCTGTGAAGGCATATTTTTTCGTCCGGAAATTGAGAAGAATTGTTTGCAACGATTTATATAAATCAGGTCCTGTCAATAAACAATCATTTAGGCTCACCTGATGAGATTTTGCTGATGCATCGAAAACTACTCTCAATTTTGCGGGTTTATTCGGATTGGTCACTCCAAAGTGAGGGAGGTACCAAATCTTCGTGGAAGGAATATGGATATATTCTGGAGGAATTTTCGAAATATAATCTTTTTCTTCCATGTCCTGTATTTTCCTCACATAATTTTCAGCAAACGATTTGTCTTTGTCCATTCTTCTTTCGATGGCTAGCAGTCTCCTCGAAGCATTCTTCTTACTTTCGGGAAGAAACACATCATCAACTTTCCAAAGAAGCCCTGTTTCATACCTATCTCCCATCCTCTTCATTGTAGTATCAAGAATTTGTTCAGCACGACGATCTTCCTTAGACATAGACGTATCCAATTCATCGCATGTTTCGATTTTCCAGTGTTTTCACTAGATCATGTGAAATGTCGAGGTCGTCCTTCACCTTATGATCAGTGAAACAAACAAACCGTCCTTGTACACTTCCATTATTCACTTTGAAATTCCCATGGATGACCCAACCGAGAGCTGTTTTGCTGGCAGCAGGACCATGCCACGGCCCAGAAATAACTTTTTTACTCACGAGCAGTTGCTAGTTGTCCTGTCCAATCAATAATTTAAGTTGCGCGTCAATCAAAGATGTGAAGCGGCTATCAATGTATGGATAATGTTCATTGATTTCCTGAATACTGATGGTTTGACTGGGTAAAGATAGACCTGATAGTTCTGACATGGCGTAAAAAGAAATTCGAATTTGGATCCGATTTTGATGAAATTTTGGAACTCACAACTCTAGAATCGTTTTGTTCTTCGAATTGATCATTTTTCCATTGATAATGAAGAGATTGTCGTGGTCCAGTTAATTTCAAGTCATTGGCCAAGTCTTCATCAATCAAACTTACGGTAGAGGCATCATCAAGAAGGGCAAATGTTTCAACTAATTGTTTACCTTTCGAAATTACTACCGGAAAAATCTTATGTAGAACTTTTCTGTCTGTTAATATGTGGCAATTAGTTTCAACATTATCATTCCTTGGAATAACAGTTTCTTGATCAATGACATGATGTAAAATTTTATTGTGGGGTTTTGGACAATCATCAATCGAACATGTTTTTTTTTTCTACACTCCTCCATAGTGTGGAATGGAAAAAGACAAGAAAAACATATTCTGTTCGATGTCACAAATTTCCATCTGTCATCTATCGAGAGAGATTTGAATTTTGGACAAATAAATGGTGGTGAATTTCATTTTTACAACATATGCAAGTTTTACTAAAGCTTTCAGTCGTAAGGGTAATATCTTTATTTTTCGATTCATTTTCCGAAAGATGTACATCAGGAATTCGAGGTATCAAAAGATGACTGGCAGCATTTGCCTTTTTATCTAGCCATGAAGAGAACTCGACCAATGTATGCTTAATTTTTTCATCAGAAATGTATTCGACCCAGCTTAATTTTTGTGAATTTGGCAATTTATTTGATAGCTCTCGTAGAAGTATAGGATTTCGCAAATGATCTTCTTCCAATGATTCAATGGTAGCGACAAGATTTTTCACTTCATCTGAAAATTCAACGAACATTTCCAAATTGTCTCCATTGATAATGGAAAATTTTCTCACCATGTCTAATAAGAGTGATATAATAATTCCGGACGACCGAAACGACTTTCTAGAAGGCTGATAACTTTGTCAATGTTCTGTGTAATATCAATAAGGATTGCGTCACCGTTCTTGCGTTACCTTTGAGGCATTTTTGAAGTCGACATTGATTCTCTTCGTTTGTATAACCGCAAGTGGCTGTTGAATTTTTATACTGATTTATAAAATTTGGCCATTTTGTGGGATCTCCACTGAAAATGAGCAAATCTTTCGGAACACCCTGTCTAGTAATAAAGTTTCTAATGTCATTTGACGTTGTCGAGAACGAACGTTTCCATTTTGTATGGAATGTTTTTCGAAACTTTTAGAATGAAAGTTACTAACACTACTTAATTTATGATCAAATACCTTGGGTATTGTAGATTTGTCTATACCTTCAACGTCGGTTTGCCTAGCATCTGGACCGTCACTTACCACTGACTCTTTGTACCGATGTGACCCAGTTTCATCCTGATCCGTGTTGGATGATTCCGTTTCCATCTGTGCTAATCTCATCGCGAGTTGAAGATCTAAAATTTCTTGTTGTCTCTTCAAAACTTCTTGTTCCAGTTCTTTCTTCTTTATTTCTACACCCATCTCGATTCCTTTTCGTTCTCCTGATGACAAATAACTTCTTTTCGAGTCTACCCTGCTTCCATATCTAGATTGACCATGTTCTGAGTTATTCTTCTTGTTGTCGACATTCGAAGATTCTCTGGCAGATGTCTTCTAAATTATTGGCTACCATCGATCTCTCAGAAAAAACGTCCTCTTGGTTATGATCAGATCTTCTCTTGTCTCCTGCGGCTTGCATAGCTTTTCCGGCAAGTCTTCCACTCTTCCGTATTCTTGACATTACTGTTTGTACCAAAGTGCTGTTCTCTAAAGGCGATGAAGGACCATATGATTTGACTTTACCTGGAAGAATGCTTATTTTATGGAAATATCCGGCTCGAAGAACCATATGATTTGACTTTACCTGGAAGAATGCTTATTTTATGGAAATAAATGGTCTCGAAGAACGAAAATGAAATTATATTTTTCCTTGTCAAAAATTGTCAATCAATTTATTTCTCAAAAAAAACAACAACAAATTCACAGTCAACTATTCCCATGCAATTAAATCAAATAGGAACATATACAGTGCGAATAATTTATAGAACTCCAACAGCAAGAAAACGCGAGAAGTAAATGAAATTGCACCAAAAGGAGAAATTGAATTAGCGGTGATGATTTCAACCGTTGAGAATCCTCATGTCAGTACGAGGAACATTGCAAAGAGCTGAATGTGAGTCATACTTCCGTGAACAGAATATTTATAAAAAAATCTCCATACATATCGAATTGAATTACATCAAGAACTCTATGGTAAATAGCCACAATTTGCCAGTACCACTCGACAGAGAATCCTTATTGGGTCAGAGGAGTTGATAACCAAAATAGATGGTCGATAAATGTCGGGGCATGATTGGAGATCGGGTTAGAGGACTATATTTCTCTGATGGACCACTGAATGGAGAAATTTACAGATATTAGAGGTTATATTACCATGATAGCGCGCCTTCCCACTATCAAAATCGGGAAAGAAGATTTTCAAACAGATGTCGCAGAAATAAATGTATACTAAAAAACAGACACATTTAGTGACCAGCAAGGTCCCCAGACCTCACGCCCCTAGATTCCTATTTCTGGGGATCTGATACAGGAGAGGTCTAACGCGAGAAACCAACGACTCTAGAAGATATAAAGAATAGAATTAGAGAAGTTTTTCGCTCTATTACAAGATCAACTTCAATTGATGTCAGAAGATAGCTCAAAATGAGAGATTGTTCAAACATCTCCTGTGAATTCACGCTTTTTTTAATTTATTGAGTTTACTTTGTTACCTCTCTTGTCCAGCATTGAATAAAAAAAACTTGAGAGGTGTCCAGGGACACCCGGATGGAACAAAGTTCCTTCCGATTATCCGATTAATTAGTGAAGGAATTGTAATTTTTTTTTTTTTTAAGTCATAATAATATTTTATATATATATATATATGCACTCTGTCTGTCTATTCTTTCGTACACGTCATAGATGCGCGGGACTTTGTAAACACAACAGAGCGTGTGTATATATGAATATATGTATATATATATATTTATATCTACTCTTTCGACTTCGTAAACACAACAGCGTATAGGTTAGAACACGCACGGCTTGCTAAATACATACGCATTGATATTGTAATATTAGAATATAATTTGCTTTTAAATTTACTGAAGTTATGACGCGTACACTTGCTAAACACACAATAATGGAGAGATTATAACGCGTATGACTTGGTTAGCACAATAGTAAAGAGAGGTTATAATGCGTACTTGCTAAAAATACATAAGCATTTATTATTGTCTGTATAAAATCTCTACTTACCTAACTCCATCAGTAATATCCGGAACTTGTGCAGAAACACTGTCAGGATTCATTATTGTTATTATTTTTTATTATTTATTATGTACAAAAAACCTGTATACACTCAACAAAAATAATCGTCGTTCAATGTGAAATAGAAAGACGAAACGAAAATAACTGGCTTGCTTTCTATGAGAGAGAGAGAGATACAGACAGAGAAACACGCGCACGCCGCACGGCTTAGAACCATAGCGAAAGTCTCGTTACAACTTTTGGTCTTAATTTATTCCGTCTAGCCCCCGTTCGCAACGCGCGATTAGGAACTACGTCCCAAAAATCGTTATTGCTGTTATGATGACTTTTTCATACTTTCCTTAAGAATTAGATACATTTGCGATGGAAATTAACTAGGCATTTTCTGCAAACACATAGTGGTATTCTGGTATATACTTATTTATAGGCTGCTCCATTTGAAAAAACTGAGAAAAAAGTGATCTCCAGTTTGGTTACCCCTGTATGGAAGAAGCGCTATTCGGAAAATTATGAAAAGGAAATGAAAATACACCATTTTCAAGAATGTTGTGTGGAAAAATTATCTTTTTGCAAATTATTGCTTTTTATATATTAGGTGTCGAATGAAACCATTTTGTAACAAAAATTGCAACATAACTCCCGAATCACCTGGTATAAATCCATAATATAGGAATTCTATCATCAAATATAATTAAATTATTCAAGAATGAAAGTAACATAAAAATCTCACAAAAAAATATCAAGACTATTGGAAATTTAAATACGAGGTTAAAAGATCCCACACCAGATTTGAAGAAATCAAATGTTGTCTACAGCATACCATGTAACAACTGTGATTTGAACTATATTGGTACAAGTTCAAGAACTTTAAATAATCGTATTATCTCTCACAGAAGTGATATAAGACTCAACAAGAAGTCATGTGTGCTCAACATGCTATTGAAACAGGCCATAAAATATCATTCAAGGAAGCACAAGTTTTACATTCAGAAAAAAAATTCTCTAGAAGATTATTTCTTGAAATGATTGAAATCAATAAATCCAATCAAAATATGAACAAAAAAACACATATCGAAAATCTTAGCAAAATCTACAGTTATCTTCTACAAATGGATTAAAACTGATGATTCTCAAAGAATATAATATAAACATTAACACACCCACTACATATTTTATATTTTTCTGACGATTAATCATAGGTTGTCATTTCAAATATTTCAATGTCACTCGAAGCGTCAAAGATATAACACCATTCCGACAAATTTTTACATATTTTACGTTTTTTTTAAAGTTAATGTTCATTTATCATCCACTCAGATTACTGTAAGTACTTCCTTCATTTTAAGTATTTTTTTCACAATAATGTCATTTACATATTTTAGGACCCTGAAGAAGTTTCAAAATTGAAACGAAAGCTCGGTCCATCGTATTAAAGAGTTTTTCATAGTTCAACACTTGTGCTGACTGAAGATCCCCGTTATTCCCCACTGTTCATACCAATTTTCAGTCATTATTTCTAAATTTATATATATATATATATATATATATATATATATATATATATATACATATATATATGTCGGAATTCCGAATTGTATCTCGGAATTCCGGAATTCCGAGATACAAGTCGAATTCCAACTAATCGGAATTCCAACATACAAGTCGGAATTCCGACTTGTATCTCGGAATTCCGACTTATGTATATATATGTATATGTCAGAGCTCCGGAGCACTTTTCGGTATTACTAAGCACTAAGTCTTCCCTTACCTATGAATCTTAAAGTGTTTTCGAAACATGATAATGCGGCCAGCGGCGCCCCCAAGAACTACTGAACGCGTCTGTGTCCTTATATTATTCATATTCGAGAGGTTACAGTGTTGATATAAATGCATTGTTTTCAATGTTTTGCGTTGCCAAGTGAGTTTAGAGCTTAACTCTGAATGCAGAAACTCAATGAATAGACTTTCTACAAACGATGATATTCTTTAAAGAAATCTTTAGAACACTTATAGGTAAAACATTATTATTCATTTGACTCTCTGTGACTGGGAGGGCATTCAGTTATCAAAATAACAGCAATTTCAATTATGTTTTACTATGATTCTGGCAGAGCTCTATGTGCAGGCTGGGACACTTTTGGTGGCCGGGAAACTGTTTCTCGAGGGTCCATGCGATTTTTTACGGATATGGAGTATTCATTTAATGTGCTGTGTTAATGTGTTTAGGGTTCGATTCTATTTATGATTGGTAAGTGGGAGTTTTTGCTAATCATTATTTTTTTGAAAAGAATCAGGAATTCCGATATAACTGACGTGTGTTCTATCATTGATGGTCCGAATCTATTCAAAATTTCTATCTGGAGGTTTATCGAGTCGCAGATTGTGATTTTATTGTCAAAATTCTAGATGGGGGATCTAATATGGCTGACGATATTTTTTATTAATTATCCGATTTCAATGAAAATTGGTACTATAGGGGTTTTTAGGGTCAAAAATCATGATTTGTCAAAATTCAAGGAAACACCTTCAAAATATTCGATATTATATGAATGAACTTTTCATTTTGAATGGCACTAGCGTGTGAGTCATATTTTTTTAACATACCGGTTTATTCAATATGTCATGAATAATATATCATACATAGGCGCGAGGCAGGGTAATGAGGCATGACTGCATAGACAAAAAATTCGAAGATTACAGTTTTTAACTTGAAAAAAAATACTTCATCAGTGAACCTTCAATAGAACCAGTTATGATAGGAGAAATTTTAGCATAAACTGTCGTGAATTTGCTGTTTTTTTTTCAAATTTGAATCATTGTGTAGGAATTGGCAGCGATGACTCCAATTCAATGTTAGGGGAACAAAAAGGCGCCCTTAAAGAATCACAGTAAGAATTGGAAAATGATCTAAAGTGCCCATGCAATTTTCATGCATTGAATTTATCTATTTCAAATCAATGGAAATAAATTAGAAAAGTTAAGTGATACAAGGTGGTTCGAAAGTTCAGCGATTCAAAGAAAATTTTCAAATATCATTGAATTCCTTAATTCAATATCTAATTGGGGGTAGAGATTCAGCATTAAGTTTATGTTTCAAATCAGAAGTATTGTGACACCTTAAACTCAAGCAACATTTTACAGACTAAAACCATAGATTTGTTACTAATATTTCACAAACACTGCAATCTAAAAGAGAGGAAGGTGACGATAATTCCAACAAAATTTACAAAGAAATAGCGAAGATTCACGAAATGTTACAGATTGACATCACCATACCACGAGTGGTAGGTGAACAAACTATGAATCCAAATATATAATGTAGTAGTCCAGAGGATTATTGAAGAATCACTGTTTATTTCCCTGTCCTTGCTAGTACCATAGAGGATTTCAGATTGAACAATTAAACTGTGTTCTATTTTCAGAAGGTTGTACCTTCCATCTACTTGAAACATTCACATGCACAGCTAGAAAATTGTTAAAACAATTTGGTAGCATTTTGATCCAATTAATTGAAAATGAATCTGAAATTTCTTTGTACCGCAGAATAACATCGGAACTGGAACTATGGATAACAGGGCTTGCCTTGGTATATATATCGGGACATAGAAATTAATATAGATAATACTATAGACAGAGTGTGTTTGAAAAAAATTATAATTTCAAATTTGAAACCATATTTATCCATTATAAAATGATTCTGTTATTTTATCCGTTCAGTTTTTATTTATTTTTTGTGAGACATCCTCTCATTTTTGGTTAAGTGTTCTCGTTCCGAAGAATATTTTGTTCACTTATTATTATAATTTTTCTATAAAGGGAATTAAATGTAAATGCGATAGTGTGACTAGAGTTTTACTTATTAGCATTGCCTTTTTCCTAATTATTCTGTATCCATTGCTGTTCTGGATTCAACTCGACGTGATTAACTCAAAAATACAAAAACTTGTTTTTTTATTTGGACTCAATTATTTTCTACAGCAATTCTATATCAAAAAGTAACTTAAGTGCCTAACAGTCTCAACCTTTTGAAAAGTGCTTAGTGCGTAGTGCTCGCCAAGTCCAATTACTTTCTGAAAGTGCTTAGTGAGTGAAGTTCAGTAGAATACTTTTTTATATGTATCATTCATCCAGATCGAATGTGTGATAAGGCAGTTGTGGCCATAACAAGTTTTTTTACTTCTTCATTTCACCTCTTGGTTACTGTATGCAGAATTTGATTTTATTCGGGAAACAATTTGTCAGAAACTCAAAATTCTTTGAAATAAAAATTGTCGTCATATTATGCAATCTTATGAATATTAATGTCCTTTTGAATTTTCGTGACGTGAACGATAACAACATGCATCGGCAGATTGACGCGATTGTGCCAATTGAGTTGCCGGAAGTTTTATGGGGGCTAGACCAATCAGATTAGTTATATGGCAGATATTTTAACCATTTCCAATTTTCGAGGTTTGAAGGAGTAGCTTTAATTTCCTTAGTCTGGGTTTGATAATCATATCGAGTGGTTGACAAATCACGCAGCCACATCGTACATTGGAAGAAGCCCTACCGAGGGATTCTACGTTTGGCATAATTTTTTTATGTGCTCCGATTGTTCAGGTCTGTCTGAAATTGAAAAAATGGCAGATAAAGAGGATTAACCCGCCTGTCTACGGCGATGAACATTTAGGAGAAGAAAGAAGATTTCCACAACTTTACACGTCTAACAGAAATTTTCATCCTGGCCATTTGGATTTACAAGGAACATCAGTGAGTTTTTCAGAGATATTTTTTGCATCTTATCATCTAGGAATCTCCAGATCGGTGATTTTCTACGAATTCTGAGAAGAATTGGCTGAAAACGGAAGCTAACTTCGAGAATCTCACCTTCGTTGCTCTATTTCAGGCATTGAGTCAATAAAAGGGGCTCGCGATTCTAGAGATTGATTTGTGCCGTGGCAGATTAGTTACTACGAGTCTGAGATTTATTGGGCCTGATTTACCTTTCCGGTCAAAATATCATTAGGCTCTTCTCGTGAGTGATCGACTAAGATGAACTCCTTCAGAGCTGGAACAATTCGCGCTCCTACTTCCACCAAATCCTGCATCGACTAGGAACATTTCCTCTGTTGTGTTTGGGATAACGAGTTTAAGTTGAATTTCCAGATTTGGCGCGATTCACTACACATGAAAAAAAATTATGGAATATAATATAAAATTCGCAAAAGATATTATTTTCTTTGCAAAATCAACAAATCACATTCTAATGGCGGAACAGAAAAAGCTCCATTTTAACTATAGAAGAATTTGGAAAAATGTTATCCACCCCAGTTTAAAAAAAACCCCGAACCTACTACCAGTCGTCCCAGACTGGTCTTGCGGTATTTTTTACTGTGATTTTGGAATAACATTGCACATCGTTATTCCTCGCGAAACCCAAAATTAATGTTGAAATTCCACACTTCTGTTAGGCGACAAAAATCATTTTTCAAGTGTGAATTTTCACTGGCAATCGGTGTTTGCGGTCATGATCCGCGAAAGAAATCGACGCGTTTCAAACACGTTTTTCTATTATTTGAAATCTAGTAGGCACGACTAGCCAGAGTTTCTTGCCTAAAGACAGACATAATTCGCAGCAAATCAACTTTCTGATGAATTATTAAATTTTGCAGGCTTTCCAAAAGCCGTTTTCTTGGTGGACGTACCCGTCTACAGTTTATTTAGGCCCGGGGAGCGTGGCTATCAACACACCAAGTTCTGATTTGGATACGAATGAAAACACTTCGCGAAAAACTGTTAACATGTTATCCGGCAATATTTTGTATTCAAACGGAATGGAATCGCGAGAGGCGAGTCCACAGAGATGGAAGAATCGAGAAAATCTCCCTCCGAAATGTTCTGATAATTCGAGTGAAAAACCCTCTTGGATTTTTTTATGATTTGGAAACCAAAAAACCCACTTCGGGATTTTTCGAAAGTTTAAAACAAAAAGTCGTTTCAGAACTGGACTCTGTTGGCGAGATGACCGACGGGCTGGAAAATTAGGGTTTAATTTGACGAAAAGTAAATTTTTGCTTCCGCGATATTTCGTAGAAATTCTCAAAAAGAGATTGTCGCTTTCGAAAATAGGTTCCAGCCGGTATCTGGCTTATCTGGTGAGATACCGGAGATACAAAATGCGTTTCCAATGGGATCTCCGCGGAATTCAGAATTTTCCAAATTGGGGCAAAATTTTTCAAATGAACAAGTTGTTCGCACGGAAGTGTGAAGGGGGAGGGAAGGTTTTCCTCCGACTCCCGTTCCAGAAGCAAAGCGGAGTTACAGGAGAGACGAATGGGGGTGGATAAGGGGCCCAACGACTTGGAAAAATTATAAGGAATAATTCATGATGTCGAAATTATTGAAGATGTGGGTCTCAAGCAGGGTAGTTTCCGCAGTCGAGAAGAGTTGGTCACCGGAAACCTGACGCCCTGGCGAACAGAGACTGAGGGCTCGGCGCCTATCATATAAATCACCCCAGGCGGAGGTCTTACTTATGATAGGAATAACGACGCTCGTCCCAGTGAAGACGCTCGGAAAATGACAAGAGACGCGGCCGTTCTCAGAGTTACCCTAGACGATTACAACGATGCGCCCACCAATTACGCGGCTGAACTAAAATGATGGAATGACGAAAACTACTCCACGATGACAAGCAAGCAACGAATCCCGTCCAGACCAAATCAAACATTGTTTCACGTATCGCTCAAGGAGCGAACGCACCTGAACGCCAACGTCACGCTCGGAATCGGTTTGGTATTGTTCGATCGCGCCGTACACACCAGCTCTAAGGCTGAGCACATGTGCCATGGTTTGCGTTGGAATCTCGGTCTGTACGCGTTTTTTTTTACATCCAGATATTTCAATGAAGGTGTTTTACTGCTGATGATTCAATCTCTGTAGCCTGTCGAATCTCTATCAGTGATATACCGGTCGTCCATAATTAGCTTTCCTATAGCGATATTCTTTTCGCAGCAAACAGCTACTGCAGAGCTTTCTGTTCTGGTGTCATTTAAGGTATACCTTCCACGTTTAGTTAGTTTAGCTATTGAACCTCGTTTGAAATCGTTATAGATTATAGCTAGAAAATCATTCTTAAATATCAAAGCCAATAATAAAGAAGAAAAGATGAAAGATTGAATATTCATCGACAGTCGCATTAGACCAGGGTCGATAATTTTTGAAACAAAAAAAAATTATAGTAGAATGAAACTTATTGGAAAAGGAAGAGAATATAACAAAAATGAAAGGAAAAATAGGTTTCAAAGGGTAAAAAACGGTTTATCTGGCAAAACTACAAGTCCTATGGAAAAAAGTTGAATGGAAAAGTTGTAGGTAATAAGAAGATCTACAACTTTGTTTCCTACACTTTTCTCACATAATCTTAAAATTTATGTGAAAAATTCAAATAACCAAGTTTTTGGTTTTTTATTTTTACCTTTTACAAAAAAAAAATTTTTCACGAAATTTGGTGAAAACTAATTTTTTATGTCCCAAACACACTGTAATTTTTTTCATTCAAAATATTAATTTTTCCACCCTATTTTGACTTAATATCGAAAAAGCACCCTAATTTTCAATCAGAAATTCTCCCGTCAAAATATCAGGTTTTCAAAGAAAGTCGGTGGACTTTTTGTTCGTTGAAATCTCTACTTTCTGATAGTGTAAAAAAAATATACATTACTATGGTAAATGTTCTCAGAAAATGCGAAGAAATAACAGGTAGCAAGGCCCAGACCCTCCTAGCCCCTTTCCCACTTCTCTATGAAATACCTCTTGATGGGCTAAAATTTTCCTCAGGTCACTCAGGTGTATAAGTTATCTCAAAATAGCTTTGAATAGGCATCTACGCATATAATTTAAAAAAGATTCTACAACTTTCTCAAAATATTGTAGATGTCTTATTAAATTCGGATTCGAGTTTTTTTCGTTTCTTTGCATTTTATGTCACAGTGATGTACTTTTTTTTTATACCATCAGAAAGTAGAGATTTCAACGAACAAAAAGCTGACCGACTTTTTTAAAAAAGCTGATATTTTGACGGAAGAATTTTTGATTGAAAATTAGGGTGCTTTTTCGATATTAAGTCAAAATAAGGTGAAAAAATAAATGTTTTGAATCAAAAAAATTACAGTGTGTTTGGAACATAAAAGCGTAGGTTTTCACCAAATTTCGTGTGAAAAAAAAATGTTGTAGAAGATAAAAATAAAAACCAAAAACTTGGTTATTTGAATTTTTCACATACATTTTGAGGTTATGTGGAAAAAGTGTGACCATAAAAATTGTAGATCTTTCCATTACCTACAATTTTGCCATTTGAGTTTTTTCCATAGGACTTGTAGTTTTGCCGGAAATCGAGATAAACCGTTTTTTACCCTTGAAAACTCACCCCCTTCCACTTCCCGACCTCATATCGCCCGTAAATTATTTTTCCTTTCATTTTCGTTATATTCTCTTCTTTTTCCAATAGGTTCCATCCTACTATTATTCAATTTCACTTTTTACCATTTTCAAAGGCTTCAGCACTGGTCTACATTAATCACTAGAAATTGTTTATCAACTTCATGATGAATCTACACCTGGAGAGGTACGATCACCTTCAATATCCGTTTCAACGATTGCGTCTGTATATTTGAGACAACGGAAGGTTACAAATTGAAATAACAGTGCACATAATTCATTTGTTTCTATCTCATAGATATTTCCACTTTCGAATACGGCTTCATGCTTTTAGGAATGATTTGAATGAACAATTTTCTCATTTTCATTTCCTTAATGAATATATTGATGCTTTGGGGGCGCTGCTGTTGATAAATAGTAACTTTTGTCGTTAGCAGTGGAACCATATACACCATGCCTCGTCAGTTCATGAAACTTGGAGCTTGGGATATAATAGAACCCTATCAACATTGGTGTGTGATATACTATTTCACGGCCAATCACGTCATGTATATGGGCATAGGTACATTACGGGGAACTTACCTATTGATGTCGAATCCAAAATATCTTCTTAGGGTCCCAAAGAAATTTCATCTGAAAGTGAAACAAACATCTTATTACAAAAATATATCATTTCATTACAGTATAACATTAGATTTATGCGCAATATTAAATAATTTCAACGAAGCAAATTTAAACTGAGAGAACCCTGCTGTCTGAGAGAGATGACAATACTATATTATTATTGTGTAGCATCAGCCTACTGAGCTTTTTAATCCTCTGAAATGCATCGAAATCAGATATATATATATAAATATATATAAATATATAACGTAAAAAGTCCTCCGCCCCCCTTAACTTTTGAACGGAACAAGCTGTCGAGGTCTGGTAAAATTCAGGTAAAAAAGGTACCACTTTCTCCACTTTTTGGCATAAAAATGATTGTGGTCACGTGGTCTAGTGTCAAGAGGCCCTCATCAACTTTTTTTTTTAATGTAGAGGGAGGTCACGTGACTCCTGGTTTCAAAGGCCTTCCGATTCTCTATCCAACACCGCTTTGTTTGTGAAAATCAGCCAAGCCGTTTGAAACTGACAAGCGTTTGAAATTTGCTTCAAATATTTTACAAATGAATCAGCTTAACTATTAATTGCAGCAGAATTTCAACTCCGTTACTGATTCTGGTCGAAAAGTAGATTTTTTGTGTTAGAGAAGGTTCGCATATTATTTGTACTTCAAAATGTGCTTTTTGTTGAATTTTTTTATACCTTAGTTATTTTGCTGGAGACTCCAAATAGCATTTCATTTCAATCTCAGTCTAACAGTGACGTTAATCAAATCGACACTTCTGACAGTTGTCATAGGTTTCAGCATTTCTTTATAATTTTCAAATGCCTCGTTCTCGTCCCTTAGAAGAAAAAACCGAAGCAATTTCAATTCACGCTGAAGCTAGGCGTAATTACCATGAAGCAGAAAGAATATTTAATGAGCGCTTTCCAAATAATCCAATATCTCGTACCTACTTGAGGGAATTGGTTAGTAAATTTCTAAGGACTGGTTGCGTAACGAGGGAAAAAGGATTTCGAAGGAAATATATTTCAGAAGAACAGCAAATTGACGTTCTGGCAGCTGTTGTTAATAATCCGCAACAAACAACGAAAAAATATCTTGAAAAACACAAATTTCACCCATATAAATTAAAAATTTTGCATCAATTAACAGTAGACGACCCGGATAGAAGACTGCAGTTCTGTGAGATCATGTCTGACCGCATAACCCAAAAATCCCGGTTACATTAACTCTATTTGTTTTAGTGATGAAAGTACGTTTTATCTAGATGGAACAGTAAATAGACAGAATGTGCGTTATTGGTCAGACGTAAATCCGCACGTTTTTAGAGAGGGTCATACTCAAACCCCAGAGAAGATCAACGTATGGGCTGGTATTTTGGGTGATCATATCATAGGTCCAATATTTATGGCAGAAAATTTAACTGAGCATCTGTATTTGAATATGCTTCAAAATCAGATCCATCACAGTAGTAAAGAAGTAGTTGGGGCAAACCCAAATGGATCAACCATGGATGTTACCTTTCAACAAGATGGTGTACCCCCTCACTACTACAGACCTCTCCGAGAATGGCTTAACGAGAATTTTCCGGGACGGTGGATAGGCCGACGTGGCCCCATTGAATGGCCAGCTAGGTCACCTGATATGACACCTATGGACTTTTTCCTGTGGGGGTACATAAAATATAAGGTGTACGTCACGCAGCCACAGTCACTCCAGGAACTTATGGACCGATTAACAGATGTGTGTTACAGTATTACCCCGGAAACATTTAATAACGTTCGGAATGAATTTCACAACCCACTTTTCTTCTGTCAAGACGTGAACGGTGAACATTTCGAGCACTTGTTGAAATAGTTGCAATTGTTACTTAAAATTCTGTTGCAATTAAAAGTCATTTAGGTTTTTAATTTATTTGTAAAATATTTGATGCAAATTTAAAACGCTTGTCAGTTCGAAACGGCTCGGCCGATTTTCACAAACAAAGTGGTGTTGGATAGAGAATCGGTAGGCCTTCAAAATCAGGAGCCACGTTACCCCCCTTTACTTAAAAAAAAAAGTTGATGTGCCCTCTTGACACTAGACCACAATCATTTTTATGCCAAAAAGTGGTACTTTTTTACCTGAATTTTACCTGACCTCGACAGCTTGTTCCGTTCAGAAGTTAAGGGCGTCCTCACTGTATATATATTGCAGAAAACAATCGCTGCAGTGTATCCACTGCATTCAGATGAGAAATGAAGTATTGTACTATGACAAGACTATTCTCATTTTGCGTTAAAATGCTGCGAAATAGGTGAGAAATACTAGCAAACATGACCGAAAACGGGGGAGTGCATGAAAGCGGCTGAAGAGTGGGGGTAGAGCAGCAGATTCATAACGGGTGCAGTGCGCTTGTATGATTATACAAACGCTTTCCTGCGTCTGCTGCTCTACCCCCACTACTCAGCTGCTTTCACGCACTCGCCTATTTTCGGTCAAGTTTGCAAGTATTTTTCACCTATTTTGCAGCATTTTGACGCAAAATAAGAATAAACGTTTCGTAGTACCATACTCCAACTCTCGAAATCTCTTTGGAATATTTAAATCGGACTTTTTTGACGCATCCAGGTCTGCTGCAATGAAGTGCATTAAAAAATTCAGACTGCAATTATGCCAAAACTAATGACTGAAAGCGCCTGGGTTTTCCACACATAAAGTACATATTAATCACTACTATGTCGTGGAAAACCTGTACTACAACTTGAAAATTGGCTCAGTTATGAATTTATAAGAAACGCAGATATTTTTAGGTTTTCTCAGTTTTTCTCCGTTACTAATAATCCGATCAAGTCGCACTGAGGTACATTTTTTGCATTTTAATTCTCTACTATTCTTCCAATATTGAGATTGCTTCATCAGTTTCCAGGCTACAAGTCAAAAATATTTTTCTCTACTCATTGACGTTGGTTTCCATTCCCTATGGAGAATTTTTCAAACAATTTTGAACTCTGAATATTCAAGAAGAATGTTAATAAATGCCATTTTACCCCACCTTATATTCGATATGTTGTTATCTATATTTCTGTTTACTATGAGTATTTATAATGAAACACATGTCAGTCGGATTCTAAATAGCGCCGAACTCATAATGATCACCTTAAATAAAATTATTGCTTCCTCATGTATTCTTCTCCCTTATTCTATAAAAACTTAAACAGGACGAGTGGTTGAGATACCCGACAAACTTTTTTTTTTTTTTCATATTAATTGGTAATCAATGTGTTGTTTTCTAGATTTTCCAATCATCCTGTGGAGTGTTGAGAGCAATGATAAAATTGTCAGCCTAAAATTGTAAGAAGACTCTTGTCATAATGTTCGATCATTCGAGAGCCTATTTAATATTCACTTGTGTGCTTTCTAAAATATAATTAACCTCCTTCCCAACCCTGATATACATCTTGTCTGGCTAGTCTATGGTTTTACGTATATATTTTCGGCTCTCTCGATCTCCATCTCCAAGCCTGGTGATGATAATTTAAAAACCCCATAGGGTCAAGTTTATCTACGACTCCAGGACGCCATGTTGTTCTCACGAACATTACAGGGCATCTGCACAATAATTTATAACGAAAGCAGTCATGTGACTTTGATGTTGACTATCCAGGAAAATTGAAACACAACCCAATTATAATTAGATTTATTACTCCCACATCGAATCCGGATTATAGTTTTTCATTATGAATAATTGATCTCTCGTCTCCGACATACCCACCAATAAATTTCACGCTTAATTCCGCATACCTAACATATTATGTACTTCGTGTGTACTAACTACATATGACACGTGATTATCCTTCTACATTCTGATATTCATCAGCACATTCCATGTAATTAGCACATAAAGAATCTTCAGGAACGATTAAAGTTCTGAACAATACGTTTTTTATGCCACTCATTATAGCAGCTAAGTCAGCTTATCTACTTTGAAACGGAATATGATTCGAGTACAAAACGCTTTTTTATTAGGGTGAGAACAGGAAAGTGAAATACTCTGACGAATGTAGGAAAAACACTCAGAAACTTGGAGCCCATTATATTGTGGAATAGCAGAATGTATGGATCCATTTCATATTCACTGTCTGATCAAAACTGGTGGTGAACAGTGATCCTCTTCCTGAGTGCGCCTACAAAAGCGGTTTTTAGTGCCTTAACAATATCAATTTTGGCACAGTGCTTTCAGAAGGATCTGAAGTAACCATTCATTACAGTTCGATACACCATTATGAAAAATGGCAATGCAGTGTGGAAAATGTGATTCAGCCATAGATAGGCGCAAAACACCGTACCTTTCTTGTGCTGGTTTTTGTAGCGTATCTTATCATGCCAATTGTTTTGGAATTATCGATGAGTCCTCACAGAGTCTGAAAACACCTGGGTTCTGCTGGTTTTGTACAGAGTGTCTCAAAATGAAATATAAACACGATACTATCTCGAAATCTCTAATTGACGCCAGAATGAACGAAATTATGAATGAATGTAATAATATGTTTGGTGAAATGAAGCTTAAAACGCTGGATATTGCTGAAAAAATTTATCGAAATTGTGTGATTTGAACGACAACTCTATGCTTGGGGATTCAGAATCCAAAATTCTAGACATGGCTGATAACAAACTTACTACTTTGTGTGATGCTAAAAATGCTTACACTGATGAACCTCTGTTATCACAAATCGTTGGCAGCAAATCTATGGTCATAGTTAAACCTGTCGATTCTGGTCAATCCGATGCTAAAACTAAGGCGGATATCATGAATAATATTGACTCGATTTGATTCTGTATTACCAAAATCATCGTTTGGAATTAACATACAGAATAACAGCATTTGTACTATTGATATAAATCTTGTAAAAAATTGGTATGGATGGGATATGATTGTAATATGTTTGATAAAAAACGATTGAAATGAGAATGATGGGTATTGTGTATTACCTGTATAACAACGTGGGTCTGTACTTTTTTGCAAGCCGTGCAGATTTTTTTTGCACTCTGTTAAAAACTAGCCCACTCTTGACATTTGAAAGCCATAAAAAATTACACATTTTCAACGTAAGTATTGGAAAAACATATTATTATTATTGTTATATTATTTATTATTATCGATGAATGAATAGAATTCCTAGCTTCAGTATTCTACTAAATGACGAATCTTTGCTTCATAAATAATGGATTTTCATTGAGGCATGATGAAATTGTTGGCGTAGAAAAAGCCCAGTTTCAAAGAAGCTATCTTCACGAGTTCCCTCAAATTGATTGTTTCATCGAGTGGGATTGTTGCTGTATGTAACTGAATCTCTTAATGATAATTTCTAGTGCAGACCTGTGGACATGAATTTTCAATATGCATGGATGATTTTCAGCTTATTCTCAATATCAATAAAGTTGACATATCACAACAAAACATAAGAAATATCCATTAACAGCCCCAAACTATGCAGCCAATTTGCCAAGTCGTAGTAAAAATTTCGATAAACACATTACTTCGCCACTTCATTCCACCATATTCGAAATACTTGTATCGATTAAAAACAATAACAGGCACTGAATGATGATAGATTGTCAGAATGTCAGAACACGTATAGATAATCTATTGTGATAGCACAAGAATGCGGTATATTAAAATATCATTATTCAGAACGGGAGCTGAAATAGGCTACTTACTACAAACTACTAATTATTTTTATAGCATGATGTTTCCTTTATGCATCGAAGCACCAGTATGAATAATAATTTGAAGTCATGAAAAATGTGTATACACCAGGGGCAAATACAAGAAATGATATAATAAATCTTTCAATCAAAATGGTCCATTAAATAACTCAATTATGCCAATCCTTCAAAATGATATTTTTTGCATGATAACAATTATTATTTCTCAACTATAGAGTCCAACTGCTATACACCTCCACATTTATTTTTTCCCACTAATCACGGCAAGCTTGTGCGAATGACGTCATAACGGGGACAAGTATCATAGAAAGTTGAATATATATATATATATATATATATATATATATATATATATATAATGGACATAGCCCTCAAAGAGAAGTGTTAACCGTAGACACGTGTTTCGGGCTCTCGGCCCCTATCAGTACGGTGAAGAAGTGCAACGATAAACACAACACTTGGTAGAAAACGACAAATCAATGGAATCAACGAACAAAAGTCAGCCGCACATTTGTGGTTTCGGTTAGCAGACCCTGCATTCTAGGGCACCAACCAATGTCACCACGGAGGTAGCTATAGCTATCTGCGTGACTGCCAAGTCCAGGATTATAGAGATGAAAGGGAGGAATATCGAGGGGACTGTTAAACAAAATGGAAGAAATTTAATGGACGTAGCCCTCAAAAAGAAGTGTTAACCGTAGACACGTGTTTCGGGCTCTCGGCCTGAGTGGTAAACCAAATGCAAGGTTGATTGAGCAAATACTGCCTAATGATCTCTTTCAATTATTCTTTTATTTAATTGTTTTATTTTAATTTTTTAAAATTTTTTTTTCCCTTGACAGTTATCAATTATCCTATTTTCTATGTTAGTGTCTAATCGTTTTTGTTCCATATATTCCTTTTAAATTAAATTTTTTGATTTTTATTTTTTATTTTGATTACTTCTTTATATTGAAAATTTCATTCTCTACTGTGATAAATTTTATATTTGTATCTTTTTGTTGTGTATCAATCTTTTTATTAATCATATCTATGTCTTTCTCGACTTCTCATTATCACTACTAATATCTACCAAGATATCTCTTGTTTGTTTGTTTTTTTCCTACTTGATTGTTAATAGTGGATATTTCTTGAGTGACAGCTACATAAAATTCTCCATTATTTTGCTCTTCTCTTGTTTCTAATTGTTTGTGCATTCATAAAAATTATTTTTTACTTTCTTCCAATCTCTACTGCACTTTACCTTCCATTCTTTCCATATTTTCTTTTACACCTTTTATATTTTTTTTCACAGCTTCTATATTTCCTTCTATATTTTCTTTCATTCTTTCTTCGATTCTTCCAATACTTTCTCTCATTCCATCATTCATTCTTTCCATTTTTCCTTCCATTCTTACTGAGTTTACTTTCATTTCATATTTCATGCTTCCTTCCATTCTTGCTGTATTTTCATTCTGTCTTTCCATTTTTTCTTCCATTCTTATTGAATTTTCTTGTATTTGATTTTTCATACTTTCTTTCTTTTCAGTTTTCATGAAATCCATCAATTTTTGGAACTGACTCTCCATTTCTATCTTTTCATTTTGTGTTTCACTCCCTCTCGCATTACTACTCTCTCCTTGTTCCTAATCACCCCTCTCTCTACCTTCTGCACCTTCTTCCAAACCGACCTTTTTACCATCTCTCAAATCCATTTTCTCAACACTTTTACAAATATGTCAATGCAAGAATTCTAAAATGTCAACTTTATATTTTCCCTGTATAAATATTTTTGATTTCAAATAAATGTTTTTCTTTTCAATTTTTCTAAAATTGACACTTGCTTCTTATTATTATTTTGGCAATTCTGCTCCGCGTTGGGCGACAATTATTATGATGGGACTAAATTGTTATAATTTCGCCCTTTTTTTTTCATTTAACCCACGTTACTGTTCTCTCCCCACGTTGCTGTTATCGCACCACGTTGCTGTTATCGCCCCGCGTTGCGGCGCCAATTATCATGATGGTACTAATTATTATTATTGTTATTTTTTAAATTAATAATTTTGAAAAGTAAATACCTATCATAACAGTAATGAAACTCCGGCTATGTTGTTCTTATTCTTTTTCAACACTCTTCCACCTTATCTCAGCTCAGTCCGTACGCCTATGGAGTATGACGCATCTCCGTTCTCAAAGTAGGGTTCTGTAATGTCAACTTGTTGCGCTGCTTGACGTCAAATGTGCTATTTTGTGGGGAAATTTATGATTACGAATAAATAAACAATGAATCCAGAAAAATTGTCAAATAGTCATTCTTTTATTGAAATAAATCCTCAAATTGACCTTATCTGCGATATCTAACTTATCTAAATCAGAACAGTGATGTGAAATAGTAAAACTTGCTTATGTGTGACAAAATACTTTGTGAATATGATATTTCAAGGTTATGCTCAGTCTATGAGAATAGATAAAACCAATTAATGTTCAAATGCATGGAGATAAATGATCCACCAAAATGGGTGTCTGGTCCTGATAGGTTCACTTTATTTAGTACTGGTTTTTAAAATACCTGCCATTCTTCCTTTTGGGTGTTCCCCTGACTGTTAGAAGTGTTCTCGATGTCTGTAAAAGTACAGCTCTACTGTAGAAGGTACCCTTTGTCACTGGCAACGTCACGGACAGGACTTTTGTTATATTTATAGGGTGAGTGGTTTTATAACGTTCAAGGAGAGTTTTGCTTGTTTTCTTCTTGTGTTTTATGATAAATTGTTCTTCAAAATTGCTACAGGGCTTCGTTTCTTACATCATTTTTCATCTCCCCAAGTTTGTTATCTTTCCTCCTGGCTACCCACACTTTTTGTTTATTTTCACGAATTTAAAGTTTTTTCCCACTTTCTGTATCACTTTTTGTTGTTATAAATTATTCTAATGATTTTATCTACAAAAATAATTCTAAATCTTAAATTATATGTTCAAAATTTGTTAAAATTCACTTTTGACATTTTTCTGATTAATTTTTTTTATATTTTACTATTTTCCTCAAATTGTTTTTGACATCTCGCAGTTGGGTTTCCTTCTGATATGATTTACCATACAGGATATTCCAACTTAAATACCATTTCGCCTACTTGAGATCCAGAGTTTTTTCATGAATTTTGATTTCTATGTTATTTTTATTGGTTGTGCAAATTGAATGTATTGTTGGTAACATACTTATGACAATAGAGATACTTCAGTGCTGACTTTTTGAGCGATTCTACCATTTTTATGACGATCAGTTTGGGTCATCAGATGTATACATGCATTTATTTGTGTTGTATGGATGACTTACAGTTGTATTTTCACTTCAGGGAGTCCTGAACTGGTTATTATGTCACTCATGAACTTCAAAATCAATTTCCGATCGGTAGAAACTAGCACTTGATCACACAAACATAGAGGTGAGCATAAAAGGACATTAACTTATTCCATAGAAATTCAAGCATATGTCTATGACCTTATTATTCTGTCAAGGACCACGTCTGGAGCAGAAATTCCTCATATTCTTCAAAAATCATCGAATGGGATATTCAGTTGTTTCAAGCGGAAACAAATATCTACAAATCTCAGTGAATTGTAATCGTTCCCTTTACCTAATTGTACCTTGAATGGTGGAACTATCCCATTCACAGTAAAAAAAGTACATTCAAATATGATCCTGGATGAAAATCCCAACAGGAATGCTCACAATATAACAGAATCTGTATTGAAATATTGGTTATCGGAGCAACGATCCCATAAGGAGGAGCAAAGCTCTATATTCCACAGAAACAAGCGTTTCTGTCTATTACTGATGCTATTAATACCACATCGTCAGCAATGGAAATTTTTCTAGATCTACTGGAAAAAAATTAACATGAAGTGAGAGTATGATAAATGTTCACACATGTTGCAGGTGGTCAATTGAAGTGAAAGTGTATGGGTTTCATGATATGACCTATCTCATCATCATTTGAAAGGAGGAACTACTCGGTACCGATGTCAGTTCACTGATGGTTCTAAAACACAACGGAAATCATGAAAGTCCATGCTATGATCTACTGAGTATGGTTTCATTCGCAGATTGAGTTGACTGTTCAATTTGAAATGGGGATGTTGGTTCACCGATGGTTCTGAAACATCCTCAGGTGCTGGTGTGTGTGTTTATAGTTGGAAATCCAGAACAATCATATTATCTCATCTAGAGTTTCATGCGACCTTATACAAACACCCTGCATGCACGAGATTGGGAGTACCCACTTTGAATAAATCAAGGAAACTATTATGATAGTGGAATGGCTTGAAGAGCAATTAACCTGTACCGAGCAACAGCAAAGAGAACTATAAAATATTCTTTACAGTAAGAATACTGAATAATTCATCTCTAATTTTTATTCATGGCCATTCCGTTATAAATAATAATGGAACAGTAGACTTCCCGGTGGAATAAAGTACCGAAAAGAGTTTTATGTGAACGAAACCAATGATTGGTATTCCTCAGAATTCACAATATCTTTGTACCGCCATTCTGGGAGATAAACTTTGAATTCCTGCCTCGCAGTGGCAGGTATCAGTTTTCCAATATTTGCTGGTTATTCTGGCCATCAAAATAAAAGAATTCACCAATATGATAAACTAATGAGCGTCGGTGAAGTATCGGTGAATAAAAGTCAGGTATAATTAATTTGGAACTCAATCTACTACCTCAAAGATTCACTGGAATTACTTTTTCCATGTGCTGTTCATTTGAAATCCCGTTTGTTTCAAAGATGATGATATTCCATCTCAAGACTTAGATTTTTTATGTATATGAAAATCACAACATATAACAATCGAGCCAAGATGAATAAAAGTATATCAACTTCATCCGTTCAGAATTTCAGTTCATTTGGGGATCAACAATAAAGAAGAAATGTACCCGAATATTCGAACCCTCATTCTGATTCTACTATTGCGTATAATCGATTCAGTTCATTCGTTTCCTTTTCCGACCTCATTTATTCTTCGCATGTAATAATTATCGATTAATCATTTCTTGATAAGGAGTTATGAATAAATCAACTTTTCCTTGTGACCACTTACATAATGCTGGAATCGCATTCCTTTAAGTCCAAAAGGTAGAAAGATTTGACATTGAATTCTTTTTGATTATATAATAGCTTTTTTTTTATTTTCCAAAATAAAAAAATAGTTTTTTATATTATATATATATATATATATATTATTTTTATATAATTATAATTAAATTGAAGAATATAATATATATATATATATATATATATATATATATATAAATAAATATATGAAGGGTCTATATATATAAATATATCAAAAGTGAGGCTTTTATTTGAGCTGCATGTTTATTATTATAATGTCACATTATTGGGGAAAATAACACTGATGTTCAAATAATTATTTAATTTTACATTCCTCTTTCAAAGATTAATATAATTTTGCGTTTGGTTTTTGATCATAATGATGAGCTGTTACGTTTGCCGATTCAGCAAAATCAGTTTTATTGATTCGGTGTAGCTGAAATATAAAACTGCTGACTAAGATTACCACATCTCTATTGTTCTGTGGAGAAATGGAAATTGAATGAGTTAGTGCTTGGCTGATAGGGAATAGGTTCTGAAGATTACGACACTCTCCTTTAACAATGATCGAACAAGTAGATTTGAATATGTCTTCGATTCCTATTCAATAAATGTATCAACCTCAACCAACTCAATCACTAAAACAAATCTTACCTCATGAAAAAAGTTCTCCGTTGACTAATTATACTCCGTCTGAGTATTCTTCAGAACCCTCCCTATGAATGATATAGAACCCATATAACCCTTTCATAAGGAGCTATGGGTGAATCAAGAAAGTGACAATGTTCGTGGCATTCAGTGGAGGTAACCACCTTGGCTCACCACACTCAACAATAATGAATAAAAAATTATCCGTTCTTGTCAATTCATGAATGGAGCTTAACATTACAGTATCAAATGGAGCCATTTTTCATTCTGGTAAAGTGGAGGAGATACAATCTACTTATTGTAGAACACTGAAATTTGTCTTCAACATACTCGCTATAGAAATGCTCTATTTGGATAGAGATTATTGGAAATAGTAACAATATATTTCTCTTTTTCTCTTGCATATGACTTTCAATACGGCGCTGTTATCCAACACGTAATCGGGGTTTCGTCCGATGAACACAGACGTCTTGCTCGAAGCAATCCTAGATTAACTTTCAATTTACTAAGACTTAGGCCACTTCCTGACTTGGCGTTACGGTATCGGTGTCCGGTAATTACTGCTTCACCGAAAGTTCGCCTTCATCTACTCACTTGTCGGTAGAATTTTGTAGAAACAGTGTTACCGTCGAGAGATTATTC
The DNA here is from genome assembly GCA_018342105.1 of Gonioctena quinquepunctata. Lineage (NCBI taxonomy): Eukaryota > Metazoa > Arthropoda > Insecta > Coleoptera > Chrysomelidae > Gonioctena > Gonioctena quinquepunctata. Next base: position 728,763 of record JAFIRS010000436.1, read on the forward strand.
AAAGCCTTCATTTTTGGCAAAGCCTGCTGGCGTTTTTTATGCTGTCAATCCGTTCAAAAGTTGTTGAGGTGGCCATTAGGATATTAAAAAACCTTTTTAAGATCTTTTAGCGAACATTTGGTGTGGGGCAGACCTCGCTTCCCTTCCTGTTGAATTTATAAATTTTTGCTTATCCTGTTCTTCTTCAAGAAGGAAGCACATGAGCTTGTTGTTCATTTTGCTCCAGGATTACAATCTAACTGAGTTTAATCTACATCTCAATTGCGGCGGCCGATCGCGTCTGCAAAACCATACCTTAAGATGTCAAAACAAACACAATATCATGAGCTTATGTGCCTGATTGCGCCCAGTGTCACAATAGTATATTGAACAATAAGATTTGAAAACGACTCTTTGCCCACGAGCGAGACACATTGGTGGACTGAGCCGAAGGCAAGGTCCACAAGTCGAGCGAGCGAGTGTTATTGAAGTTTATGCTGTGTCCTGTTATTAGTACATGTTGAAAAAGTGACGATGTCTCGTATAGAAATCTTGTATTCTTCTTTGCGAATGTTGATTCTTTGGTTCGTTTGGCCTATCTACGTCTTTTCACAATTTACACATGATACTGCATAGACTTCTTGGTGTAGATCATATTGTACGGTCTGTTTGAGACGTTGATATTGTGTCGGTGAAGAATTATACTGATACTGTCAGTTGTACCCTTTATGTATGGTAAGAATGTTCTGCCAATCGGTAGTTCCTGAACCTGTCGTTGTTTCTGTTTGACTTCAGATGCTGCCTTGATAGTTCTCTTGGAGTATTCGTTCCGATCCTAACCAACCCCTGTTTTATGTGGTCGTTGTCCGTCAATCTTCTTGATCGAGTTATGAGTATCTTCGCTACTGAGTGGATTATATTTGCTTTCAGGTATCGATTGGTGTGAGTTTTCTTGCGATACACTGTGTGACCCAGGGTGACGTCAGGTTTTTTATGATCATAACGTCTAGAAAGGCCAGTTTTTCTGCTTCCATGTTGGATTTTATCTGCGGATGAATTTTATTGAGGTGGTTGGAGAATGTCCCTAGTTCCTGATGTCCATGTGGCCAAATTACAAGGATGTCATCAACATATCTTAGCCAAAGTTTTGGTTTCTAACTCGATGTTGTGAGTGCTTCCGTTTCTACTTCTTCCATGGAAAGGTTTGCAGGTTGGATGGTCTGTATCTTCAAAATTTCGATCAAATGGTTCGAATTTTGCACGTATGATTTGACATTTTCTGCATGAGGTTGCGGTGCTTCAGCAAGTTGATGTACTGGTGATCCTATAGAACTGACATTCGGCCTGAGAGGTGCCCCTGGTTTATGGATCTTGGGAAGGCAATATAATTTGGGACATTTTGATGGTCTCTTGGGATGAGATGTTCTCTGGTTTCTTTATCGATGGGTAACTTTCTGACTATATTTCTGCTTGTTGTGCCCAAGTAGGTTATTGGGTCTGTTGATATTATCTTGTGAGCTGAATCATCTAGCAATGCCATCATTTTGGTGTTGCAATCTTTGATGTTCATAACTATCGTTGCCTTGCCTTCGTCAGCCGGTAAAATGGTGATATTTTCATTTTTCTGTCTAGAAAATCCTTTATGGACACTTTACAGGTAGTTACCCACTGAAAACTCCACCCAGTTGGCTCGTCTGGTCAAGGCCTCCGACGACACTTGGGCCTTCTGGCTCATTGTATCTAGCCTATTGTTCACTTCTACAGCACCCATTTGAGTAATTTCGTGCCTTGTACAAGTTTGTACAGGTCCTTTGCTGGACGTGTGCTGTACAATCTCGGTTCACCAATTGCTTGCCCAAAAACTAACTGTCTTCTGCTGTTTCTGGTTCCTTGCCGCATAATCGGCATGTTGGGTCGCCGCTGAACATTCCCATTACTTCAAGGTGCTCTTTTACTTCAAGGTGCTCTTTTACTGTTTGAGGTCAACAAGTCTGCTGTTTTTTTTCCGGTACGAATCTTGGATGTATTATTTACCGTGTCTGTTTTCTGAGATGTCATTCCAGTATTGTTTGTATTTTTCCTGGATCCAGTCTCCTACTGACGCTCGTGCCGTGCGCTCCGTTTTCCGTTCCTCCTCTAGCGAGTTTGTCAGCTTTTTCATTCCCTGCAAATCCCTGATGTCCTGGCACCCAAATCAGCTTGACGTGGTTTTGTTCTGCTAGAATTGTCAGTTCCTCTTTGCAGGTCCATACCAGGGGGAACGTCTCTTCCTGGCCACTTAGAGCCTTCATTGCTGCCTGATTGTCTGAGAGAATGTGGAACTGTTTCTCTCCTATTGCTCTCCTATTGTATTCCTTCACACATTGGGTTCGGTTTTTGGGTTGAGATGAGATGGTTGAACTTTTTCTTTTGTTTCTCTGTGGTGGTGTTGAACTCATTTTCAGCTCGAAGTTCCGCCAATGTGTCGATCTTTTGCTATAACAGAGGGTGGATTATGTTGATGAAGGTTAAGTGAAATCCATAACAGTTTTATGTCTGTTTGGTCCAGTTGACTAGATGGATGTTTGCCCGTAGAAGTGCAAAACTTGTTCTTCTGAGGATGTTCTCTGAAGCTAGTGTTCTCTGATGGTAATTTAGCCTAACACATCTGTGAAATTTAATGGACATTGAATTTCTTCCATTTTGTTTTCAACGTTCCGTCCCCTCGATATCTCTCCCTCTCATCTTTATAATCCATGAGTCGGATGTCACGCAGGTAGCCATAGCTGCCTCCGTGGTTGTTGCCCTGGAATGCAGAGTCTGCCAACCGAAACCACAAATGTGCGGCTGGTTTCTTTGTTGACTCCGTTGATTTGTCGTTTACTACAAAGTGTTGTTCATCCTTGCCCTTGTTCACCGCACTGATGAGGGCCGGAAGCCCGAAACACGTGTCTACGGTTAACACTTTTTTTTAGGGCTATGTCCATTAAATTTCTTCCATTTTGGTTTTAATAGTCCCCTCGATATTCCTTCCTTTTATATATACATATATATATATATATATATATATTTATATATATATATATATATTTATATATATATATATATATATATATATATATTTATATATATTTATAAATATATTTTATATATATATATATATGTATATATATATATATATATATATATACATATACATGTACGCTGATCGAAGAAAAACATTTTTTCGTACTTTCTATACTATAGCGAGAATACTTTCTTGGACATATGTTGATAGAAACTGTTCACCTCAAAGTGAAATAAGAAATTATATAAATATATATATACATATATATATACATATATATATATATATATAATCAAATAACCCAACGAAATCGTATATTATGTAAAGGCTCATTCTGCTAAGGATTTAATAAGTGTATTTTTGAGAAGATCCAATGGCAGATCACTAATTTCCCAAGGAAGAAGATTGAAAAATATATCCCTATTGATTTGCTTTTTTCCAATATTTTCATATGAAATACAATAATATGTCCATTCCGTGTATTGTAAGAGTGGATGTTTGAATGTGTTGTAAGCGTATGGATATTTTTCTGGATAATTTTCATAGACAATTCGTGAATGTGTAGATCTTAGAACAATGGTTCACAGTGTTCATTATAACTAAGCTTCACAATGCTATGTACTGCTGCTAACTACTCTCTGTATGTATATAAAGCTTGTGTTTCCCCAGCTCAGTAACATGTAGCTCATTATTGAATGGAATGTTGACAAAGCTGTATCATGACTTACAGTGGTGTTATGATCAATCCTTTTACAAAAGAGAATTCAAACTTGCCACAAGATATCATCCACTATTCAACGTCACTGAGAGATAAGACAATCAGTTTTATTTCATTACCGAAAACGCATCCATAATTCTAGCACTCGTCCGAACACAAACAAAACCATTAAAAAAATCCCGATAAGCGACAGTCACACCAGCCCACCTCATTAAGAGCCGTATCCGACTCATAAATCACAAGTCATCGCTACCGATAAATGTATAAACATCCTTGTTGGTCATTATTTCCCAGACTAGCCGACCGCTATCTGTCAGGCAGTAAAATATTATCCAATTATAACAGAAGATACGCGAGAACTAGTTAAACAAAACAGAAGCTTTATCATGTTTACAAATGTCCCCTCATTAAAAAAAGCTCATAAAACACACTAAGTCCCGCCCCAGCTTCCGATCGGAAGAATATTATAAAAGCCAGCGGGAGCATAACAAAGAGAGTCAGTTAAGTCCGAACAGTAGTCCGTAGAATAATCACGTCTATCATACGTGAAGAAAATTAGTATGCAGTCATATTAGTACCAGTGAAATAGGTCACGAGAAATAAAATCTTTCCACGGGTAAACACCATATCAATTAACGAAATTCCAACATGACAACCTTTTAACTAGAGTCAGTGTAAAAACAATATTTCATCGCATAAATACGAACAATT